>OU426989.1:184330816-184725816 GCA_911387755.1 Chrysotoxum bicinctum | reverse complement strand
AGCTAATTAGTTGCTCTAATGAGAATTTTGTTGCTTGAATAGTTTTTGAGATATTAATAACAATGCCGGTCAGTGACGATGCCAACTTAGTTTAGCTGAATTTTCGTCATATTTTTTGTATTAAAAATAGAAAGATTTATTGAACGATTTTTAACCATTATCGAATTACTCACTATTCAATTGTCTATAGAATAATATGAAATTTATTTTTATGTCGTGACATTCTAATAATAATGTAGGTAATAATAGAAAAAGTAGTAGGAAAGAAACAAAAAAAAATAAGCCGATCGTAATGTTCATTCCTCAATGTTTAACATAATGTGTCGTAGACAAAAAAAAAAACATGTAAGTTGAAAACTACATTTTCAAAAACTAATTTTAATTCATGTTCAACAGGAGATGTCATTATTTTTGAAGTCTTTGACGACGGGACGAACCAGAAAATTAAATTGGGTGCTCTTCCACGAAGTTTAACGAATCAATTAAATAGCAGAGAAATATATAGACTTGTCGGAGCTATAGACTTTACGCCGCCTTCGAATACTCGAAGAACATCATCAGATTTAAATATAGGACACTTCACGGCCGTGTGCTTACGAGGAACTCAGTGGACAGAATACGACGATCGTTGTGAAAAAGAAATATTCAGAAAAAATACATACGCTATTAAGCCTAGAATTTTAATGTATGTCAAAATCACATGACATAATTCTTAATACTGCTTTTACACGAAAGCGATTTTTAATCTTATTTCCTCGTTTGGAGTCATCTTCCGCTTTGTGTAACCCCGCCACCGTACACGTCTCTCTCCTACGGTAATAATGCTTCGTTTAAAAGCAGTTTTGTTATAAAAAACGAATGTTTTTTATTAATGGAAAAATAAAGAACAATTAAATGTTAAACTGCCCGCTGCTCAGTAATGAGATTGTGGTACTATTTTTTTTTTGTATTTCCTGCCTAGATAAGGAATTTCAAACTCGACCGATTCCTGGTTTCTATAAGTTAAAAATTTAATATTTCATAAAAAAAAAATTGGAAAACGGTTGACTCTAAAGGCCATTCCTGTAACTTTCCGCTAATTCTATGCTTTTGCACTCAAAATTCACTCAATACAACATTTTTGAGCTCGTAATTTCTTCGTTATTATGAGCTCTCCGAGCTCAAAAACTAGCTGTTCTACGCTTTTGAGCTCTTCGAGCCACACAATATACTATAACCGCACGGAATTCAGCTATGAGATTTTGAGCATTAAATAAAATATTGCGATATTTGCTGAACTTTTCAGGTGAAAGAATCCGACATTCACGTTCAAAAAAGTCATTGTATAAAACCAGCTACAGAGAGCTTAAAACATATAGTAAATAACTTCAAAGAAGTATATAGTTCAAAACAATGCGTAAATCATGAGAAAAATTCGTAAATGTTTAACGGATGCGGATCTAAATTTTACATGTGTATATAGTTAAAAAAAATTAGATTTACATTCAGACAGAAGATTTATATAAACTTTTTTAATAAGTCGCTTAAAGCTAGCCCTAGACGACGAACATGCTCGCTGAACTTGTTCGTGCTCGCCATGTTTTCGTCGTGTAGGGGCTGGTTCGCGAGCCGCTCGCTGTTGGCGAAAAATTTCGATTTTCTCATGTTCGTTGGCTTCGATGTTCGTCGTGTAGGGCCATGTTCGCGAGCAAATCTTATTTTTACCGTGAACGTTGCACAGTGGGTCCTCTTCATACATAATAGTGCTCAAAATACGGTTTTCAATTTTTGTCAATAAAAACAAAATAAAAATGCCTAACCAATATAAATATTATAACAAATATTATAACACAGTATTATCTTTCCTCTCTGTCTAACGGCCAAGTTACGGTACATTTAAGTTGTCTGTGTAATTGCTTTTTCATTAAACATGCAGAAGTTTTAATTGTGTGCAGTTTTCTTTTATTTTTAAAAGTCAGAACTATATTCATTATTACTAATATTTTCATTTTCAGAAGCAGTTAGTATCTATTTATAACAGTTTTTAGCATTTTTAACAAGACTCTGAATTTTGAGACTGCTTAGTACCAACAGGACCCACTGTGCGTCGCACATGCTTACTCTGTGAAGATTCAACACGAAATGAATGTTCGCCAAATGTGTTCGCCGTGTAGGGGATAACGCAAACGAACAAGTTCGGCGAGCATGTTCGTCGTTTAGGGCTAGCTTAAAGGAATTATCTGTATTCAAAAAAAGACCGCGTAGTAACCGAAATTTTTTCTACAGAGTAATCTAGCATGGCCGGTTGGTTTGCTTACGGGTTTCGAAACACTAGCGACTTCCGGTTTCTATTTTGTTGCTGACTCTGCACTCAGACAAGGCCTACTGTGCTCAACAAATTATTAATTGGATTTTTCCATGGAAAAATCGAGAGTTAAGCTAGCGTGGACGACATCAAATTTGAGTTACTCGTAGTTAAATTAACTGTGAATAAATATTTTTTTTCAACTTTTTCTTGGAACATCTTACAGCAACAAATTAGCAACAAATTTACTCTCATTTGTGTGATCGGTTATTCCAAAATTTTGTAATTTCCACGCTATCTTAACATAAATCTAGAACTGTGTCCGATTTCTCGCGATCGGTTCGAGCAACAAAATCGGTATTCCAGCAACTAATTAGCAACAAAAAAGCCACAAATTTTGGTGTTTTTTTTTTTTATTTTCGCTGATTTTTCACCGCTACCACGCTATCTTAACATAAATCTAGAACTGTGTCCGATTTCTCGCGATCGGTTCGAGCAACAAAATCCGTATTCCAGCAACTAATTAGCAACAAAAAAGCCACAAATTTTGGTGTTTTTTTTTTTCATTTTCACTGATTTTTCACCGCTTCCACGCTATCTTAACATAAATCTAGAACTGTGTCCGATTTCTCGCGATCGGTTCGAGCAACAAAATCGATATTCCAGCAACTAATTAGCAACAAAAAAGCCACAAATTTTGGTGTTTTTTTTTTTCATTTTCGCTGATTTTCCACCGCTAGGTTTTTAGACCTTTTTTCCAACCTGTTTCTATAAAGGGCGAATCTTCCTCCCCCTCCCCCTACATGCCAATTGCACTAACGCCCCTTCATGCATTGGTCATGGAATCGCTGATAAAGCTCAAGAAATATCTCAAAGATCGAAAGCTTGTTAATGACCGGCAATACGGCTTTCGCAGCAATCGTTCCACTGGTGATCTGATGGCATATCTCACCAAAGAGTGGAACAGATCTTTAAATTTTTTTTTTGGAGAAAGTAAGATTATTGGGCTTGATATTTGTAAGGCATTTGATAGAGTTTGGCACCAGGCTCTTTTATCGAAAATGCGTGCGTTTAGCATCAACGAAACCCTAATTCGTTGGATTAGAAATTACCTTCTAGATCATTCAATACATGTTGTATTGGACGGTTTTAAGTCTGATCTTCAAAAAAATAAATGCTGGTGTTCCCCAGGGTTCCGTTTTGTCTCCGACTCTCTTCCTCATTTTTATAAATGATCTCTTGTCTGAAACTTCTAATCCACTTCATTATTTTGCCGACGACTCTACTCTCAGCTTTTCGTACTCGTTCCCAAATTCTCGTCCATCTCCTTCGGAAGTGGAATTGCAACGGTATCGTATGATATGCTCATTAAACTCCGATCTTTACAGCATTGTTAAATGGGGTAAAAAAAACCGTGTGGTGTTTAATGCTTCGAAAACTCAATGCTGTCTATTGTCGTTGAAGCAAAATGTTCCCCTTATGCCATTATCGCTGAATGGCACTTGCATCAAAGAAACCGAAAAGCTTTCAGTACTCGGTATGTGTGTTAACGACGATCTTCGTTGGAATGATGACATTCTCGAGACCGCCAAAAATGCTGCTAAATGCTTAGGATTTCTATATCGATGTAAGAAAATTTTCACCTCTTCTGATCTGGCTACTATTGCAAACATTCAAAACCAATGTTCCTCGACACCTCCTTTATCTCGCCGCCTAATTTCCCCATCATCCGTGCTGTGTTTAAAATTATAAGGGTCTCTTAGTTAGCCCTTGAACACGTGTGACCCCTTTTTGTCGTCTTCCCAATCATCGTAATGTTAAGTCTAATCAAAATCTGGAGTTCCATTTTTCGTTTAAGATCGTTCACGTTATGTGATCTGAACGTAATAAATCTACATTTTTAAAAATCATATCGAATATTTAAAAAATAAAATGCACGACTGGATCGCACGAACTGGCTCTTATGTAAAAGTACTTTGGAATTTAAAATACATTTTATAAATATAAAACATGGATTTAATGAGATGAAAATGTTCAAATGCATGGAAATGCCCGATTTCCGGAAAAGTATGAATTTACGCAAATAAAGTTTAAAACTCGTTTTATTAAAGTAATTTTTCATATAATAAATTTCTTTCAAATTTTTCTAGAACAAAATTTGGGATGCCAATTTTATAGTAATATAGATTTTAGGAAACAATTTCAAAAAATAATCGTTCACACGTTTTCAAGATATTGATATTTCAAAAAATAAATTGGAAATTTTTGGAATATTTTTATAAACAATATTATTTTAAACTTAAGGGGTCTCCTGCTGAAAATGTTCGGTTAAAATCGTTACAGCCGTTAATGAGAAAGTCGAAAATCAAAAAAACGGTTCTATGACAGGTACCGTTAAAAACGTTTTTCCCCAAAGTTTTTTTGGCCAGAATGTAGTCCATATCCATAATATCACATCTATTATCAAAATCGTTAGAGCCGTTTTCGAGATAAATAAGATTATGCATTACGGGTGTATGTCGGACTCACTTTATTCGTCTTCGCTATCATCTTAATGTCAGCTTTGATCAAAATCTCGAGTTCGATTTTTTTTTCCAAATGCAGAACTTGCCCTATAGTACCTATGTATATCGCAAGTAAAAATGGACAAACTATAAAACGTTTTCAACTTAATTTAAGATGAAGGCTTTTAATCAAATCAGTCTATCAATTTATGAATTTTCTTGTCAAAAACTTTCTTCTCAAATCATCAGCACACAAAAGCAACAATAAAAATACATGTACGTACCACCAATATCCTTTTTCTGTTTTGTAGGTAAAAACTACAAACAGATTTTAAATGAAACACAAACTGTCTCTCGTGCTTAGTTAAGATGGCTTAAGGAAGATGACATTGAAAAATGTATCGCATAATAACATTTCCAACTTCCTGGGTTAAATTTACTTCCATTACTCATGTCGGTGCATTTATGAGGAAATGCATTACTCCTTGCACCCACATAAGCTTTCATCTTTAATATGTTTTAATTTAAAATACTTTAATTTACTTAACTTAAAAGCTTAGAGTGAAGAAGCTGTGAGACAAATGAGGTTTTTGTCTGAATTCATTATTTTTAATTTATATTTTTTATTTATATTTTTAAAGAAATCGTAGCTTGTATATTGTGAACTTGAATTTCCACAAAAAAGTATTTTTTTTTTACAAAATTTTTCACACGAAACGAATGCAATCGAAATATAGTCATGGTGAAGTGAGAGATACATTTCCGAAGAAAATCTCAAAATTTGAGATTATCTTTCTGACATTTTATAAGTTTTCACAGAATTGTATGCTTTTAACGACAATCTCTGATATTCTTTCCCATTCATCTACGAAATCATAAATCCTTCCCAAATTCTTGGGCTAACTTTGAATCCTTTCTTTTCAATGGAAAAAATAAATGAGTTACAATATTTCAGCTTAACACTCTCTGACCAAAAACTTCCTCTACAATTTCATTTTCCCGCGAAGGACATAAGTATATTTTTTTGACGCGAAATAAGTGACGTATTTTTTGTCCAGTTAAAGGACAAAATGTAACATGCAAGTCTCTCCACTTCGCTAAACTACATAAATCACAAAAATCACCTTATGTAGTTGCACATGTTAAAACACTTAGCCGAGTCCAAGGATTCCCGCATTCGTCATGGAAAGGTGCAGTTTACCTTCTGGTGCCGCAGAATCATCACACACATACATACATAGCTGTTATGACTAATGGTAATGCAGCATAAGTGACACGTTCTGATTTGCTCCTTCAGAAATGGCCTTAATCTGGACACAACTATAAAATCCCATTTATTCCCCCAAAAAAAAAATAAACTTTCATCCAAATAAACGGACTCTTTGATTACGAAGTTGTTAATATTTTATTCGCACAAGCGGCACAAATGTTTTTATGTGTAGGTGTACTTAAGTCCTAAATGCGGAATCGTGATTTTGTGTTTGCTTAGTTGGTCAGCGAAATTGAATGTGAAGCAGCTTCTATTTTTCCTTCATTCACTTTTTTTTTTATTTTTATTGATCGGACTGCGTTTGCTGTGGGTGGGGGTGTGGTGGGTTGGGTGGCAACGGAGAAAGGTATAAGGTGCAAAATGTTGAAAAGAAAATGAAAAGCGGAAATTGAAAGTTAGGCGTTATGGGTGAATAGGCTTTCCTGACGTTGATGTTGTTGTGCCAAGTTGTGGTTGTGTGGCAAGTGAGGGAGTTGTGTTCTACATTATATAGTTTTCTTTTTTTTTTCATTCAAGAGCAAGGCTCTGCGGGAAGGCGGGCGGTTCTTATCGATTTTGTTTAAAGATTTAAACAGGATATGGATAGCTTAGTTGTGAAATAAGGCATTAAAGATTCCGGTTTTCATAATTAGTTTTTTTTTTCATACTACTTGGGTGTGTGCACCTGGGCGTATGTGGAACATTTTTTTCTGTATTTAAGTATATGTTTTTAAAGGTATTATTACTTGAAATTTAGGACAAATTAATGGTTCGTAAAAAAAAATAGAGCTAAAAGCTTAGGTCAACTTTGTAGATAAAATACAAAAATGTGGGTACCTCAATTCCGGAAGGCCTGTCTAAATCTTGATTTACATGCTTAACCGCAGAAGTGATTTTCTTCAAATGTGAAACTTTAGGGTTTTCAGAAAATTCCCTAGATCATATTTTTTCTTAGCTCCGAAAATAACGTTACCTGATATATCACCATTAAGAGGATTTGTGGTGCTTTTTTTGTCTTTCTAGCTGAGGTAGGTCAGCGGATCCAGGTTCAGACAGAAGAAAGCAAAAAAACTCGGTTTCTGGCCGAAGAGTTCAGAACTCCATTTAATTCTCAATTTTTATTTATTTTTTTCAAATAATTTGTTTGAAAGTAATATGACGCCAGCATCAAGTATTGACAACCAGTAGCAACATTGCCAAGCAGCCATCAGAGATGCTGCTTCTGACGTACTGGGTCTTACATGACCACCACAACGAAACCCCTGATGGTTTGTTCATGAGTGCCGGCAAGCACATGCAGCTAAACAAGAGGCATATTAAGCGGCACTGCACAGAATGACCAGGAATGCTCGTGAGCTCAACGAGAGGACAGACGAACACTGACTTCTCAGAAAGAAAAAAAAGAAGCGTTCGACCGAGATAAAAGGGGGATGTCGTAGCAGGAATTAGGTTTACCAAAAGGTAAAAAAAAACATCTCTAGAACAATCAAGGAAACATCATAGTAGAACCGTAGTCCATGCTGAGAACGAGGAAAGGCCATTTCTCCAAACTTTATATCAGCGATGAAGAAAAGCATTCGGCTGCTATAGAGATAATAGCATTCGACTTAGCCGACGCAGACCAACAATACCGCCCACCCGACCCGGTCGAAGTGAAAACAGCTATATTGAATCTTAAGTTCAATAACTGACGACCTCGCTGCCGTACTGTTTAAAGCGGCAGGCAATTACTTGGTTGGAAGTATGCACCAGCTCATCTACAAAATATGGTCGGAAGAAAGCATGCTTGATGAATGGAACCTTAGCATTGTCTGTCCGATCCTCAAGAAAGGAGACCCTATGAACTGCGCCAACTACAGAGGCATAAGGTTCCTGAACATGGCGTACAAAATCCTTTCTGTCGTATTATGTGAACGTCTGAAGCCTTTCGTCAACAACCTTATAGATCCATATCAGTGCGGCCTTAGACCAGGAAAGTCCACTATCGATCAAATATTCATATAACGGCAGATCTTGGAAAAAACTCAAGGGCTACATATCAACACCTACCACCTTTTCATCGATTTCAAAGCCGCGTATGATAGCATCTATAGGAACTAACTACATAGAACCATGTCTAGTTTTGGCATCCCTGACAAACTTGTCCGTTTGTTCAGGATGCTGATGGAGAACGCACGCTGCTCCATCAAGATCAGAAAAGATCTCACCGATGCATATGACGTCAAAAAAAGGTTTTAGGCAAGGCGATACTCTGTCGTGCGACTTCTTCAATGTCGTTCTTGAAAGAATAGTGTGCAAGACTCATGCGTCACCACTAAGGGCGCAATCTTTCAAAAGTCCGTCTAATCACTCTGATACGCCGACGGCATTGTCATAATTAGAAGAACAAAGAGTGTATGCTGTCATCAACAGAGGACATACAACACCGACGTGCTATAATCGAACAACTAAAGTGTGTCTCCATAAAATTCCTATCATCCCGATCCTTATCTATAGTGCAGAGACATAGACTTCGTCGAAAGTGGATGAAAACGCTTTAGGATGTTTTAAGAGGAAAATTCTCTGTGTGATCTTTGGTCCCCTTTGCATAGACGGGTTGTGAAAGAGAAGATATAACCATGTGAACAGTACGGGCTAAACAGCCAAAACGACCTAGTCAAACGAGTTAAAGTCCAACGACTGAGATAGCTGAGTAATTGTAGAGCGAAAATGCTCCGGAAAAACTCCTAGTAACTAGTAAGACGAAGTGCACGCTTTACAAAACCCTTATATTACCAGTCCTGCTTTATGGTTCCGAGTGTTGGACTATATACATAAAGGAAGAATAGTCTTTTGGTTTTATGTGAGTACCTGCCGATTACCGGCTCTACCCCACGGGAGGCCTACCTCCATCGGAGTCAGATTGGGTCCTGACCATTAACCCCGACATAGCCGAAGCCATCTCGGTGGCAAAGTTGTGACAGGTTGGAGGCATAAACACACCTCTTGCTTAGGAGGCAAGGTCTATCTAACACCTCTTGAATCCAGGCACGCCTAGAAACCATGTGCATTCGGAATAAACCATGCCACCACGATACTCCCACTAAGGGCCTACCTCATAGATAGTTCTATCCGAAGATAGAATAAGAGAGCCAGAAGACGTACGCTATAGCCCTCAGACTCCTGGGCACTATCTCACGTGGTGCCAGAATGTAGCTTCCGGTCGAGCTTCGCCACCAAAAATGTCGCTTACAGATGAAGTTCCTGCAAAACTTCAGGGCCTGTTAGCCCCAGATATACACACACACAGCTGTAGTCGAGGTAGAAACCACAACTAAGAATGAGCACCCCTCTGGTGAGTTGTTACACACTCCTTAGCGGATTCCTACTTTGAGGACATCGTCCAGGATGTTCCCATCTAAGTTGGTCCAGTTACTTACGTAACCTATCCACAGGCACCATGAGGAGGTCGATAGGAACCTGGAGTGTAAGAATTGTCAATAGTAGCAATATCGACCCACCGAAGTGGACGAGCTCGTCGAAACTCAAGACCATGGACCATGCATTCAACCACCTCACCAGTCACCACCATCCAACAATCATGGCCTTAGGCTAGCCGTCAACCATTGAGATCATGGAATTACGCATGCTGTACGTGGACTGGCATGCCACCATGCCGTACATAATCTTTGACTTATGTTCGCTGCCATGATCCGATGTATGGTTTAGTGGCAACACACGCCCATTGGTCAAGTGTCTCAGAGCCCCGGACATGCCTTAAACTACTACCGACTCTACACTCCCACCTGCATACAGAAAGGGAAAGATGATACTGAGCTTTGGAAAAAATTCTACGACGGATATTTGGTCCTGTGTGCGAGAAGGGCGAATGGAGGAAAAGATATAACCGCCAACTCTATCAGCTGTATTAAGATGTGGATGTAGTCCAAAGAAAGCCAAAACTCCCAGCCCGCAGGTTCACGGCGACAAGGAAGACCGAACCTCCGGTTTAAAAACCAAACCCTTACGGATGTCAGAGCGCTTGGCCTATATAACTGGAAGCAGAGTGTACGTGTTCGGGCATGCTGAGGATAGGAAGCTGCTGTGTCTCAGGCAGAGACCCTTCATGGGTCGGGAGTCTGTGAACCATACCCGTAATAGAACTATATTTATTATGTTGCTTACATTTTCTGTTCAATCGCTTTAACTGCCATGGTGATTTGGCATCAGTTATTGAATAATAAACAACATATGTATTTGACAGATGTCTCCCAAACAATATGGTAGCTAATAAAATATTATAAAATACTAAGTCTTGCTGTATTATCTTATAAGCTTGAATTGAATTGATGCTTTAATTGGCCACCTAGATCGTTTGATTTAACACCATTTCTCTTTGGGCTTATGTCAGAGATCGTTCATTCGGCAGATATTGTATTCCATTATTAGGCGCAAATTTTTACTTATGATTAAAAAAATGTGTTTTTAATGATGCTAAATGAGACCTTTTGTTGATTTAACCATTTATATTTCACATTGTGATAGAACAAATTCTTCAACTGTTTCAAGGTGTCGTTAAAAACGCATATCAGAACATCGTTCTTACCGGGAGTAATCTGTACTCCCATCTTGTTTTTTCTACATCATACATAAAAGTATCTATCATTAATTTTGCAAATTCTAAAACATCAGATTCCACACCTTCAACATTCAAACAAAAAGTCAACTGTCTGTCATTTTTCGTCTAAACCAATCTGACATTCCATGTTACAAGTTAATACTTCGTCCTACTTACCCTACTGTACGGACTCGGTTTTGACATTTCAAAAAGACAGAACAATTATTTTTGATTATTCCCTTCCTCTCGTATTTTATCTAACATTTAAATTCTATGAAATAACAATGTAATATATTTTGTCTCTAACTATGCGACTGAGCGCCATTAACAGTATTTTGGACATTTGCCAAAAAAATTCTCGAATGTCATCGTTTGATTTCATTTTACCTTCACCCTTTTTACTGATTAAACTCAATAAAACTCATACTCTCTGTATAAGACCGGAAGGGTTGTTTTGTTTTTTATTTTGCTTTGTCATTTATTGTGAGTGAGTGAAATAACTAAGACTTTGAAAAAATAAAATTTGAAAATGGTTTTCCCCGGTGCAATGTTGCAAAGTTTACATAATCGATTCCACTCATATTCATAGCATTTGATTAAATTGTCAACTTGAGAATTCATGGGGACATACAGTTTTGTTTGGATACAAATTGGATACATTTAATTTGGTTAATTGGGTTTTTTTTTTCTCATCATCTGTTGGAACTGTCAAATGTTTGGTTTTTGTTATGTCAGTCGTTTGTTGAAATTCGTCATTATTGTGTCAATTGCTCTATTAAGTGTGTGTTTTTTTTTAAGTACACATAACAAGCAAGTGAGACATTATGAATTCTGCAATTCCACTCTGCAATCAGGGCCGAATTAAGTTGTGCAGTGAAATTTAGTAAGAGAAATTTCGTCAAAAATGAAAATTTTTCATAGTAAATTCAGTTTGGAGATTAATCTCAAAAGTTTGTAATACAATTTTAAATTTAATTTTATCGACAAAAATTGGCATACTCTTCGGAGTACTTCCTACTATTTTTCCCTTTTTTTTTTAATTAATTTAATTAAGCTTATATTTGTCCTGGAAAAAAGGGAGTCAAAAATGTTAAGCTTGAAATTTTGAGTAATTCTTGTCTGTGATCAAACTCTCTGTAGTTAGCCTCAAATCAAATAAGGACAGCATATGCTTTATTTTCACAGTGGGACAGAATGCTCTAGAAGTTGGTATTAATTCAGGCAAAGAAAACAACGATTTTGCTTCTGATTCGACTCTGAAGATTTCAAGCCAATACTAAACTGACTCCAAAAGAATCAGAGAAGTATAATTATTTAAGGGTTGAGTCCTCGAACACAACAACTACCCATTTTGCTCAATCCCCAGCTTTCAATCAATGATGCCGATAAACTCGCAAAAACATCTGTTAAAATCGCGGTAGAAAATGTGAAATCGCACCCATAGCTTTGCACGAATCTGATAAAATTCCGAAGCTGGTAAAATCGCGGACGAATGCGGGAAAATCAGCCGAAGCTAGTAAAATCACAACCTGATCTGGTAAAATCGCAGCCTAAAAAAATCGTAGACAAAATCGTTGACGAATCAGGAAAAATCGCACCGAAGCTGGTTAATACGCAGCCTAAGCTTGTAAACTCGCGACGACGAATTTGTAAAAATCGAAGTGGTATAAACGTAGCTTAGGACGAATCCAGTTAAATCGCACTTGAAGCGAAGCTGGTAAAACCGCTGGCTTATGCGGTGAAATCAGTCGAATCTAGTAAAATCGCAGCCTTAACTGCTAAAATTGCTGACGAGTCCGCTAATTGCCTGGTAAAGCATCAGCCTTAAGTATGTAGTAAAATCGTTGCCGAAGTTGGTAGAACCGAACGACGAATCTTGTAAATCTGCAGCCAAAGCTGGTAAAATTGTAGTTAAAACACGACGGTGGTTAAATCATAAACGAATCCGACAAAATCGCAGCCAAAGCTACTAAAAACACTGACCGTTTAATTTGAGTCTCCTTACCTCTAATGAGGAAATTCTTAAATTTAGTCTTTATAACTTCTTGGCTCCTTCTTTGGAAAACTTGCTTTCGACTTTACCGTAACTTGCTGCAACATGATTATTGTCGTTTGTATGGCGATCTCTTATCCTTATTGAATTCACAGCCAAACTATACATGTGATTTGTAACGCCTACTAACCAACTAGGTATTGGAGAATTTTCAAGGAAACATGGGGTACCAATCAGTGGTACCACTTTACTTCGTTTGAAGTAGATCTACTTCTTTTTTCCAAAATATTTTAAAATCTACTTCCTACTTCGCACCATCAGCAAAATACTGAAATCTACTTCAATTTTACAAAATAAAGCCCAAATCTACTTCTTTTTCTCTATTGCACTCTAAGTAGTAGTAAATAACCTCAGAATTACCATAAAATAAAAGAACGTCAACACAATACAAATACACAAATGAGTAATTTTATGCGAAATTTCTTTTAAATTAAAAGAAATGTATTGATAATTTTAAATACATATTTAATAGGTACGTAATATGTATTCATTTAAGGAAAACAATTTTTGTATGCAACATTTTTTCTAAAAGCAAGTAAAAAGCCATTTTGAGATCTACTTCGATTTTTCTCAATTTACTTCACTTTTTTCTTCAAATCTACTTCGACTTTTTTTCCGGAAGTGGTAACGCTGGTACCAATACCCCAATAGTTGAACAGATTTGTTAAATAATTTAATTTTAAATTTAAATAGTTTCGTCGGTGTTAAAGCTTGCCTAAAATTTGCGAATTTTTGGAATAGTTCAGGAGAGCCATTCCCTAGTTGCACATTACACCGTGTATTTTTCTATGTCACTCGAAGCAGCTAGAGCGGTTTCCCAGGGGTCCCGATTTTGCTCATCGCCTTATAAATAACATAACATAAATGCCATGTTGAAGCTCGACTTAAAATTCGTCATCGTCTTTCAAGATTTTTTCGCCAGAGTGCAAAAAATATCTAAGCCTACTTCTTCTGTGCTGTTCGCCCTGTCGAAAAGCCTGTGTTTCCGTCCTTAAACCAGCAGCCAGTTCTTATAAAGCCTCTGAGTGTTTTTTCGATCAGAAGACCCTTCGGCCTCTCTAAGCCGGGATATTGTTTTGTTCTCTTTTCTTGGTCGGTAATCTTCGCTCGCTGTTCTTCTTCTATTCTGCATCTTCAGTTGAGTGCATTCATCGTGGTAAAGGTGTTCTTTCTTTGAGGGGATTTCAAAAACCCCTTTGATGATATCGCAATAATGGTAACCTCTGATTGTTGAAGGTGAGCCTCTTGCTCCAGAGCTTTTTGTTAGCTCTGGAAAAACCAGGTATACTAACATATCCAACTTCGAACTTCTTTTCGTTCAACAGTCAAGCATCAAACATGGAAACGGTCAGACTCGACTTTTGCCCCTCGATATGTAAGCAAGTACAAGATGTCCGATACGTGCCTAACGTCGAATAGAATACGGTCAATTGACCTGGTAGTTTCACCTTCAGAACAGCACCAGGGTTGCTTTGTAGATCCTTACTTTATATAGCGTGAGGAGAGATTCAAGCTTTTCAGTAGACTCTGGAGTGTAAGTGTTTTCTCAACTTCCAGGTACTTACTTTTAAAGCGTTATCCCCAGAGGTTTCGGGTGTTGTTGCCATTTCAGGGTAATCATTATCTTAAGCTCTTTGTGTTCCCTTCATTACCGGAAAGTCTTACGTTAATCTGTCGACAGAATTCCTATACCCAGGAGAAGGCCCTTGCCGTACCTAAGCATAGGAGGGCTGATAAACTGATGCCAGCACTAGCCCATTACGTGCATGTGAGAGCTACCGTCACTACTTCTATTAAGCAAATCTGGCTAGTTCTTCAAACCGTCAGAAACTTCAGATGTTGACGAAGTGTTTCGGTTTAACTGGAAATCAAGACACCACCGTTGAGTCTATCCGTTACAGTCTTTCCGAAAGAACCTTGATGGAAACACTCTTATTGCAGAGCAATCAGTACTTACATCTAAATCCACCTTCAACTTCGACCATGGGTAGCCGTTCTTTAGAAACAAGTTCGGAGGAAGGACCGTCTCCTGAGCTGAGCTATAACCTTTTACCTAAAAAAAAATACTCCTATTAAATACTTGAAAATCTTAGTTTGCTTTAAGTAATGGTCTGCCCAAAAATGTATAACCTTTTGCCCTTATCTTCTTTCTAAATATTATTCTTCATAATATATAGTAAATGCCACCTTGTTGATCCATTATAAGTCCATTGTTTAACAAGCTTAATATTAATCAACATCCTGTCACTACTTTCACCCACTTAAACCTATCCTCCCAAAAAAAAAGACCGACGACGCCTCATTTAAGTCCTGGAAATCGATCCGCATCTAATGTACAAATCGAACCCAATCACCAAATGTACACCTTTCTGTATAAACTCATCTTTATGCTTCAACAGATTGGTCTTTATCAAGGTTGACAGTTTGTGGGCAAGGGATCAAAATCATGAGAAACGTGTTTTCCCTTCATTGAAATCAGCCTTGAAAATGAAATTCAAAACACATCCTTTCCTCTAATACGTTTTTTCATTGACATCAACGTGCTTCTTGTATACGCATAAAAAAGCAAATTTTGCAGTTGTGCTTCGTAACTGAAGGAACAAAGTGACATAAGACTCCTCTCTCATCATCTGACCCCTATAATCAAGACGAGACTATTGATTTCTATAAATTCTTCGGGAAGGATATATCAATTATACCATCTCATCGGTGGTAAAACATGAAACTTGTCAAGTCCTTCAGTTAAAAAAAAAAACAAAGAAAAGAAAATCCACAGAAATAGGGGAGTCATACGAGTATAAGTACATGTGCTTGTACAGTCTAATAACACGTTTCCCCATCACTTTGGCAGGTTTGTTTCAAGGACAATGTCAAGGAAGTTGAAGGTCGCTATCTCTACCTCTTTGCCCGTTGCACTCAAGCTCATCTCAATGACCTTGAGTTCCTACCATGCCATGCCGTACAATTTAATATTCGAGCAACGTTTTCTATGAAATATAATTGTATCCACTGAAACTGAAAGGGGCTCATAAATACTGCAGTATTCGGACCAACATTTGGTGAGAAATTCACATTACAAACAGGTTTTATAATGTACAAGGCCTGCCTGTAAGGAGTCGTGTGTAATCAAACTGCTTTGAGGCCGATTATGATTATTTTAGCTTTTAAGGAATCAAGTTGTTTACATTTGTGATGACAATACAAAAGTCCAGGATAGTCAGGACCTTTGATAAGACCACACCCAACAGCAATGTCAATATTTATTCCATTAAAATGTTCATGACGATGGTGTTTTCGAAGTGTTTACATTTCAAAACGGTTAGGCTGTACTCTCGTATATATCGAAATCAACTTCGATCAATGATGAATCTAATATTTATGTAAACCTTGTTTGGTTTTCGGTTTTAATTAAAATCAAGATTTAATGACAAGACATTAAATTTTCAGTATGTACCTAAAGGATTGCCAATTGAGGTCGTGACGACGCGTCGGAACTTTGTATATTTTTTGGTTTTAGCTAAATAGGTCGTATCTCCGCGTAAAATTCGACGGAAGCTTTGACCCAGGAGTTTTCTCGAACGTGTTTTTGAATAACCAAGCTGAATTTAGGGCATTAATCTTAGCATAATTAAGAATTACGACTCTAGGGTAATGTTGGTTCATAAAAATCAATATTAATAATAATTTAAAAAAAAATGACTAGAGAGAGTATTATCACTCAACCATTTCTATGTTCGTTATGTCGTCAGCAATGGAGGAGACCTTGGAATTTTCGCCGAGTCTGAACATCTAAAATGAGAAGCAGTTTTTCACGACAAAATAGGCATTAATCATAAAAAAAAACATTTTTGTTTTTTTTTTAGGTGACATAGGCTGGAAATCGATGCCCAGACTTCTGGTACCATTTACAAAATGTAACGTTATTTATTTTCCACAGAAATATCTTTTTGAACATCAATATCTTGAAATTGATCGCTCGTATGTAGAAAAGTATCATAATCTTTTTTATAAAAAATATTTCTATCTACATATTGAAAATAGAAATTTCACCATTAAAAAGAATAGAACCTAAAAAAGGGTGTTTTTGACCTTCGGTATTAATACGAAAGTAATATAGAGTGGGATAGCATGGAACGCTTCGTTACACAATCATATTCTTAACTAAATTTTTAAATTATAAAGGTATTTTATTAGTTATTTCTGGACCCAGAAAAGTCGGAAATATAAAAAACTAGAATTCCCGACTGGTTCGCACAATCTTGCTCTTATGCTTAGAAGACTTTCGAAGGTCAAAATAGCCAAGTTTCTATTATTGTACAAATGAAAATAAAGTTTCAAACATTTTTTTTTTAAATTTTTAACATCTTTAAGACAGTTTGAAAAAAAAAAATGTCAATTGCCAAGTTTCAACAAAATCGAGAATGTGATTTTCGAAAGTCGTTTATCATTCAGTTGCTGATGCCAAAATGAGCATGGCAATGTACACGACTGAACAGCACGTTCAAATGATGAAACTCAATTATCAATATCAGTGTTCTTTAGTGCAAACATTGCGCCCACTTTAGGGTAGACGTGGTGGTTTTTCACACTCTATTCTTTATAGTTTGGTGGCCAAATTTGAGACGACTGGGTCGGCAATCATTCAGCCAACATGCGTCAAAAGAACGCAAAATCGGGCGAGAACATCGCCGCGGTTCGTGAAAGCATACAACAGAACCCAAGACAGTCGATTTCTAGGCGTGAAAAAATCTGGGCCTTCGCAGACTTCGCCCAATTTTGGCCCGAAAATTATCTCCAGCGACGAGGCGCTTTTTTGGAGGAATGGTTGCATTAACAAGCATAAATGCCGTATATGGGTCGACACTAACCGAGACGAGGTGCACGAAGTGATTTTGGACCGCCAGCTTCATTCTTTTTTCAAAAACAATGTTAATGAGGCGGTCACCGTCAGTGGCCAGAAAAGAACGTTGATAACCAATTTCTTATTGCCCAAATTAATCCATATAGACCCAGACGACATGTGGCTAAAACAGGATGGCGCTATATGCCACAAAATAGAAGCCACAATTGATATTTTGTATGAACGATTTGGGGATGGTATTATCTCTCGCAGAGGTGACGTGAATTGGCCACCAAGTTCAATCAATGATTGACTGGTTTAAAGATTCAATCAAAATCATTTTATCCAGCCGTTTCGTTCCTAACGATACCAAGACCGATACGAAATATTTTCAATTGTTCATTCAATTAAAATATTTTTTTCCAATCGTTTTGATCTGACCGAGACCGAAACAATGTCAAAATGAACGAAAATTTGGCTTCGTTCGTTCACGATCACGACATCATAGATTGTATATAAAATGAAGAATGTTTCGTTTCAATTCCTATTTGGTATCTATGGTAAACAGCGTTGTTCCTAGGAAACAAAATATTGGGGCCATTCCAACTTTTTTGGGGCCACTTTGTTTTTCCATATTCGATAAAATAATTGAATAAAAGTATTTTATATAGAACATTCAAATAAATTAGAAAATTTGTATAAAAGAATCTCATTAAATTGAATTGATATAGTTTTAAATTCATTTATATGTTTTTTCAAATAATTTAGGTCAAAAACTTGGAAAACACTTAAAACATTATTGTCAATTTTAAATCTTCTTTTGAACTGAGTATAATAATTTTGAACTGATTTAAAAAATGTTTCCTTTTCTGCATCTGAAAGTTTATTAAATACGCAATCAAAATCATGGCCATAAGAAATATCATTCAAAGGTTTTAAATTCTTTTTTTTCAAAACTGACATCATTAATGCTTGTCAAACTTTGCAAATAGTCACTTTCTACAAAATTTCGTAATATAATATTTGATTTCTTTTTTATGTCATTTGACATTGTGTGAATTCTTGAACATTCACTTTGGAAATGTAAACTCAAATCGGTGACTTTAAAACATAGTTTAAGAAAACAAAATACATTTTATAAAGTGGATTGTTTAAATTATTTAAATGTGTTTTACCCTTTTCATTTTTATCTTCAAAAACCACTGAAATAAAGTAATGTTTCAATGCTATCCAATTATTTAAAAAGTATTCAACTACCTTAAAGAACGATAACCACCTAGTGGCTACAACTTTCTTGATATTTTTTTTTTTTTTTTTAATTAAAGTAATCCTGAAATATTTTAAGTTCATCCTGCCTTTTTGAACTGTTCTTGAAGAACTGAAAAATTTCCTGAGGAAAAAAACAAATTTCTTTTGGCAAGGAATCTCCACATTTGTGAATTGAATGCGAGGTGCAAACTACTGAATAAATTTCGTTATCAAGCTCCTTTAAGAGTGCTTGAACCCCATTCTTTTCGCCTTGCATAACGTTGGCACCATCTGATCCAAAGCCAATTAAGTTTAAGTACGGAATTCGTAACCTACTCTCTATTGTGAAAAAAATGCTTTTGGCTGACGCGTTCTTTATTTCCAAAATGCACTAAAATTGATCGACTATTGGTTTTAACTTTTCACCGTAGAATCTTGCAAGAACAGCAATGCACTTAATTGTTGAGATGTCTGTTGATTCGTCAGTTATTATTGCGAACTTCTTGCTTCTTATTTTTTTTTGCAATTTGCTCCAGGCAATAAGGTTCTACAGCACCTTTTATAAAGACAAAAAAATAGATTTAAGAAGATATACAAATAAGAACTAAACCAAAATTTTCGTCCTACCAATCAATATCTTGGGGGCTTTCTTTCTTGCACATTTGAAGATTCGAGCCGTCTTAGAATCTGAACACACATTTCTTAAAAAATCAGGAAAATGATCCATAAATTGAAATAGCCAAGTTGTGTTCAGATATAAAGGCTAAGCATTTCAAAAGAGTTTTGCTTTCCGAATTTCTCGATTCACAACAATCAGTTTTCTCAAACGCTTCTTCCAATAAAGTTTTGTTTACATTTTTGTTGCCATTCGTTTGATGTGCCTTTTGCTTTTCATGTCGCGATAAATTATATTTTTTGTTTCCTAAAAACACCTTGCAAAGTGAACAGTATGGTTTCTTATTAAAAAACTCAAGCCATTGATGCGGAGTGTTAGCCATTCTGAACGATTCACCGTATAGCTTTTCTTTTTTTTTTTTGGGCTTTCGGTTGCAGAAGTTAAATTAGAATTACATTCGGATTCAATTGCTGGTTCTGCTTGATAAGAAAATACTTTTTCCAAATTTGATATTGGGGTTGATGGTTTTTCATATGAATTCTGTAACAAAGATTTTTTGGCGACTTCGGTTTTCCTTTCAACAGCTTCATTTTCTATTGACGTATCAATCGTAGAAGCTTTCGTTATTTTCTGAAAATATCTAATTTTTCCACTAATGATATTGTACAAATAATGTAAAAATAATATATTTTACCATTCAATACTCATAGTCGTTTTCTGGTTGGTATTTTATTAGTTTTTTGGCTGTAGATTACACACAAGAGACAAGACACAACTCAATGTAAATTCAAGAAAAAATAACAGTAACGGATTTGATTCTGAAGAAGTGAAGAACTTAAATATGAGACAGATAAATATGAGAGAGATAGACAGCCGGTATGTACTACTGTCAGTCGATGTGATGTGTTGAATTTTTCAATGAATGCGTCCAGCAAAATTAGCATATAGATGAGAGTAAATATCGACTACTTGAATATTATCGATTTCTAAAATAAAATTCTGTTTTTTAATGCTGTGCAAAATAGGTTGCTTTATTTTGCAAATTTTACAATTTTGGGGCCATTTCGTAATGGCCCGGGGCACTGGACCAAAATAAGAATCTTGGGACCAAATGGCCCAATTGGGCACTTTAGCACAACGCTGATTGTGAAATGACTGAGAACAAGTTGAATGAACGAACCATACATTTTTTTTGTTCATTTCGTTCTCTTGATGTTTGATCGGTTTCAGTGCGGCAATAAATTGACTTTAGGATTTATTGATTTGGTTGGTCTATTGTGATTGCAATCAATCAATCTCTTCGGTGAACTTTTCACAAAGATCGAATCAATCGTGATTGACACAGCTCTATCAAGAAATGCTCCTAAGGTGAACATAACACTGGCCATTGCTCAAATTCAGCCGGATCTATGCAGAAGAGTGATTGAAAATTTAACCACTTGGATCTGTGCCACATTTCGATTGTCGTTAAAAATCCAAAGCAGGCATTTAAACGATGTTATATTCTATACATAATGACATACATGGGCCTTTCGAAAAAAAATTTTTTGACAAATTAATTTTGTGATAAAAGTAAAAGTCGACTGCAAATAATCACAGAGGGATGGCCTTTGGTAACTTTTTTAAAGGTCTTTAAAGAATTGTTACTTTTTTTTCGGTAGTTTCTGTTATTCTCAGTTAGATGTAGACTGTAGACTTTCTGATTTTAAATGTAGGGCCGTTCCAGGTTTTTTGTTTGTCCAACCACTTTACTGTGGCTGATTTTTTTGCAGCTGAAAATATTGTGATTTCATAAATTACTATGAACAAATAATCTTGATAATTCAATCTATATTTCATCTACTTATAGATTTTTGTATGATATTTTTCTTCCAAGCATTTTATTCAATATATAAATAGCTAAAGTGGTCATTTCCTTCTTCACAAAGTACGATACGAATCTCCCCCAAACACACTTATGTATGAGTAAAGTCAGCATTTTAAACACTTGAAACAGAAACAACGAAAAATTAATATCTATAAAGTCTAAAATTAGAAGACTTCTGTTGAAAATCGAACTCGTTTTGAATCGATTCCAAAAATTTGATGCATATTTGTAATTATTCCAATATCAAACAAATCGATTTTCCATTCGATTAAATATTATTAAATTTTCATTCTTAATTAAAGGATCGAAAAATAAAAAGCAAAACGTTAAAGCATTAAAACTACTCAAATCGATTGGTATTTTCTTAATTATCACATAAATGTCACATCAATGTATATGAGCGCCATCTATAGTTGATGTGTTGTAAGGTAAACCGTCATCAAAGTATCAGAAATGGCTTGTTCATTAAGGGTGGTTCTTTGGTTTGTTCATTGATGAGCATAGCATCACAGATGTAGGAGGAAAGGGGGGGTAGGTATATGATGTAGATAAACACCCTTGGGGGTTCTATATAAATTTATAAAATCCAATTAAAATCTGTCAGCTTACACCTTCAAAGGAGACATCTTGTTTATGTTTTAAGGGTTTGTTTCACTGCACAGGGAAAAGTTTGTTTTCTTAAGAATAAGTTTATCGTTTCACCCACACCCGCCGAGCCCCTGGGTAAATCCCATCTCTACTAAAGTCGCCCAAAGTTTATATCCCAACGTGTGTTAGATAAAAAGAAAAAGACGAAAGCAGTATAAAGTAAAGTAGATTATCATCTTATTGTGAATAAATTTAATTAAAATGATTTCTGCACAATTGCACTTTCATATTTAGTACAACAACAACAACAAAACAATTTAATTCGATTTAAAGAAAGATTTCAGTCAGTGGGGCTTGGTCGATGTGACAACTTGTCCATTAATCTCAGCCTCTAACTAGCTACATACAATATGATGATGAACTCATCATAATAATAATATTAACTGCACTGCAGCAAAAACTTGCATTGCATTTTATTGTTCGTTGCATCAAACATTAAACAGCAAGAGCATAAGATGAATCTTCAGTGTGCAAAGAGTTTATTATGATAAACGCAATGTCATAAAATACAATTACTGCCTAAAAGAATTAAAGTGGCACTAAATTGCGTCACTTAGTGGGGTGAGTGTAGCAAGTGTCATGTATTTCATTAATAATAACCAAAAACAGGACAACTAGGGTGGACATTTATATGAAATAGGAATTTATAATCAGATCCCAGCTAGAGGAGTGTGTTTTAGGCGACATTTGCAAAAATTATGCAGACCTATAAACATGGAAATGATGGGCAGTTAATCTTGGGCTTGGTAACTGGCTCGTGTTGGGGCTTACGCAAATTTAATTATTTAGATTGTTATGATCATATCAATTTCTGATGTTACGAGTATTAGGGATTTGTTCATTTGATGCTTATATACATGGCTACTTGCTGGCTTTCTTATAATGTCAGATAGGATTTCTTGTTTGTCTTGCCTATACATCTCACTCAAGGCTATAGGATAGCGTTGCCACTTCTCAAAAAAAAAAATATAATAAAAATACAGGATTTATTGATTTGCACAATAGATATTAAGTGCCTGAGTGAGTTAAATGGTGTTCATAAACCGTTGTCCACATTATTCGTTTCCTTATAAAGAATAACATTTTAAGAGCATTGAAAATTAGTTTAACAAAAGATCGAAGCAAACAACAGAGTTATTTTAACAAATGAAAGCATCCAACTAATTTCTTATGTCATTTGAGCTTTAGGGAAGTTCACAACAAATTGGCTGCGTTCAAAGAAAATGTGCAACTGAATATTTTGTGAATGATTTAATTATAACAGTTTGAGAGAATGTTCCATTAATAAAATAAAATGCACGACTGGGTCGCACGAACTTGCTCCTATGTAATCGACTAGGAATTTTAAAAACGAATGTTATTAGAGAAAACTGTTCATAAGGATAAAATTAATTTTTAAATTCTTTTAGTAGTAAGAGACAAAAACAGAATGCTATCCAACTATATTTACGCAAGAACAAAAAATATAAGGCGTTGCAGTGGTTTCTTAAAAAAAAAGCTTTTATATACAAAGTTTTTAAAAGCTTTTTAAGAAAAAATGTTGGTACGCCAATTTAATTTTTTTATTATTGTTCGAATAAAAATTTAATTTACGAAAAGAAATATTCACCCGTTTCGGAGATATTGAATTTTCAAAAAAAGAAAAAAGAATTTTTTTTTTTCAAAAATTCAAAAAATATTTATTTTAAAGTTTTGAAATGCAATGTGTTTTAGACTTTTTAGAAGCTTCTCTATAAAAATTTTCATTAAGATCCGTTATGTGGATAATGAGAAATTCAAAATTCGAAAAAATGGTTCTATGGTAGGTACAAGCTGTAATATCTTAATATCTTAATTTCAAAATTTTTTTTATTAAATTAAAGATCGTAAAAATCAATTGAAAGAAAAAAAATTTATCAAAATTCTAGGCGCCGTTTTCGAGAAAAATACGGTACACAATTCTATTTATGTTTTTGGGGAGCTTTAGCAAAAAAAAAAATGATCAAAATCGGTTGAACCGTTTTTGAGAAAATCAAAAACTAAAGAAATGGTTCCATGGGGGGTACCCTCAATAACAATTTTTCGGAAAATTTTTTTCAACCAATACCTAGATTTAATTAAATGATTTTTTTGTATTTTTATTTTTAAAATCTGTCGAACAGTTTTTGGGAAAAAAAAAAATGTTTATAAAATTTCGAAAAAAAAATTCGTATGGCAGGTACCGTTATTTTTGGTCTTAAAAAAAAAGAAAAAAACGTATGGGAAGAAAAAATTAAAAATGATATCTACCAAGTTTAAAGAAAATCGGCCGAGCCGTTTAGCCTGTAGTCGAGTAGATAGACAGACAGACAGACAGACAGAATTGCGAGACCCACGTTTTTAGTCTTCGCTATCATCGTAACTCAACTTTGATCGAAATCTCGAGTTCGACTTTTTTATACGAATGCATAACTTGCCTTATAGTACCTATAAGTCGCAAGTAAAAAATGAAGTAGATTTGATTTTGTGACATCTGTAGGTTTAATGGAGTAGATTTAGGTACTGTAGTTGCAGCAATGTGGCACCACTGATTTAATACAATTTTTATTTGTACTTCCTCTATATCGTCTAGGTATTATTTATTTGTACTCCTTGGTATAATGTTTAGTGCGTTGGACTGTCATGCCGGAGGTCTAGGTTCGATCCGTAGTTTCTTCCAACTAAAAAAAAATATTTTTGCAGGGGTACTGCCTCTTGCGAGGAAGTAAAAAACCCTCCAAGAGTACTTGTTATCCTACCAGAAACTTGTATGTCTCCTCCATTATTCTTCGCACGTACACAAGGGAATAATTGAGAAATGTAAGTCGTAAGTCACGAGGTTCGGATTCTCTACGAGAAGTCGTGCCCTTAATTTTATTTTTATTGTTTTACTATATATGCCAAATTATGCATTCGTAAAAAAAATCGAGTTGTCATTAGACTAATACCATCTCCAGCTTTTATGTTCTTCATTGGAGATTAAATTTGCAGTTTTATAGAGCTGTACTAAGAAGTTTCTATAGTAGAGAGAAAAGTAAAAAAAAATGTTTTTTATTGAGGAGGGTATACCCCTATTAGATGGCGGCTTTCCATCAACTGTCAAATGGTTTATCAACCATCGGATTCTGACGTTGACACGTTTATTTCTGAGCCCTAAAGTGATGTCGTATTGAAATTTTAGCGACGGAGACATGGTCGAGTGTTTTTCCCGAAAGAAGGACATCTTGCCTTCCTGAGTATCACTTCTTCCAATACTCGTTTTTGCAAGAAATACAGATAATCTGCTTGGAAACCAAGTTGGTAGACCCTTTTTTCAAATTTTTGCTGTTTTTCGATTCTGGGAGAAGAAACCTCTTTGATGCGGTAGGTAGAAATGGTGGCCACATGCAGTCATGCTCAGTCAACCAAATAGAGCTACTTTGCGTCTGTCATTTTAAAACCATAAAATCGTTTGACCTTTGAATTCACAAGAACTCCCTTTTTCCAGAAGGTCACTTAATGTCTTAATATCGGGAAGTATGCTCTCTCAGATTCACATCGTCGTGTTAAAATGGATCAAGTCTTTGATATTCAGTTCAGATACAGTTCGTTAAGGTCGTCGAGGAGTAACTTCCCGAAAAGTTGGTCATTCTGACCAGAACAGGACATTTACAGAAAAAATGAATGACTGTTTCCGTTTCCTACTGATTCCCAGAACTACGACAATGGGTATTGTGAGGAATGTCCGTGCTTTGGCGGAGGGAATCACATCTGCTACAGGAGAAAAAGGTATGATTTGCCTCATCTTCTCCAGAGTAGAAGGAGGCTGCACTTTCACTTTTGCCGATCATGTGGAGGAGGGCATTGAAACATCCGCGTCCAATGAGGAACTAGGTGACGTGTAAGTTAACGTCTTTCCGGTCGTTTACTCAGCCAAGTCCCTAATCAGTCTCGCTGTACATTGTCCTCTGCTTTCCAAGCTCCAGCGCTCTTGCCACATCAGCTTTGTGAGCTCATCGGCCTGTTCCACTCCAAATTACACCTTTTTGTCGTGGACTAACTTCCTTTTTGCCACTAGATGATCAATGAGCGTTACTCCTGCGACCAAAAAAGCGGCTAGTTCCGACACCCTTCGGTATGAGCTAGCCACACGTAAAGCTCTGTTTCTGTAATACCGGCATTTTCCTTGTCGTAACGCATCTGCTCACATCTCGTTTCCGTGTATAAGAAAATGGCATTCGTTGTTGACATAAGCTGCTTCCTTTTGCTTGCGTTGGCCGCCTGCGTTTGCCATTAGTCCACTGACCAGTATTGTGACTTTAGATGCTCGTTTTTTGAAGCCTTTATCTGTTGCCAGAAAGATAGCCTCGTTCCGAGCATAAGTCCCAAGATTTTCATCGCATCCTTGCTTCTTATGACTCCAGAGCCAATCTAATGGGAATTCTCTATCTAGTCAAAAGGACTACCTCAGTTTTTTTTTTGTTTGCCAAGTTCGTGTTCGCCCATCCAGGATTGCACATGTCTCATAATTTAGTTCAGTTCGACCGCTGTCTATAAAGATATAAGTTATATACGTAATCGAAAGGGTGCTGGTATCCATCGTATGACGTCCACAATCGCTTTTGATTGTCTAATGGGTTACAAAGAGCATCTGGCACACTATCTTTTGCTTCATCCATCATTCTGTTACTTTTTGAAGGTGAAAACATTATGTTCTTTTCAATGTCCCTTTGTACTATCTTAACTTCCAGTCTTTTGTAGTTTATGGGCGGTTCTGTGAGATCTATCGCAATGAGCACCGGTTGGTAAATTTTATAAAGAATTCAGCTTTCTTTTGATTCAAATCACTGGATATAAAGTTTCAACTTTCAAGCACATTATGCACCAGACTCGAGGATACCAAGAAGAAGTCCAGCATGCTTGGATGGTGCTAAGGAAAAGGTTCCCTTACGTTGAGATTTAACCCCCAGATAATCTTCATCACCACTGATCTGCATTCAGTTCAAAAACCTATTTATTATGATTTTTTTGAATTTGCACAATAATAAGAACCTGAAATTGTACTACCGAAAAACCGACTTTCGGAACCTAAGAATTAATATGTCTATCTTAGAAAGGAATTTGAATTTTGCATTCTCCTTACAATCTTTCTTATCCAAACATAAATTTCGACATTTTAACATGTTTTATGATTCAATACTCTGAGTTAAGCTACCATAAAAAAAAACAACTGTCAATTATATCCTTTGTTCTTCTTTTATTTATTTTCACCACACATATTGTGTCATTCCAAAAAAAACATCAATTTTCGAATCTGCACTCAGAGATCATAATTCTCAATCCAACATTCAATCAGATTTCAACCTTCTTGTCATAACCACGAGCTTACACACATTCGGAAGTATCCATAAAATAAGCCCTCTACTGTACTCATGAACAATGACACATCCATTCGGCTCTTAATAAACAAATCTTCAAAGTGTTACCACCAAAACATGAAGCAGCACACACAAGAACAACACAAAATAATCAAAAGCTAATAAGAAAGAAAAATCATTAAATGCATGCCAACATACGAGTACACTCATGATAGCTCTGTCCCAGTCCCCATCAAACCAGATAAATCCCCTCCTTTTGTGATCATAAATTCTAATTCGCATCCGAAAAAAAAATACCCAAATAGCCCGATCCGAAGAAGATTCTTTATTATTATTACGACAGTTGTCGTCGGTCATAAACCGTAAAAGCTCGTCCAGGCCTCATGCACGTTTTGTAGTAGGTTAGGTAGGCTATTTCCGTTGCCAACAAACAACCCTCTGTGTCGTCAACATGGTGGTGCTCTTCTTCTTTGATTCAAAACAATCGATTTGTTTGGCGCGTGGGGGTGGTGTAAGAGCAAAAAAGCGAACTACATCAAGCTCCGTAATGTCATGTCGACCATATTCACAATCAGTGAATACTTATCTAGCGCTCCGTTGAGATGTATCTTATTTAGTGGTGCCGTGCTTGTCCGTTTGGGAATTCGTTCGCATTCGGTTTTCTGATCTAACTCCCAAAGTGAATTTAAGCACGTTTCAAAAGTCTCCAACAGATGATTCGGTATTTTTTTACGTGAAGAATTAAAAAAATGTATCTTGATGAAAACATGACGACAAAAAAAAATATCTTAAAATCTACATAAAGTCACATAGTTTTCAGATGAATGTGTCCGATTATAACAAAAGACAAAAATTATATCTGACTTAAAGTTAAAGATCTGAAGAATTTGTGATTATTAATCTTTTATTTGTTTACGTTATCAAAACTGAAAGTGTAAACAGTTTGGTGAGGAAGATTCGTCTGATAAATGTTTCCGAATAAAATAAACGAATAAACCAAGAATGAACTTTCGGTTTTTGCAACAATAACAATCATCTGTAGTCTGGGAAATAACGTTGTCAGAGGGAGAGAGAGAGTGATAAACCATGTTCATATTCTTTGATGTAAATCTGACAAAATCTCTATAAACCATGTTCAAATAATACTCATCTTTGCGGGCTATTGAGAATGTATTTTTCAAAGAACGCTTGTGTTCTCTTTTAAATGTTAAGCACTGTTAACAGAATAAACATTACTCTAATGTGTTAAAAATATCTTCTTGTTGTGAAAATATGATATTATTTAGCACTTTTCAAGGAATTATAATTTAAAGCACATTCATGTGATAATTAAATAACACACATTAAGCTTTAAATATGTTAAATATGATTGGGGAACTATTTGCTAAGTTATCACTTAATAGTGTGCAAACATAATATTTATTTAAAAAAAAAAAAAGTAAACTACATTTGGGTGCTCTTGATAAAATAACTTCTTAAAACAATTGCATATTTTAAGGATGTCACTGTTTTGTAAAACATATTGGAAGAGGAGCCTTGTCTGATTGAATATTCCCGTGTGAACTTTGTTTATCAAGTTAATAAGAAATTCGTTCCAGAAGCTTAAACAAGTTTAAGCATTGATTTTGTCAATTTTTTCGACTTTTAACTTGCGACTTATATAGGTATTATAAGTCACGTTATGCATTCGTAAAAAAAATCTAACTCAAGATTTTGATCAAAGTTGACATTACGATGATAGCGAAGACGAAAAAAGTGGGTCTCAAAATTCTGTCTGTCTGTTCGACTACAGCCTAAACGACTTGGCCGATTTTCGTTAAACTTGGGAGATAATATTTTTATTTTTTCAAATCTGTCGAAGAGTTTTTGAGAAAGAAAAAATGTTTATAAAATTTCGAAAAAAATTCGTATCGCAGGTACCGTTATTTTTGGTCTTAAAAAATCAAATCAAAAAACATCCGGGGGGAAAAGATTAAAACCCATATCTACCAAGTTTGAAGAAAATCGGCCGAGCCGTTTAGCTGCAATCGAACGGACAGACAGACAGACAGACAGAATTGCGAGACCCACTTTTTTAGTCTTCGCTATCATCGTAATGTCATCTTTGATCAAAATCTCGAGTTCGATTTTTTTCCCGAATGCATAACTTGCCTTATAGTACCTATAAGTCGCAAGTAAAAATCATAAAATTTCATTTAGTTAAAGCTAGGTAATTGATGAAAAAAAAATTCCAAAAAATAGTTATTAATGGTAGCCCCTTAAAACCATTTTTTTTTTTGTTTTTGATATTCTCAAAAACGCTACAACCGGTTTTGATCATTTGTTTATTCTAAAGCTACTTCAAAGTTTAAATATTATTGCGTATTCAAATTTTCAAAACATTTTTTTTTGATTTTCAAAAAAATGTTTAAATTGTTGTTTCAAAACTCAATATTTCAAAAACCCCATGCTCGATTTTTTTAACTTGAAAAATAAAAGTTTCTTAATATAATCTACAAGAAGTAAGAACAAAAAAAATATTTTACCTAAAAATAACTATACCCATCATACAAATGTTAAGAAATGGTTTTCGAAAATCGTATTTTTCTCGAAAATGGCTCCCAGAATTTTGATAAAATTTTATTTCCGTCGTTTAATTTTTGCAATCTATAAATCTAATAAAAAAATTTGAAATTAAGATATTACGGACTGAACCTACCATAGAACCATTTCGAAGTGTTTTATAGAGAAGCTTCTAAAAAGTTTAAAAAAAAATTTTTTTGAATTTTTGAAAACAAAAAAAAAATTTTATTGGGAAAATTCGATATCTCAAAAACGGTTTAATATTCACCAAAAAATACATTGTCCCATTGCGGACAGTTAATCTCAGGATTGGCTGGACTGAAACAAAAAAAAACAAAGTGGAAGGAAGGAACGTTTCTTACGAGACAATTTACCACAATTTGCTTAAAACCTAAAAAAAAAATGTCAAGCTTGGAAAAAAAATGTTTGGGTCGCCATTTTTTTTTTTGTTCATAACTTTATAGTCAAATTGTGGTAAATTGTCCTAGAAAACATAAAAACAATCAAGTTGCAACAAGATTTTTGAAAATCGGTTCTGTAGATCCGGAGATTAACTGTCCGCAATAGGACAATGTGTTTTTTGATGAGTCAACGTTGGTTGGCGCCCTCTATAATTCGGCCAAAATAAGAAAATTAAGACAAAAAAATTTTTGTTTGTACTCTTGACGCAAGTATTCATTATTTAAAAAAAGATTGAATTCCATGCTTCTATTTGTTTACATAAAAAATTCTTAAATATAATTTTGGAAAATTGTTAAAGTTTTTTAATTAAAGAAAAAAATATATAATTTTTTTTCTTTACAAAAATAAAAATATATTTGCACAAACGATATAAGAAAAAAATCGTATATAGTAATTACTACAACAACAACTCTTAAACTAGAAACTAAAAAAACATTAAAAAGGAACTAATATCTTAAACAAATTTGAATTCATTGGAACAAAATTTTCCAAAAACGTTAGAGCATTTCTTTGATATTTTACTTTAAAAAATTAGTATCTAATCTATTCCATTTTCAAGTATTTTTTAATTTATAAAATTAAAAATCTAATTAAAAACAAAATCAGCCAGACGTTTTCGAATTATAAAATTTTCTAAATCCTTTTTTAACTCGTGCTTGATTGTCAAAATCAAGAAAAACTTTATATAAACAATATTGATAAGTTGACTAGATGCAACTTTAAAAATATTTCGGTCTATTAGATTTTACCTAAGAACTTTTCTAAAGTGTTGAATTTTCTACGAAAATATTTCATCCGATTAGTTTTGAAAATGGATGGGGAGTGTGAAAAAAAAAATTCGATTAGTTTTGTTAACTTAGAGAGGTTAATATCCTTCGGGCATGCTTCAACAACACTTTAAAAAAATATTCCTTCAAATCTTTCTTCCAAGCTAACATAGCCTAGATAAGGGGTTTTTCAATTGGCATGTTAGATTTTGACGGCCTTTGGCAGCCATGTTGTTTTGGTGACATTTGACAAATCTTTTGTTTATTTTTCAAAAACCGATGCCAAATCACCAAAGCAAGTAACGTTATTCAACAGCACGTCTAAATGATAAAATTTTATTATTAAAATGAGTGAGTTAATAGACGTGGTAGACTGGAATATCCTTCACAGTCGACTCTTCGACGATTGGTGGCCAAATGTGAGACGGTTGGTATGGTAATCAATCTGCCAACATGTGTAAGTCAAAAGAACGCCGCAGTCCTTAAAAGTGTACACCAGAATCCGAAGCAATGGATTACTCGCCGTGCACAAAAACTCGGTTTTTCGCAGACTACGGCCTACACCCGTACATAACCATAGACAACGCCGTTTGTTGGCTGACTGGGCTTCGGAGCGCTTTAGAAGAGGACCCCTATTTTGGCCGATCATATTTAGTCACGGGGGTATTTTTGTATGAATGACTGTGCCAAGCAAAATTAATAGCTCACACACAGCTTGTGTTATTCCATCTCAGCATCTACCCACCCTTATTGAAAAGCCTTAAAGTTCTTTTGAAAAGAGATCGAGATTTTAGTTCTCACAGAAATTTTCTCCTGTATCCCAATTTGATATAAACCAATGATAGAAACATACTTCAACTTGATTTTGAGTACTTGAAGTTTTTCTAAAATTTTAAAAATCAGATCGAAATTTCTTATCAAAGGGCACGGTAGTGCCCAGTAGGATGTGTCACTTTTGTATGGCCGCAAAAAAGTATTCTAATTTTTAAATGTAATAGTGCTCAAAAGTTGTATTAGGGTCTGACGTTTAAGAAAATGCAAAAAAAATAAGATATCGTTTGTCTTTCGCTCGCTCAAATCGGTTGAAGTAAAAAAAAATTATTTAACAGTAAATTTTATTTTATTTTTTACGTAGGTATACTAAAAAAAAACTAAACAAAATGCAGAAAGAATTTTTGTCTTTACAAAAAGATACACCATGATTTTTTGTAAAAAAAAAGTGTTTTCTTGCAATTATCTTTCACTTGAAAGCCTAAAAATATTTTATATAATTTTTTTGTTTCCACACGGCGCAATTTAAAACAACACATATTTCAAAAATCTCGAAAAATCAAAATTTTTTTGGATTTCATCCTATTTTTGAGCGAGCCAAAGATATTAATTAAAATGAAAATTGTAAACGCAGGATTTAATTTTGATAAGCAATGCAACTTTTAAAAGCTATTACATTTGAAAATACCATAGTTGAGCACTTTGACACACCCTAGTGCCCAGCCAAGTTCTGGCACTAAACCCTTTTTACAGGAACCCCTCCTTATCTTCAGAACCAATGAAGTCAGAAACTTAAAATTCCGAATATTTGCTAAGCTAGTCAGGCACAGGCGCCTCGCCAAATTTCAATTTTCTAGCATAAGCGGTTCCTCAAAAATCACAAAAACCGTAACTGACTGACTGACTGACTGACAGATTATCAAAATTATGGAGCACTTGCCGACATCGTAGAATCTTGTAATTTTGCACAACGGTAGGTCTTGTCATGCCAGTAGAGGGAAAATTTGAGGTTTTCAATTCAGGGCGTGGTATCCGCCTACTTCCTCAGAACTGATGTAAATTATATGGCACATTCCGATTGCAGTAGAACAATGAATAAAATTTTAGTCAGTAATCATTAAATAATAAAATTTTTCTATTACATTGTAGCTATTTCGATATTATTCTACTTTAAATATTCGGTATTAAACCTTTATGAAATAAGAACTTGGCGTACTTTTAGCTCTTTTTTTTAACATTTATGTTTTTGGTCTGATAGAATAATTTTCCATTGCAACTCACAGCAACAGCTAAAAGTCTTTTTTAAATACTCTCTAGGACGACTATCCTACTTTAGAACTCCATAAATCATGCATCGTAAAAAGCTTAATTCGAAAATGTACACAATAAAGCCACTCCTCCCTCTCATGATAAATACAATGCAGTATCAATAAATCATTTGGCTCCGGTGTGGTGTGACCGTATATTTTAAGTGGGAGTGTGCTTAATTAAAAATTCTGCAATCAGCTTTAGCGAGAATTTTACCTCTTTTACAGATTTTAGTGCAAAAATACATTTAGTGGTGCGTTTTCGAATCGCATCAATATCCTTAACGACCCTTTCTACATGGCTTACACAAAACCCCAAATCTATATCTAGGTATCTGCAATTTTCCAATGACAAAGTTGTTTCTGACAAACCAAAACCACTTGCTTCAACACCTGAACCCTAACTCCACCTACATTCGACAAATCTACATAAATGTTCATTGGAAACTTATTTGACTAAAAAGGGGGGGGATCCGTTAAAATAATAACGACAAAAATATATTCATATCGACAAAGTGTGCAGGGATGTGTGTTATGTGTATCCTTGCACAACATGTTGCAATGCAGCCGAAGACCGACAGAGACACGCCGAGATTGGAAGGGAGATAGCAGCAAGCACATTTGGTCCTCTGCCAAACACGGGCTTCACATAGACTTTTACTTTTTCTTTATTTTTTCCGGTTTTAGCTTTGTTTTGTGGTATACTTCCGGGCTCGTAAGTAGTTGACAAAAGTTTTTATTTTTTTTTGTTTTGCATACCTACAGAGGTCCTTGTTTATATAGTTGACTCTGTTTTAATCAATAACACAGAAAACCAGTTTTGTATTTAAAGGACAATAGATCATTACCAAGCGAGTGAGCACACACGCCGCGCCGGCCGTTGCATATGCATATAGGTATTTTTCTAACCTAAAAAGAAAACAAAGTGAGGACTAAAGGTCAATTATTGGCGCTCGAGCGGATATAGTGTTTAAGTTGGCTCTAGGCACACAAGGACACCGCACTTAAAAAGCTAGATGATGGTAATGGTGGGGTGGTGATGTAGGTGGTGGTAGGTGAAACGTGATGTATTCAAAGTCATTCGCTATAATGTCAAAGTGTCCCATTGCTACCACTTGAGCACTGAGCGATCCCTATTTCTGCTAGTGCTTCCCTCAACAACGAAAACGCGCAGTTATAATATAAGATAGAACTTTTGAGTGGGTGAAAAGTGTGTTAAGTGGTCTTGTGTGCAAATGCTGGTGAGAAGAGAATTCTTCAGACTGTGTGAAGTTATTTCTAGGCCCACTCAAGTGTCAGAAAAGATAAATCTTTAAGAATGACATTCGGTGAATTCAAACTATTGCAAGATGTGAATTGGTATCAAATTAATAGGGTTGTAATTTAAACTTCCTAGGACACAAAGTTTGGCGTTAAGAAGTGTGTCGAGGACAAAAAGAAAATAGATAACCACTCATCAGATAACGCTTACAAGAAGGCGAAACATTAAAATTTCCATCAGGGTCACTTTACGAAAAGGGGACACAACCGAATATATCGAGAGCTGGAGGTTATATTGGTTACAAAATTAAGATGGTGGCGTTATGTCAGCACATCATATTCAACTAGCCTTCAGGATATAGATAGAGCACGATAGGAAATAGGAGTAGTGCAGAGGTCTTTTGCTCATTAAGAGAACTCCAGAGATCTGAGGCGATAGAAATATGTTAAGTGCAATTTTATAGTCCAGTCAACATCCATATTCATCGATATCTCCTATTAAACCCAATCCGCTTTACATAAACGCTCGCACTGTCACACCATAATTTGATCAAGGCAGTCATAATCCCTAGAGCATGTGCAAACTATACATAAAAAGAACATAGACGTTCAGCTCTTAGGAACAATTCCGGCACAGCTAAAATTTGGTGCAAATCATTCTTTTATCATAAAATATCAATTACATACAGCCCCCTTCAATACGACACGTGACATGTTCAAAACATTTTTCAAAATGTGAAATAGTTAATGTTATCGAAGAGTAGTTCAGGTAAAATTTTTTATTCATTCCATTCTTGATAAAAAAAAAAAGTCGAAACACTTTTTTCTTAAGATCACTTTTTTCTTAAGATCATTTAGAAGTTGGTGACATTACCAAAAAGAAAAAATGACGAAAATATCGGCTCTTCGCTTAAAACTCTTAAGCAGCGTTCGATTCATGTTGATTTTTGTAAATCAACATGGTTGGTCAACAATGTTGAATAAGTGTCGACGTGCTTATCAACAGTACCAATCAACTTTTGTTGACCCGAATTCAACCCGATTGAAATGGGTAGAAATCAACAAAGTTGTGTTTACTGAACAATAATTTTCTATTCTGGACGTGTTCATCAACACAACACAATAGTCAGCTGTCAGACATATTTTTTTCTGCGATCAGTGCATTATTTTAACTTTGTTATAAATTTATTATGGCTTTTTGTTTTGTGTTGTCTTTTTTAGGAGTTGAATTACTCAAATGAGAAAAATGATGAAAAAAGGAACACAAATTATTCTGAAATTATGTTCAATACAAATGACACACTAGATGTCAATATTGGCACGTACACACTAGAGCTATGTAAATCATTCATTTCCAATGATCAAATCCTTCAACAATCGATAACCAAAATGATTCGATCATCTTAATCGTTCATTCGACCATTTGCATTTCACTCAAATGATTCAATACTGTGCTGATTCGATTTCGATTAAATTCAATCTCCGAATTTGACCAATTCCAGTTCAATAATGTCCCGAATTGGATCGAATACAATTTGATCCAATTTAAAAAAAAAAATTCATTTAGTTGTAAAATCAAAGCAAAATGAAGCACACATTCTTTATTAAATCGGGACAGATAGAATCGAGTAAATCATGGTTAATCGAGTTGACTGATATCGAAAATCAAGATTCATTGAAATTATTGAGATTGAAATACTAAATCGAAAATCATTGAAATGATTCAGATTGGGATCGATTGAAATGAAAATTTGTAATTTTAATCATCAATACTTTTCGATGATCGGATCAAAAAAATCGAATCCTTCCTGATTGGCACAGCCCTAGTACTCACTAGTGGCAAAGATTATGTGTACAGGTTAAACTGTTGACCATGTTGATCGAAAATGTAAATAAACTATATTGACCGACATAGTATATTTCTTTATATCTATCATTTGAAAAATATCATCTGTTTAAAACTTGGTCAAAAGTCAAAATTATGGTATTTTTGCTTTTTAGTTCTTAAAAATAATTTTGTACTCTATTTGTAGATTTTAAAATTCTCTAAAATATATATAATATATTAAAACATTTTTTACCTTCAGGTTTCGTGGATCCTAATTCCTGAAAGTAGCAATCTATGGGTTTTTTTTTGGCTTTTTTTTTAGCCCATATTGAAGATTTGAGCATCTCCTTTTTTTGTTATCTTTACTCAAAAAAGGTCGTGATCGATATGTACATTTACACTTTTCTTTTCAATTTTTTAGAAACAAAACATTTCGATAGAAAATTTAGTTTTCTACAAAAGATAGTTATAGTTGTTTGAAAAATTTTCAAACTTGCTTAGTTTCCGATTTTTATCCAAAAATATTGAAGACCAGTGAGACATTTCTCAAGAAATCCGAAGCGTTGATCTAGTGACACCTCTAAATTTACAGAAATCTTCAAGTCATCCATTTTGTGGTTCCAAAAATATATTTAAATAAAACAAATTTATGATTTCGATCAAACTTTAATTTCATCTAAAGGGAGGGAGACACTTCTTCAACGACTTGAAGCTCTCTAATATTCCAAGCAAAAACATATTGAAATTTGTTAACGATCCCATAAAGACTACGACGCTGGAAATTATCTTCAACCACAGACAAAAAACATAAAAGGAGTCAGTACGAGCGAAATCGACTGAACGATGCATGTGTTTCTTGCAGAAATGGAAACAAGCAGAGAATGGGCACTTCGCCTATACACTAGCAATTGTAATCCCTCCGGTGAATACGAGCGTCAGCGAGTTGAAGGAGCCACCTCTCCCTAAGATTGTTAAAACCCTCTTGAGGAAAGGAGCAGCCTCTTCGACTTAATCAGCAATACTGACCAAACAAACGGACATATACACCAAACACTGACAATCTACCAGACGTTGCATGGAGCCACATGCTCCTACGGGCCTGGTGGAGCATCCCTCCAAGTGGAGGTAAACGAAAGGATCACGCCCTTTAAAGGCGTCTATCTCTCCTCATTCAGGTTATTATGTGACGACAGACATTTCTTCAATGACTTAGAAGTACCCTCGCACATTTCAGGCTATAGCCTGCTCATTAAAAACTTTAACGGGCTTAAATGACATAGGATTATCAAAGGTTTCAATACATGGGAGTCTAAATCCCTAGGGTATCACAACGGATCTATATTGATCTAAATGTGACGGTAACACGATCAACTGATCAACACAGAACCTAACCTATATCCTCTTAAGTCGGCTCTAATCAAAAAAAAATCTTTGTTTAACCCTTTAATATGTTATATTTTCAGAGCTTTCGCCAGATATTATTGCAAATATTCCTTCATTACTACTCATTTCAATTTGCAAACATTCAAGACAAATGTTCATCGGCACCTCCGTTCTCCAATCCCCCTCTAATTTACCCATCGCTATTTCTGTGTTTAACATTGTAAGGGTCTTTCAGTAAACCATTGATCCAAACAAGAGAAACAGAAACGCATGTGAGGAAATCTATTTAGGAAATACACGGTTGTTTTGAAACTTAAGATTTCAACAAGCTGGAACCCTTTAAACTTTGAGTTTTTTGAATTTAGTGACAACGCCTGTTTTTTCAAACAACCTACAGCTTAACCCTTTAAAGATTTTTTTTGTTTCAAACTTGGTACGTAAACCAAACAAGTACTAAAACAACATCATGCTTCCCTTCTTGTTGCAGTGCAGTAATAAGTTCAAAGTAAGTTCTTGGCCATCATAGTTACTCGCAGCCCCTCGATCAAAACATTTTAAATTAACCTCAAGTATTCGAAGGGAAATTTCCATATCTTTTCCATTCCCAAAACACATTGTTAAGTTTTTCTTTTTTTTTAATCTCAAAGAGAGCATCCAATTTTAAACAAAATTAAAGACCCTTATGGTTAGATAATAACGTCTTGTTTTTTTGTTATATTTTCGTGGGTAGAATACTTTATAAGTTGTTTTGTCTAGACAAGCGAATGGACAATAAATTTCAGTTTCAACAATTATTCAATAAATCCATATATCAAGCTAGAGTACTTGTAACTTGTGCGATTTAGTATTACTTCAGCCTTGATGTAAATGTAATGGTGGTTTGTAAAACATTGTCTTATTATCCACTACAAAAATAAATAAGCTCATTATCCATACAAAATGGGGTAATAAAAACCATTTTCTCGGGTAATTGGTTTCTTCCCACGGAATGCCATCACAGGACCCCAATTGACTTTTGCTTAATTGCTTTTATGTTGGTTTCCTTCTTCCTGATGGTAGTGGCGGGTCAATTGTTGGAAAATGGTGGAATTAATAGTGGGTTAGGGTCATAGGGAGAAGTGCTTCCTACACTTCTTTTAACCATATTGTATAGGATTTCGTATTGAATCGTTTTGCAGATGACAGTGCTCTCAGCTTGTCTAGATACACAACCCTATTCTTCGGATGTGAAAGTTCAACGATAGCGTATTGAATTCTGATCATTGAGTATTGTCGAATAGGAAATAAAAAAACATGAAGAGTTTGCTGTTTTCTGCCTTAAATGTGAAACTCACCCCCATTCCTCTGTCCATGAGCGGCACTTGCATGAACGGCAATATAAAATGTTCAATACTTGGGTATGTTAATCATTGACCAGCTTCTGTTGAATGATTTGCTGCTAAATATTGAAATTTTCGTTGGCATTTAAGGACATTTTTTTCACTCCTTTTCAAATCCCTTAATCGTCCAAAGCTTGAGTATAACGCTCATATTTAGATAGGTGCTACAATATCTGCTTTAAGTCTTGGATAAAATTTAAAAAAATGCGGCGGTGTTTGTGCAATGTAAAAATGTCCATTTCTTAAGTCTCTCAATATTTGATAACAATTTTCATAAACAATGTTCTACTGAAATAGCCAGTTCCATTTCTCCCCTTTTTCAATTCCACCATTTTACTCGTACTTCTAGAAATGCATTGAGGCCAATTTCGGATGAACTGTAAAGTATAGAGGTTCTTAAATTAGCGGCACTAAACGAATGCAGAATGATATGAATGGGTCTGCTTTTCATTCCCGTTTTGGTATTCAGAACTTCAAAACCTATGTCTTCGATTCCTCCCTATTTACCTAAACGTACGCAATGTGTGCAATCATTTAAAGGGTAGTCAAAGCCCCTTTAGTGCGCGCATATTATAAAAATCAGACAATACTGAACAAATTATGGTAGATCATTTATGTAAAGTGGGAAGAAGATCGGTGAAAGGATACATCCCTGCGGCACTCCAGCCAAAACTAATCGGCTGATGAGTCCAAGTGATAAAGGCTGCACGAAACGCTAATTTTAAGCCCAAAAAAATTATTTTAAATCATGGACTCAACAAGTCTAATTAAGTATTGCTAAGACTTACCTACTTTATGTCAGTAGTATTAAGAATTTGTATTATACAAAAAAAGCTTCATATAGCTCCAGGTAAAACATTCGTATTGTTGGCTTCCTCAAAAGTAGGAAAGAATAAAGGTTTTTTTTTTAACATATGAGTAGAATTGAATGGTTATTAGTGTCAAAAGCTTTTGAAAAAGTTTAAGCATTATAACCTTACCAATATCTCTAGAAAGATACCAACTCTTAACCATGTCACTGCCAGTAAACCGCCTGGTGACGGTAGCTGACCTCCTGAGTATAAGAACTATGAACGTGGCAGAAGCATGAGAAATAATATGAAGAAACGGAAGCAAAATAATAAGAATAAGAATATTTGACAAAACATTTGTGGAATAGAAAGACTGAGTGGAAGAAATCGATTGTGTAAGAAGATTACAAAAATCTCTTTCCCAATTCTCCACGTTCTTCTCCACCAACCAACTCTTCAGATTTAGTGTGAATGAATTGTTGTCTGCATGTTTCCTACTTATTCATTAAAACAATACCGGCGACGATATGCAACCTTACGTGATACCACTTTATGTTCAAAACTCATCTAACAACAAGCCATCTAAGACAGTCAATTTCTCTGGTTTAAAGCAAAGACTTTTGACAGGAATTTAGACAAGTGGTCCGCGAACCTTACTTGTAAAGGTAGAAAAGTTTTTAAAAAGATGAAAAGAAATCTTAACCGATAATATATCATATTTATCTTAATGTATATTTAAAATATGTAAACTGAGTTCGGTAAGTCAATTTCATCTAATATATCATGAGAGACAAATATCAAGCGAGAAAACTATCTTGTGAGAAAAATATATCATGAAAAAAAACTTTTTTTTGCAAGAAAAATATCATGCAAGAAAATATTCATTCGAAAAAAATATCTTGTCAAAATAATATCACTCGAGAAATCTCGCATGATAGAAAAATATCATGCGACAAAACTATCTTCTAAAAAAACTATCTTGCCAGAAAAATATCATATGAGAAATCAATCTTGCGAAAAAACTATCCTCCCAGAATAATATCATGCAAAAAAAAATATATATCATACGAGAAAACTTTCATGCAAGAAAAATAAGATGCGAGAAAACTTTCATGCGAGAAATATTTCATGTAAAAACATCGATTCGGATCTTAAAAGAAAAAGTTACGCATCCCCACTATTGAAGCAAAAAAAGAAAAAAACTCAATATGAGTTCGTTGACATTGAATAACATTTCGACTTATTCATCCTGCTACCAAAGTTTAACACTCAAGTTCTTCCTTTTAATGGATATAGTTAAATAAAGAACAACTCCCAGGTGAAGCCATTACACGTCTTGTGCAACAATACATTGTTTTTGATGTGGAAATATCCATCATCATTAAGATTGAGTAGAGTTTTCCTCTTTTTTTGTTTGCTATTTAATGAAAGCTGTAAAAGCTAAAAATCTCTACTTAAGGAAAATGTACCGAACCTAATTCACATGAAATCCAAAGTTGTTACTTTAGAGGAAATAATTTGTATTTTCTTCATCAACATATCCTTGGCTTGTTCCTAAATTACTCTCAAAGTTCATTGACTTTTTCTTCGTCATTATTAACCTCTTAGTCGAAAAGATTTCTGTACTTTGAAAGCATCCACTCGTAGGTATATGTAAGTAGGTTTTTTTTTATCATACAGAAAATAAAAGTTTGGAAGCTAAAGTACAACATATGTGCCTTGTTATATTATGGAAATTAATCAATCTTTTTACTTCAACTTCTCTAATTAAAAACTAATTCAATTGATTTGTAATTTAATTTTGCCAACTTATGTGCACATGTGTGTGTCTTTGTTATATAAATTAAAATCCTTGAAGCAAAATAATAATTTAATAAAAACGAAATGATATTTAGGCCGAGCTGATACTTTCCGTGAGAAAACACAACAAACAGATGTGTGTTGTTCATTAGATCTTTGACTTTATGTTCCTTGCAAAATATTGATACAGAAAATTATTTTTAAAATAAAACATATGCATCTCATGTTTTTGGCATCAAATTTATCTTGCGGTCTAATAACTTGCATAGATTTAAATTTCTTGAGAAGTTTGTGAAGTTTATGCTCTACTATGCTGAAGCAATAAGACTTGGTTTTTTTCTGGGAAAAATATTCGCAATAAAGTTCGATTTATACTTATTACAAACACAACATCGCACTGCCGATCGCAATCAATAAAATCAAAAATCAAAGCATAATGTTCAATAGTCTCTAATGTCGTTTTTATTTGGCAATCCGGAATCTCTCTCCGATCCGTAATCCCAACTGAACACTTTTGTTTGCTTCTGATGATTTGTTTGATTGTATATGTGAAACATCAAATGCGTACAATAATCAAAATCAAGAAAAATGTTTCTTGAAAGCAGGGTTGGCCGAATTGTCACTTTTTAGAAATAACTACATTTGTTACATCTGCTACGTATTTTATGTAGTTAATGTAGTTAAATGTAGTTAATTGTAGCTAATGTAAGAAATTGTAGCATTGCTGTCAATTAACTGTCAGTTATGCATTTGAAATTTGAATTTTTAAATTAAACGTTCAGTTATTCCTACAATTCTTCATCCTTATGGTAAATGAAACTTTTTTTTTACAAACCTTCATTAGATCATAAAAGTGCAAAATTGTTTTTTTTTCCTTTATTATATTGAATTTTTATGAATTTATTACTACTAATATGAAGCAGACGTAACAAATTGTAGTAAATTAAGCATGTAGTTTCTTCAACAACTTACGCGTAGTTAAATACTACGTTTATATGCAGTATCGAAAGATCGAGTTGGACTAGGGTCGGATTTTCGACTCACATTTCTACTCGACACCGCTGAGCGATTGGGATCGAGTCGAACGAAGCTCATTTCAACTCAATACAGGTATATGAAGGTTCGAAGTGAGCTTTAAGCTCGCTTCAACACCTCATATAAACGTAGTAAATCATGTAGAAAATGTAGTGTAGTTAATTCGGCCAACCCTGGTTCGCACAATTTGAATACCAAAAATCACAGCTGTTGAGGTTGACGTTTACGTATATGAAGGTGTGAGTGCTTCTGGTTTTGCTTCTGATTTCAAATCCAGAAGCAAAATTTTCTTTTTTTCAGAATCAGAACTGTCATTTTTTCCCAATTGAATACTTTCAGAAGAGTCCGGAAGGCTTCCGGATTGCCAAATAAAAACGACATAAGTCTCCAAGATGTTGTATTACAATGAACCAACTCATGGTCTAAGGGTATCGGCTATCCTGCTGACAGCCACGTTAACCTAACCAAACCGAACCGTGTTCAACATTTGAAAATTGAAGAATTGAATGGAATTTTGATGTTTTCGTTCTAAGATGTTAGTACGATTGATAATTTCATGTACGTTTCTCTAAGACTTTGTATTGCAGTAGTAATGTAGCATTGTAGTTTGCAGGATTGCATTTTCTTCAGTATGTGCAACACTAGCGTTGCCATCATAAATAAATTTATTGGTGTAAGATCTCGTGGAAAACGGAGACCTTGTGACTTACAACTCTCAGCCATTACCGTGTGCGTGTTGTTAGCCAGCATAAATAAAGGGTGGACCAAATACAAATTTCTTTTTAAAAATGCAATAAAATGAACAAAATCATATTTTTTCCATGTATTATGGCTTAATTAGTAGGAGCAAACATTCCCATTAATTATGGAAAACAACGTTCAAGTGTCTGTCTCGGCTGGCTTCGCAGTTGCACATTCTCATTCACTCCAAGCGAATAATCAAAGATTGTGCAGAATTCTCCTCAGGCTACTGCGTGAAATGTTGAGCTGTTGACATCGATGATGGCGAGTTGATGTTTGAAAATTGAGTCTCACACTCTCGGCCACAGTAGCCACATTCTCGTCTGTGCGCACCGTACTACGAGGGAGATCATGAGAATTGTCCACTAGCATACCAGTCTCACGAACTTTTAACACAAACTTGTGTACAGTGGGCATGGTTGGGTTTTTTAGTCAAAACTTCGTTTCAAAAAAACGCACTGTTTGGGCTACACAGCACTCACTTTGGAAATAAGTTTTCAATATTTCCCAACATAAAGCAATTCATTTCGTTTCGCGAAGGTATGATACTGACTTTCTGTCAAGATTTCGAGCGGAGAACAGCTGCCAGTGTCAAAACAACCTATGATTAAAAAAGAAACTACTAGATGGCCCACCCTATAGAGTGAGTCTAAAATTTCTGCCAAGTCCATAAGATTAGAAGCAATTATTTTTGATTTCATAGAATTTCTTAGGGGTGTATTATCTCTTGCGAGGAATTGAAAAATCCTCCAAGAGTATAGCTTGTCATGAAAAGTGCTGCCCAGAATTAGAATTGGCAGAAAATCTTAGACCCCTTCATTCCTGATAACACTTATATAGAATGGTTGAGACTTTTGAGTTGTTAGTCAGTGGGTCATGGTTCTCTTCTAGCTGTTAAGCAACCATTTTTTAAATTTTAATTTAGGATTTCTCATTTGTTTGTAAAAGGCTGTAGGTACTCCTGAACAAAAATTCTTGGTTTAAGGTTGGGATTTGCAATTAAATCATCTTTTATCTATAAATACATATACGTTTTTCTCTACGGTCAATATTTTCATTATGTCATTTCATTGATAAACTCTCACTTAAAGTTAAATTTCATCAGTACAAGCTGAAATTCATAAAATAAATGCTGGTGGGCCACAGGGCTGTGTTTTGTGTCCAAATCTCTTTCTAATATTCAACACGCTGCTAAGTGTTTAGGTTTCCTTCTGATCTGGCGGTAATAAATGAATTTTTTAAAGGAGAATATTTCACAAAAATCTTGAAAAAAAAATTTAAACAATTATTTCGAAAAAGTTTGTTTTCGAGGGTTCAAGTGGATTCTTCTTACTTACTTTAGATGGCACTCACAGTCAAGGGTCAACCAACAAGCTCCTCCAGCTAGCTCGGTCCCTATCTAGTTGCCTCCAGTTACGCACTCCAAGTTGGTTGAGGTCGCTCTCCACTTGTGCGCGCCACCTGAGGTGGGGTCTTCCTCTGCTGCGCAGACCATCAGGGGTGGATTCGAAGATTCGACGGGCTGGTGCGTCGGTGTCCATACGCTCCACGTGTCCCAGCCATCTCAGCCGTTGTATTTTCAGCTTCTTGACTAGGTCAACGTCGTCGCTTTAAAGCCCGTACAGCTCGTTGTTGAACCTTCTCCTCCATACTCCATCGATACCGACTGGACCGAAGATCAAACGAAGAACTTTTCTTTCAACAGCGGTTGGCAAGAGTAATTCTTCGCTTGATCTCTGCTCTGATGTCGTTTTGCGATGTTATAGTGGATCCCAGGTATACAAAGTCTTTGACGACTTTGAAGTTATACCTATCCATCGTGACGTTTTGCCCGAGTCGACGATGTTGAGATTCCTTTCTCGATGCGATGATAGCATATACTTCGTCTTGTCTTCATTAAAAGCCAAACCCATTTTCGCCGCCTCCAGTTCAATACTTGCAAACGCACCGGTAACAGCTCGCTTCGTCCTCCCAATGATATCAATATCATCTGCATAAGCAATGTAGTTGAACTGACTTTTGAAAAATTGTACCTCTATTGTTGACGTTTGAGTTTCGTACAATTGCTTCAAGAGTAATGTTAAATAGGTTGCATGATAGCGCGTCGCCTTGCCTCAGATCTTTCTCAACATCAAAGGGTTCGGTGGTGTTCTTACCGATCTTGACGGAGCAGCGAGATTTTTCCATCGTCATCCTGCACAAGCGGACGAGCTTGGCTGGGATTCCGAGATGAGACATGGGTCTATATAGTTATTCTCTGTCCACGCTATCATAAGCGACTTTGAAATCGATAAAAAGGTGATGTGTATCGATTTGGAACTCCTGGGTTTTTTCCAAAATCTGTCGAAGTGTGAACATCTGATCCAGGGTAGATTTGCCGGGCCTAAAACCACACTGATAGGGGCCGATCAGCTCGTTGACAAACGGTTTTAGACGCTCACCACAGTACAGGCGACGCACACTGGGGCAAAACACCACTAAACGTGGCATTAAATCAAATTTTAAAGTTCAGCTTTGGCGTAAAGTGCTTTTTTTTTCTCATTGTAAATATAATAGAGAATTAGAAAAGTGAATGCAACAGTTAATTGGGATCACGTGATCTTTGCAAAACCGTCCGGAATGAAGAATATTATAATTTTTGTCATTGAAGTAAGAGGTGTTTTTTTAGTTTTGAGTGGTAACAAATAATCAAGTGTAACTTCTTTCAAGTTTTTATTTAAAAAAAAAAATTATAACTATGGAATCAGTAAGCTCAGGTGCGTTGATTTTATTAATTATATAATAAATTTTTCATTTAGTTCTCATAATATGTGGTTAAAGGTATAAAAAAATGTATAAAAAAATGTGTTAATTTTTGCATTTTGTCAAATATCTAAGCGTTTTAAATGTGTTGACCGCGAGATGCCGTTAAGTGTTGTATCTATTTGTAACAAGTGATTTATCTAGTTTTAGAATATGTAAAGTTTTTTTGCTACTTTTTGCTACTTTTCGTACAGTTGACTTTCTTGTTGGTGACGTCATTCTCGAAAAATATCGACTTTTTTTCTATTTATTTAATTTTAATTACTCCTTAGACCGAACAATTTCCAAAACCTTGTCGATTTCAAGGGAAGAGCCGTTTAATATTATGAAAAGCTCAAATCTGAAGGGATTAGACAGCCAAATTGCATTTTTAAGGAAAGAAGTACAAAAAAGAGCCCGATGCAGCCATGCTCTCAAAAATGATTTCAATGAAAAAATAGCTGCGTTTAAATCAAAATTTAAATCACGTTGTTAAAAAGCTTGTCGAATAGAAGCCAAATTCTTAAAAGCAAACAATGCATGGCTGAAAACACCCATACTTTTCAATTATTCGATAGACTCTAAACGTGGTTGGATTTGAGGAATCTTCAGAAAGATCAAAACGACAAAAAACCGAACAATTGAGGAAGTCCACGTCCACAGTTAAGTTGACTTACGCAGCAGAAATGGGTCTGAGAGCTTCTGGACAGCTAGATGCTGCAAAGTTAGTGCATGATGCAATAACAATACCAAATCATGCTAAGAAATGCAGAAAAGCTTTGAAGGACTCAATTGAACTTACTTCAATGACTGGGGAAGAAGCCTTATCAATGATAATTGAAGCAAACTTATCACGATTTCAGTATGAAATCATACGATCTAAGGCCCCCAAAGTATTTCCTTCATACAAAGTAGTTCAAGCGTGCAAAAAGAGTTGCTATCCAGAGCCTCAAAACATGAATACATCGGAAATGTCTGTACATACTACTTTGCAAAGCTTGCTAGACCTTACAGTTAATCGTTTGCTAACTGTTCAAAAAGATGTAATGGTTACTCTAAGGCCTGAAGAACTAAAGGCTATAAGCTTATACTCCAAGTGGGGATTTGATGGTAGTTCGGGCCACAGTTCGTATAAGCAAGCGTTTCATGGACTTGATGCTGATGACTCATCAGTATTTATAACATGCGTTGTTCCACTCCGTATGATATCTGGGGAAAAAATTATCTGGCAGAATCCTCGGCCAAGTTCAACTAGGTACTGTAGGCCTCTTAAAATTGAGTTTGCAAAGGAATCTGCATCCAAATCCGTGGCAGAAAAACAAAGAGTTGACAGTGAAATAAAAGAGCTCCAGCCTAGCCTTGCTATGGTTGGTGAAAATACCATCAACATTAAGCACAACTTACTGTTCACAATGATAGATGGTAAGGTCTGTAACGCCATCACTGAAAACTCCTCAACACAGAAGTGTTTTATTTGCAATGCCACATCAAAAGATTTCAACTCAATTGATGAAATGATAAAAAGGCCAATAAAAACTGATAATCTTCAATTTGGTTTATCTGTGTTGCATGGGTGGATCCGGTTTTTTGAGTGCCTCCTTCACCTATCATACAAGTTAAAAATTAAACAATGGCAAGCTAGAAAAGAGGAGCATAAAAAAGTTGTAGCCGAAACCAAAAAAGAAATTCAAAAACGATTTCGGGAGCGTTTGGGCTTAATTGTTGACAAGCCAAAACCAGGCTTCGGAAATTCGAATGACGGGAATACAGCCAGGAGATTTTTTGAAAATGCAGAAATTTCGGCTGATATTACTAATTTAGATGTCGAATTGATTAAAAAAATGCATATTATCATGGTAGTGGTTGCCTGTGGTCATGAGATTGATTCCGAAAAATTTCGAGGATTTGCTCATCAAACTGCAAAATATTTCGTTGCTAAGTATCCTTGGTACTATATGCCTCCTACAGTACACAAGTATCTCATTCACGGAGATGAAATAATATCAAATGCTTTATTGCCTATAGGGCAGCTAAGTGAAGAAGCCCAAGAAGCACGGAATAAAGACTTCAAAAAATATAGAGAACACCACTCCCGAAAAAATACAAATGCAGACATTTTTAATTTCTTTCTATTATCATCTGACCCCGTTTTGACAAGTCTTCAAAAAGTTCCAAGAAAAAAAATCCAACATCTGCCCCAAGAAGCAATTAGTTTGCTAAAATCTCCAAACATACCAGTACCAAACCAAAGTGACATAAATGCGAGTGATGATGAAGAAGAAGAATAAATTTCTATTTTTGATTATTTATTTATTTATTTTTAAATGTTTATTAATATTACAAAATACAAAATATATGTTCCTGATTGTTTATGTATTTAAATTTTTATGAGTAATAAATATTTATTTCACATCTGTTTTTCAAACTTAGAATCATTTTATAGCGTTTTCACATTTTTTTTCAATTTTTGTAAAAGGGGCGTTTTTTGTGGGCGTGTCGTCAATTTTTGTTTTTAAACATGTCAACTATCATTCTAGAAGCAATCGTAAACAATTTCAAGTCCGTAGATTTGATAGTTTATTTAATGCCACGTTTAGTGGTGTTTTGCCCCAGTGTGCGACGACAGGATTTTGTATGCGACGTTGAGGAGACTTATACCTCTGTAATTGGCACACGTCAGGGCATCTCCTTTCTTGTGGATGGGGCACACTATGCCGAGGTTCAATTCATTGGGCATACTTTCATCCGACCAAATTTTTGAGATGAGTTGGTGCATGCTTCCTACCAAGTCATCCCCACCTGCTTTGAATAGCTCAGCTGACAAGCCATCCGCGCCAGCAGCTTTGTACACTTTCAGTGGATTCTTCAGTTTTTCATAAAATACTATTTCTCGTTTTTGATTTTCAAAGTTAAGTTCATAAAAAAAAATCAAAAACAAAATAGAATCTGTCTAAATTTAGAATAATGTGCCGAATAATTATGTAATGCGCAAAATTTTTACATTACGTACTTTTAAGCTGAAGTTCCTTAGCTCAGTGGCTCAATTTTAACGTTGCTTAATTTTGGAGTCATTTTTATTTGGAAGGTAAAAGTAAGCACAATCTTGGTACTACTCTTAAACGGTCTTAGTCAGCCAAGTAACTGATTTATACTTTATGAAAACACTGAGTGTATTCATCATTGACTTATTTTTATGTATATCGTCCTTAAGTTATTAAAATTTCGACAAAATAAATTGGATTGAAAATGTATTTACAATCTTAATGCATTGAAAAAAGCTGGAAACCTCTTTAGTGGAAACATTTGAAATCTTAATTTAGTTTGATCACAATTTTTTCTTAGCCCAAACATAACTGGATAATATAACTAATCTATCAAATCTGGAGTGATATTCAAGTCATCTTAGTAAAAAAAAAATTAAAAAAAAAAATATATCAAATTCTAGATAAAACAATCTAAAAGATGAACCAAAATGTTTATTTTTGTTATCAGTCTTGTGTTGCATATTTGAAAGATGATAAGACAAGTGCCTACAATCATAACATTTTTTCAAACAAAAATGATCTTAAATCCAAAAAATTGATAATACCTACTTAAAAAGATCACAACAAAAATACACCAAGTTTCCTCTTTAAAAACCAAAAAAGTAAAAAATAGATGCTACAAAATTAAATTAGATTTTTTTTTTGTCTGTGATTCATGTCTGATGAAAATTGATAAATGCAAACTTAAAGTACGCAGATCTAGAAAGTGATAGCTCAAAGCATATTAAACAAATCTGTGCAATTAGATTAATTAAACATAATACAAATATTTCACGATAAACCAACAATACGTTTTAAAAACATAAAAAGAAAAAACAACAAAAATGACGACAAATAACGAAGACAGTTATGTATCACCGTCCATAACCGACATCAGCGACAGCAGCATCGATGTTGATGAAGAAGAAGACGAATCATGTCATCCGCTGTCGGCCGAATGTTCCTGCAGTAGTTTGAATAGCGAAACAGCCTCAACAATTGCCTGTACAAGTGACAATACCATACCTTCCTGCGCTCCATTAGTAGCAGTTCAAGATAGTCCCGGCACCTCATCGGCAGCATCCGGTTCGACGTCAACTGCTTCCACAGCACCAATTGATCGACACTATCCGCCTGACAATCGTTTCCTTCATCGCAAGATACCTTTACCCGCTTCGAAACGTAATATGCTTCAGTACAGCGGCTGTGCCGACAATGATAATCTCTCAGAGTCAATTGCTACTACAACAACAGAAGTCGATATCGATCAGGATCTAAGTTTGCGCACAGATGCAGCAGCAGTAGCAGCAGCTGATACACGCCTGAGTCCGGCTGGAACTGGTGCCTGGAAGGGTGAATCGGAAATTGTACGCAGTTGCTCCATTCGGAGCAAGAGATCGTTTGCATTGTCCCTTCGTAGTTCAATTCGTTCAGGATTCAAATGTGAACGTCAAAAGTCCGCATCACATGGCCAATTGCCACATCCGCACTCGCTTCCCGTAGTCGTTCAAATTAAACCAAAAATTAGAATTGTAGAATTTATACGAAGGATTTTTACACATTTCAAGGTAATTTTTTTTATTTGTGAAATTTTATTAAATTCTTTCATAAATATATAGTATAGCAACAAAAGTATTTCAAATACGTAAGTCTTGGAGTACCAAATAAAAACTATCTAAATCCCGACCAGTTTCGTGCAGTAAAAGCAAGTTTTGGAACGCGAAGAAGTCTGGTCCTTGTGCCATTATTTACTTACTAATTCCCAAACTGTTAGCGATTGATTCTTCGAATTTTGGACTTAAAGTTTTTAAGTAATTCCCCATAGAGGAAATTGGAATGATTTTACATAATATGAAAATAACCGTTATTTATTCTAACGATTTTCATACTATTCTGTACACTATACGGTACGGTTTTATTTAACCGATTTGTTCTCTTTTTCTTTATTATTTCGACTTTTAAAAATACGTCTTAAATTCATCTATTCAGAGGCTCTTACCAATATTCCAAGAGAATTTTTGCACAATCTTTGTTCAGCTCCTTGGCTTGCGACAATCAAATTTGTCCACCTTTTCTTCGGATTGTCTCCTTCATACATTTGACAGGCCATTGTATTATCAATGTTTTCAGTAATTTTATGTGGTTTTCCATTGGTAAAGTAAATCTATTAACTTTTGATTTAGATCTGTCAAAATACCAATTTTGACAATTTATGCATTTCATTGGCCAAAAAATCGATAGAACTTTGTAAATCTAAATTTTTCGTCGTACAGGGAGGTCTACCAAGTATGAATAAAAAAAATTAAAATTGTATCCAAAACATGAATAAAATTATTTCTTTACAAAAATGTAACCATAATGATTCAATAACTAAATTTATCAAACTCTGATTTTTCTACTGAAAATAATTTAGGGATGAAGATTTTTTTTTAAATGAAACAGACACGAAACAACAGAAGAATTCAGCGAATTAAAAATCAATTTGAATTCGCAGTCAATTCGCCACCGCAAAAAATATTTTGATTGATATCTAATTTTACCAATGGAAATCCTGATTAAAGTTGGATACCTATGGTGTCTTAGGCTAGCCGCGCACTGGCAACTGTGATCGAAATCAAATAGTTTAATCATCAGTTGATAGAGTACCGCGCACTGGAAACTCTTTACTCACGCTCACACTCTTTTCTCTCTTGCGCTTATAGAAAACAGCTCAACTGTTGCGAATACATTTTAGGCAATCGTTTAGTTTGTGTCAAAACACAAACTTTTTAGTTGCTCGAATCGAGTTGCTCTAAGTGCGCGGTGTCCCATATAAGCCCATATGTTTCATTTTAGCAACTAAAGCCTAGTACGCAGATCGGGAAAAATTTTGTCTCCCATTCATTTTTTTTCCTGGGACAAATTTTGCCTCGGAGATTTTTCCGAGCAGTACGCAGTTCGCGCGTAAAATTCATACTATTGTGAATTGCTCTACAAAATGTCTCCACTAAATTTTGCCAGGAAAAAGAATGATACAAGCATTATTTTGCTGGACAAATTTTGACAGCCGTATTTCCGAGAGTGATTTTTGTCAAAACTTTTATGTAAAAGGTTTTACGTAAAAGGTGCTGATGCTTCTCTTGAAAGCATCAAGAGGAGATTCCAAAAAGGTATGAACGACTTTTGTAAGACAACCCATTCCAGAGATACACTACAAAACACATTAAATTAGATTTTATCTCTCCAAATTCAAACTTTTGCGCGAGATTTGGAATCGTTTTGTAGAGATTAAAATTGTAGAGATAAAATTTGTCTTGTCTCGATCTGCGTACTAGGCTTAAACAGTTGCGAAACTAAAAATTGAATGTGCGCGCCTGGCCTTAAGCAACATTTCACTCAAAATAAAAGGTTATGAAAAATCGAATTTAACTTCCTGTAAAATTTCCTGGAGAGTTCTTAAAAGAAATCTTATTATATGATAACGTATTACCATCATTTTGTTGAAGAGAAAACTAATTCAGAAGTGTCATAATAATAAAAGAAACTGGAAAATTAATAAAATATAAAACAACATGGCCGCCATGAACTGTCAAAATCTACCCGTATTTATCGTTTTGGATATACAGTGAACATTGGAAAACGTGAATCCCCCAAAACGTGAACTATCCTAAAACGTGAACACTGTAATTTTTACATTGACTGCTCTAAAACGTGAACAAATGAAAAGCTCTAAAACGTGAACAGATTTTTTTCAACATTTCTACATAAAAATGCACTGAATTAATTTTTTAAAACTTCGGGGGCCCCATAATATTGACAATGCGTAGTATGAAATATTTGAAAAAGGCTTTGGAATAGTGTTCAGATGAAGACTTATGGCCATAAACGCCTTAGAGAAATTGTAGTTGTTAAAATGTTGGCAATAATAGAACAGACAAAAATTACAAATTTTGTTTGTTAAATAAAACTTTTATTTGTAAAACGTTCTAAATTAAAAATGAAATCTAATCAATTTTGTTAATAACCCGTACCAGTAGATATGTGTAAATATTTAAAAATATTGATAAATCTATACTACTGCAAGCAAAAAGAAGATAAAATTAAAGAAAATATATTTTTTTTTAAGAGCAGTAGTAAGACAATACGTATTCCTACTATTTTAGTCATCAAATATTACATTCCAAAACATGAACAATCTCAAAAACATGAACACCCTCGGTTTTAATTAGTTCACGTTTTCCAATGTTCACTGTATATACCTTGGACATAATGGTTAGTGCTTTGGGCTGTCATGCAGAAGGTCTTGGGTTCGATTCTCACCCGCTGCAAAAACATTTTTCAGGGGTGTACTTCCTCTTGAGAGGAATTGACAAATCGTCCAAAAGTATCTCTTGTAATGAAAAGTGATGTTCATTAGCAGTTCGGAATCGGCAGAAAATTGTAGGTCCACTCCATTCCTGGTAACACGCATATAAGAATGGTTGAGAGTTGTAAGTCACTAGGTCCTGGTTCTTTTCGAGATGTTGCACCACCAAATTTGTGATTAATTTACTTATCCTTTTGAACCTGTTTTTTGAAGAAAAAAAAATTCTTTTCTTAACACCATAATCTCTCCATGTTTCTGTAGACTTATTTTAAAAGCCATTTAATTTTAATTAACTTTAAAAAAAATATATTTTCTTCTCTTAGATCCAAATTAATCCAATCTTGTTGGAAAAATGTAGTCTGTATCTGATTAAATCACCTGGTCGTTATAATTGATTAATTTTTTTTTCTAAAGGACTATTCACATAAAAGCGACCAAAGACCGACGAATAAAAGAACAAATGGGATTTAAAACTAGCCTAAGTCGAAATTGACAAAATGGTAGAAAAATCTTATTGAAATTAATGTTAAGATATTAATATTTTAGCTTAAATTGCCAAAATAAGAGAAATTTGAGAAAATAAATTGATTCTCACGAATTGCAATCTGATTGTTACGAACTGGCAAATTCTATTCGCGTTCCAAACACCAACCACACTCTAACGAATAATTTGTTCGTGCGCGAATAACCTTAAAATCAATCTTGTTTTTGTTCGCTTTATTTGTTTCAATAGTCATTCGCGAGGAATAAAAAATGCTATGTGAAGGAAATGTCAAATTGGAGGAATGTTAGTTCATTCGTTGGTCGTTGGTGGCTCTCATGTGAGTAGTCCTCAACTATAAAATAAATATTCTAGCAACATGTGCCTCTCAAAAATGAAATCATGTTAAAACCTCTGTTTGCACTAACATAAACTGCTTTCGAATAAAAACGTTCATGTGATGAATCCAAATAATGCAAAATAATTTAATTGACTCTACTCGCTTCTAGTTTTGAATTACATTCAGTGGTAGTCAGAGTTTTTTTTCTAAATTGCGACACTCAGTTTTCATTTGATTTAAATGCTATTACCTAATTAGCTGTTCATCGTTTAAGAGTAATGGCAATATTATTCATTTGATTTCATCCGGTTGTAAATTTACACGAGAATTAAGAATGAAAATTATACTAATGTGAATAATTTTCACTCGTATCCTTGTAAATAGAACTACCTTAACGTATTACTTTAAAAACTAAAGTAATTTTCCGAATTTTTGTACTTTAGTGAAGTTTGCTTCCACATTTTTAGTTCATCGATGAAAGCGTTTTCGGGACATATTTTGTGTCACACAAATGACAGGCATTCCTTTATTTTTCGTAAAAATATGTTCTTCTTTCACATTATGAAATATTATTTCTATAAAAAAACCCGTAGCAGAATCTAATGGCGGTATTATCGAACACTAATAAGGTTATGAGACTTTCCTAAAGCTATAAAAGTAAATACATATAAGCGTTCAGAAGGCTTATGAGAGGTCACGACCACTTTTAAGCTTAAATAGGACTTCCTGATAAATGTGTTTAAAAACTTTCGAAATAAACTGTATAATGCATAACACAAAACATATTTGAATAATGAGCACCATAACCTTAAGCTTTCACCCTAAAAATAATTCTTCTTTTAAATTAACTTAAACTTTTCTTATCCTATCTCTGTTTTATTAATTATCATCTGAAGCTACTTAATTCCTCAATTCTTACTTAAAATAACTATTAATAGTCCAATCACGTCCATAACTTCAATTTCGAAAAAAAAAATCAGTCAACATAGTAACCTTCAGTAAGTAACGCAATCGATTCACTGAAACGGTTACATCTCTGGCACTCTAGCACAAAACTGTCTTTCTTTTAACTTTTAACCGTTCAAATTTCGATTATTATTTTCTCCGATTTTTTTTGTTTTACTTTCTTTATCGATTAATGAAAAACACTTTTCCCTGTTTCTTTCCGTTTAGAACATAGTGAAAAATGCTCACTAATTAAATCTAAACTTAGTTTTAAGCCCTCTATGATCTACCCTTACGATGGCAAACATTATTCCTGTCCAATGAAATATATAAAACATCTATAAAAGTATAAAATTTTGACAAAAGTGTCTTTCCTAGATCTTTTAGATCTGAGCAGAACTTTTAGAAGAGCCTTAGCGAAACGAGAAAGCTCTGAACAGAGTATGATCTGAGCTTTCACACTTAATTTTAGCCATTTTCCTATTTTGTCTTTGAGCAGATTCTGAGCGAACGGAGTAAGCTCTGAACAGGATGCGTTCGCCATTTTAATTGTTTTGTCTTTTTTTTATTTTTTGTCGTGTGTCAAAGTTACGTGTTCAGTATTTCACTCCCTTTGATCTTTCATTTTTCTTTGAGCTCATAAAGCGCCCTTTCAATATGTTCAGAACGGAAAATGAAACACAAAATCAAAGTTCTGGACGCTCTGAGCTAAGAAAAGGAACACAAATCTTTTTTTGACGACTTAAGTTGTGCTTTGAAATAAAAAGAAAAATGCTTAATACTATGTTCCTATCCAAACGAAATACGAAATCTCAGTAAAATCTTGCTACACTAAATTAAAATCTCAAAATTTTTTAGGTAAAATCTCTAATTTCGGTTTGATTGGAACATATTAGGTTTGTTCGTTAAGCCCTGAAGTCACCCTGGGTTCGCCCTAAATCGTTTTTTGAGAAACCTGAAGTCACCCGGGTGAGTAAATTCTGTGTTTTTGAGACCTGTGGTCGCCCTGAAGTAGATCTAGGTATTTTGATGGGGCGAGTTCAGGTAACGACCAAACAACTGTCATAAAACACATGAGATTTATTATCTATTTCTTTTGTTGTCGTTTGTCGATTCGCATATTGCATGTTATTGGTTGGGTTTGCAATTAAATCATCACCAGATGAAATATTCAGCAAATTTATAGTTTTATCAGAACACATAATTATTTGTTTCTTGCTTTTAGTTGTCAGCAAAACAATTGACAGCCCTGGAATGTTTATTGAAAACCGAAAACCCCGGGGGTTTTTTTTTTTGCCAACTCTGAGGGTTGTCAAGAAAACCTGGGTTAACCCTGGGTTAAGTTGAACGAACGTCTGAATTGTCACATGTTTATAAATCTGTCAAACTATATGCAATATATAAGGAAGTTGCCAGAGCTCAGCAGCTTACTCCATTTGTTCGGTAATTTTATCCCAAAGTCCTCCGAGCACAGGCTGATTGAAAAAACACATATTGAGTGATCTTGTGTCTAAAATAAATAAAATAAACACTGGCAACAGCCTAGTGTTACGGTATAAGTATGATATTATCTACTTAACAATTTGCTAACTTCTACTAAGTTAATTAATTTTTTCTTAATTTTCTAATTAGTCCCGCCCTGAGGCAAAAAGCAAACAAACCTTTTGTGACAGCTGGAAGTGTCAAAAAGTCATATGAAGTCAGTTAGTATTATACTAAAAAAATAAACCTTTCAATACGTTTTTCAACCTAGTATCATACTAAAATAGTTTTAACATTCTATCTATTCAAATAAAATTTTTTGGTTTTGGTGCTTTTATTTTTGACAGCTTTTACTGTGAATTGAAAACAAATGCCAATTGTTTTCTTAGTGCGAGAAACAGATTGGCACAGCAACAGGGTTCGAACCTTGCTCCGTTCGAAGCAAATTTGCTCCACTTTTGAAGGAAAACAAAATCTACTCCAACGCTCCGATTTTTCGAGATTATCTCCACTTTTTCACACAGACAAACTGTCTAATTTATATACAAATATGACATTGTTGAAATAAACCATTAAACCTTTGTTAAAAATTATTTCTGAATTTGTTTATTTTCACAAAACAATTTTTGAAAATAATACTAAGTTTTCCAATGAAACCTGTGATTTACATATTTTTCTTTTTTGTTAATAATTACTATTTGTTTATGTTCATACATATGTATGTTTTAATTTTCCTGAAAAGAAAGGATTTTCTTTTTGTTTCAAATCTACTCCGGAAATATTGCATTTGCTCCACTTTTTTTCAAATTTGCTCCGAAAGTTCCTGACTGAGGTTCGAACCCTGTACAGCAACTTCAACAGCAACTTTGACAATCACATCACTCTTTTTACAGCCACTGGTTTTAAATAGCTTTGATTACATTAGCAACTTCGACATCGACATCAACGTTAGACCTAAACCCTAAATTCGATGTCGCTGTGCAAATGCTACCAATTTTTAAAGCGAAATTTGTCAGTATTATCAACACTCAAATGAAAACGTTGTGATATGTTAAATAGGAACATACATACATAGGTAAAGTTAAGAAATTTATTTCTTAATTGGATCTGTAAAACATCCGAAATGGGAAATTTTTGCATTCCATTGGGTAAACTAAATCAATTAAATCAATTTATTTTTGCTTTTAATCTGTCAAAAATCCATTCATTCCATTTGGTAAACAAAATTGATTTAAATTTTAATCAAAATTCCAATTGCAAATTTTTAGCAGAATAAAGCCTCGCATTTCTTATACTAAAAAAACTTTCAGCTCCCAACTTGCAAAAGAAGTGTTTAGCTTGTTTAATTTACAATGAAACTGAATTCCATTTGAATTTATGGAAAACCCTAAAAGCTGTCAACTAAAAAAGAAATACTCGTTCTTTCTGACAACTCAGACTTTTCTCTGAATTAGAACAGAAAGAAAACAGTTAATATTCACGACACGTCAAAACAACTGGGAGCGAGAAAAAGACTGGCAAATTAAATATTAGGAATATCCCCTATTCAATTGCCAAACGCTCTATAGTCTTAATAAATCTTTAACGTTGAAAATTGTATCCTTTACTGCATTGCCGAACTGCTAATTAAAAAGTTTTTTTTTTATATGTACTTATCCGTTTAGCTACCTGACATTCCTTCAAGTCGATACTTACTGTCATTGTGATTTTATTGATGAGCAGCAGGAGAACCCTTACCGCATTGAAATGATTTACTCACAAATACCCTTAATAAAACTCTTGAGAAAAATCCTGACCCAGATTTGCTAATTTGTCTTATGATGAGAAAAAAAGAACATAAATCTCCTTCAGAAGCAAGCCCACTATACTTAATACTTCAAAAACCTCTTGATGTATCTATGAATACAATTTTCAAAAGTCATTCACCTCTGTTAAGCTTTCATTGAAAATATAGATTTTTTTTATGTTTTTTTTTTATTTGAACAAAATGCTTTCATCATCATTTCATTGTAAAAAAAAAACAATAAAAATTCATAAAGGGATGCTTTAAAGATGTTGTTAATGTTGAACTGTAAACAATAAAATGCGCTCCCATTTACGAATGGCACTGCCATCTTTCATTGCTGATATATAGCTTAACAAGAATACTCCCATCTCCAATCTCTAACCAATGTCATCATCACCCTGTCATTCTACTTGCGCTTCTCTATAATTTAGTCGAGTTTCTATTTTTAAACTTGTGCGTTAGTTTAATTTATTTAAATTGATCTGTCAACTGGAAAAAACAGAAGCTTCTATAATTCCATATAGCCCTCCTCCTGATGCTGCTATTGCAACCCACGATTTAGAACAATTTCTAAATATATCTCTGTTGTCTACTATGAAACAAGAAAAACAACAGAAAATCAGTTCGATTGACACAAGCATTCATCTTAATACAGGCTAAACAGGGTGTGTCAGTTGCTAGTATGTGGCACCCTTAAGTCGACATTTGAAATTATATAAATGAAATACCTCTGTGAATATATTCATGACCTTCCGGCATTATTACAACGAAACAGTTTCAGGTTAGTTGGTCATTCCATTCGAGAGGGAGAAACAAAGTAAAAAAGAATGTGCTTAGTTTAGGAGTGCCCAGTGTCAGGCATTTATTCATCCCTCCTAGACAATAGGGTTTGTTTTTTTTTCTTTGTTTCAACTTTGTCATCATCTTCATCATCATCATAAACCCCCACTCATGGCCATGGGGGAAGTTCGTGATTACATCGTTGCTGTCGTCGTTTTTCTCGTTGTGGGTGGCTCAAAAGTTTATGACACAACTTAAAACAAAAACAAACAAGAAAAATACCCTGCCGGCCGTAACGACGTTGATGATGATGGTATTGCTGTAAACAATGAATCCAAGCTCATCTCGGTACCCTGTAGTTATTTAGAACACCCTCTCTATTTTTGTTACCAACAGATTCTGTTTTATATAATTAAAATCTCAAAACCCTAATTAAACTGTTTTCTCTTGTCTTATTTACAGAGTTCTGGAATCGGTGAGCCTAGTGTGTACCATGCCTTGGTTGTGATATTTTTAGAATTTTTCGCATGGGGTCTGCTAACGATGCCCGTGATAGCGGTAAGTAATGTTTGTTTAGTTTCCGAATTCAATGTATTCTCTAACCCCTTGCATTTTTTTCTCTAGGTCCTCAATCAGACATTTCCGGATCATACATTTCTAATGAACGGTCTGGTAATGGGTATCAAGGGTATTTTATCGTTTTTAAGTGCTCCACTAATTGGAGCACTATCCGACATATGGGGGAGGAAATTCTTTCTCTTGATAACGGTATTTTTCACATGTGCCCCCATACCATTGATGACAATAAACACCTGGTGGTTTTTCGCCATGATCTCAATTAGCGGTGTGTTTGCGGTCACATTTTCGGTTGTGTTCGCTTATGTGGCTGATGTAACAACTGTAGAAGACCGGTCGAAGGCTTATGGACTGGTTTCGGCGACATTTGCCGCAAGTTTGGTAAATAAACACATGATTTTAATTAAAACAGTTTCGTAATTAATTTTGAATTTTGTTTACTTTTATGGTTTTTGTAGGTTATTTCGCCAGCATTGGGTGCAATGCTGATGGAAATGTACAGTGACACATTAGTGGTAGCTTTAGCTACCGCTATAGCTGTGTTGGATGTATTCTTCATACTGGTTGCGGTACCAGAAAGTTTGCCAGAGAAAGTGCGACCGTCGTCATGGGGCGCACCAATCAGTTGGGAACAAGCTGATCCATTTGCTGTGAGTATACAAAAAACAATTTATTTGTACAAGACTAAAATAACATTGTATCAATGTGCCTCGGCTTACAAGTGGCACTCAATCGCCACTCAGACTGTAAAACCAGGGCTCAACGATTTATTCTCCTCGAAATATTGATTTCTTGCTAAAAAAAAAAATCCATAAGGGTTTCTACACATTGTCCTGTGGCTTCAATAATGACATATCCAGGTTGAATCACAAAAAAAACTTTACTACTGCTAAGTACAGACGATTGTCGGATTTTGCAATATTATTAGATCTGTCAGTAGAAAATATTTCCTAATTGTCTTACAACCGTTTAAACTTTTAATTGTGTCTAACAGTATTGTCAGAAACTCCATTGGCCGACGGATATCTAACAATGACATTGTCAGGTCTCTTACAATCATCTGAACACACAATTTTAATTACTGTCAGACGATTGGGGCATTTACAGATTCATTGCTAATTGTCAGATGTCGCATTTTAAAAGGTAGAGTGGGGGGAAAATGGTCGAACCTGCGTACCACTTTCCATGCCAAATCACTACGAATAAAACTTTTAATTTGTCTTACAATCCCTCTCAACGGCTCTTTCAATTTTTCGTAAACAAATAACCTGATACTCACCCTTATTCCTATAGTCGTTTTGCTAAAACGCCAGTAAAACGACAAGGCTCTAGAAACGAAAATTGGAATTTTATTGAAACGATTATCGTTATAATGGTTAGAAAAGTGAAGAGCATAGAGAACGCTGCCCTTTTCGTATTATTTAACACCAAAATGTGGTCTCTGGAGCCTTCTCGTTTTAAAGGCGTTTTATTAAAACGACTATCGGAATAAAGGTAAATATTTTCAGAATTGTCAGAAATGTCTTCACATAGCTTATCTCACTTAAGGTGGCGTTAGAGTGAACCAGGGATGGAACCGAAAAACTTCTCCAAGTCCGCTTGGTACTTAGCTAGCTGCCTCTAGTTTCACACGTCCACATAAGTTCCGGTAAGTTCCGGTTTTCTAATACTGCCATTTCGCAGGGTTGGATTCTTAGTGAGTAAGTCACCTGAGCTGTTGGCTTTTAAGATTTTTCTCACTCCTACAGTTCGTTGTTGTATCTTCTTACCACTTCCCTTCTTTGCAGATGTAACTAAAAAACAAACTGAGAATTTTCCTCTCAAAACAGTCTAAAAAGTTCTCATTCACTTTTGTCAGGTCATACTTTTCCGCCATAAACCAGGACAGGAAAGATTATTATTTTATAAATTGACTTTGTTTGTAAAAGCCTTCGTTCTTACACGAAAGAAGCAGAATCTTCAAAGAGTTATTCTTCCTTTGATGTCTGCTCTGGTAACAGAATCTTAAAGTCTCTAATTACCTCGAAATTATAGCTATGACCGGAAATTCGCAGTAACCTGGAGGACCCTTAGCCGTTAAAAACACTGCTTTTAAGATTTGAGTTCCTAATACGTCATAGTCATAGCCCGGACTGGAATTATAGACGTGCCACCGTTATTTCTGGAGCGGAGAATTTCTTAGTGGGAATACTCCTTGCCCTTCTTCATTTGCTGACCCCAAACATTTTCCACAGGGATTGAAACCCTATCAACTTAAGTTACTAGGCACCCGATGGTTAACTCGATGAGATGATAATCTGAGTTTAAAAAAAAATCCTGGTGACGCTTGTGTCCTCTTGAATTTACATATATGGTCACGGCCACGAGAAATGAAACCAAGCCACAAATTTTTTTTTTTAGAATTTACCGCTAATATGCTCATTTTCAGAAAGAATATATCTCATACTAATGGTTGATATCATTATCAACAGCAAAAACATTTTTGGTGCGTCCTAAGCCAAACTTCAAATTAGCTTGTTCATCTCTTCACACATAGCCGGAAATTCAAGTACTCGAAAAAAGGTAATATAAATTACCTTTTATTTATTTTTTTGTTTACCTTCAACTATAAATTTTATGGAAAAGTCTTACTTTAACTAAATAACTCGTTTTTTTGGTAAAAAAAAATATTCAAACTTGTAAATTTTACAAAACAAAAGCGCTCTACTTTCGTGTAACGTTATAAGACCAAATTTCTTAAAAGTTTTCTTACTTATGATATGAAAGTTTTAGAAACTGAACTTTTAGAATTTTATTGAGTATTTTGTATTTATTTAATAAAACTATTAAAAAATCATTCAAATGAAGCGACCATTTTATTTTAAACAATATTGAAAGACGTGTAACGTTATAAGACATTTTCTGCTGAAACCAATAAAGATGAAGTTATGTATCTAACTTTTGAAACTCTATTGACTTTAGGTGACCTTGAGTAGGGCTGAAGGTAATAAGAAATACTTCAATATTCATTCGACTCATTTCCACTCTACAGAGTTTCTGAAACACAGTTTTATCAAACGTGAATAATCAGAAACATTCAATAAACACTATCGCCATTCTTCGCTTTATCCTTATTACCAAAGCAAATTGAAGTAAAAATTTTTATTTATGTTTTATTTTTATAAAGAAAAAGAACCACATTACTTGAAAGAGTTATCTAACGTGTTTAAAATTAGGAAAAAGTTAGACGAAGTCTCCAAGCTAAACGACTGCGTTAAGCAGAGCCGGATTTATTAAGGTACTAGTACGGTCTAGAATTCCAAAAAAACGCATGATTTTTGGGATTTTTTTTCTCAGAAACCCTATTAGATATTAACATATTTTTTTTTTAAATAATGAATACATGCGTCAAAAATACAAAAAAAATTGTTTTTTTAATTTTCGAATTTTGGCCGAATTATAGAGAGCACCAACGTCGACTCATCAAATAACACATTGTCCCATGGCGGACAGTTAATCTCCGGATCTACTGAACCGGTTTTAAAAAAATTTGTTGCAACTTTATTGTTTTTATGTTTTCCAAGACAATTTACCACAATTTTACCAAAAAGTTATGAACAAAAAAATGGTGACCCAAAAATAGCCAACAAAATTGCCAACAAATTTTTTTTTTCAAAGCTTGACATTTTTTTTTTTGTTTTTGACTTTTTAAACAAATTGTGGTAAATTGTCTCGTAAGAAACCTTCCTTTAAATAACCCACTTTGTTTTTTTTTTGTTTCAGTTCAGCCAATCCTGAGATTAACTGTCCGCAATGGGACAATGTATCTTTTGATGAGTTGGCGTTGGTGCCCTCTATAATTTGGCCAAAATTCGAAAATTAAAAAAAACAATTTTTTTTTGCATTCTTGACTCATGCATTCATTATTAAAAAAAAAATTATGTTAATACCTAATAAGGTTTCCGAGAAAAAAAAAATCACAAAACTCGTGCGTTTTTTTGGCATTCTAGACTGTACTAGTACCTTAAACGAGCACTGTTTAAAATTTTGCGCCACTTTGTTTATTTCTGTTTTTTATTTCAATGAAAATTTTCAATCGCGCGTTTTTGTAACAGACAATTTGACGCATACTAAAGATACCATTATCCCGTATTTGTATACAAACTTCTTTAATACTTCCAAGTAAGTTGAAAGTTTTTAAAATTTGGAGCGATTTGACCATCTTCCCACTTCAAAAACAAATTCTTTGCAGCCTTCTGTCTTTGAATCCAAATTTAGGATACAATTTTCTTGGAACTATTTTGCCACTTCCCATGGCAAAGGATGCGTTGATGGAATTGGTGCCATCGCAAAAACTGTCGTGCGAAAGCACGTACGGGCTCTGGACTGTATTGTCAAAAACGCATCCGATTTTGTGCAAACTCTTAGCCGCACTTCTTCAACAATTTACGTTGAAGAAGTCCACAATGATGACATCTTGAATATTAATATAACTTTGAAGTCATCAGCCATTTTAATAATGGCAAAATAAAAACTTACCATACTTCAAGATTGGGATATAGTATTTATTTTTTTTTTGTTTATTTATGGATTAATGTTATTACAAATGAAGTACTTACCTTATAATAAATAAATTAACTTTGTTCTATTTGCTTGCTTTTTGTTTTTTTGTATGTATTTATATTACTTTTGGCCATATTGTTCCCATTTTTCATACAGAAATTCGAAAGGTAACGTTATAAGACTTTTTTCTGTAACGTTATAAGATACACATTTGAGTTGAAATAACGTAAATAATATAACTTTTTCTTTAAAAAAAAGTTGTAAGCTATAGTTTGGAATTTCATCTCAATTCTCTAAAAAGAAAAACTTAGTTTGGCACACCAAATTCGCAGAGTTTTCAGAATATATTCAGCAACCTCAAAATCTACTTCCAAAAAATGTAACGTTATCACCGAATTTGAACGGCAATATTTACAAATCTATAAGAGATAAATAAAAACTTTTTTCTACAAAAATTAGACTTTAAAGAGATCTATCACATGTATGTTTAAAAGTTAAACTAGCATTGCAGTTTTCGAGTAATAAGCAAAAAACACGTACAATGTAACGTTATAAGAACATGGCCGTGACCATATACACTTTGAACATCCCTTTAGATTTTAAAGAATAATAAAATAGTCCATCGGATTACAAAATATTTTCTATAATTTAATTTTTATATTTTCAGGGTCTTCGTAAAGTTGGCACAGATCACACAATTCTAATGCAGTGCGTTACTGTATTGCTTTCCTATCTCCCCGAAGCTGGACAGTATTCATGTATATTTGTATATTTGAAATTAAAAATGGGCTTCAATTCAGTTGAGGTGTCAATATTTATTGCTATGGTTGGAATTCTCAGTATAATCGTTCAAGTTACGTTAGGTGTTCTAATGCAGTAAGTACAATTCTGCTTAAAACTAATCTTAACCAAAAGTTTGAAATAAAATCTATTTTCTTTTAATCTAGGGTACTTGGTGCAAAACGTACAATAATTTTAGGTCTTATTTTTGAAATGATGCAACTGCTGTGGTACGGATTCGGTAGTCAAACATGGTAAGTTATATTTTGTTTTGTTTAAAAACTTTACTTAAAAACTTTTACTTCTTTTTTAAGGATGATGTGGGCAGCTGGAATACTAGCTGCACTAGGCTCAGTTACATATCCAGCGATTAGTGTTTTTGTGTCTATCCATTCGACAGCAGATAGACAAGGTAAACTATATAAAAACATTATTTAATTCATATTATTATGCATAAAATACTCATATTTATTTAAGGCGCCGTCCAAGGAATGGTAACTGGAATGCGTGGTCTTTGCAATGGGCTCGGACCAGCTATGTTCGGTGTTATATTTTATCTATTTAACGTTGATCTAAACGACGAACACAACAGTATAGGTCACAATGGAGAAGATGGTGTTCGAAATGAAACTTTACATCCGGACACATACGCACAATTAGCGCCTGGTCCACCATTCGTATTTGGTGCTTTTATGGTTGTTTGTGCCATAATGGTAGCTGTATTTATACCAGAAAGTCGCAGTGATGTCAGCTTAAGCAGATCAGCGAGCGAAAAGAAGAGTAAGTTGAAAAAAAAAATGAAAACCCAAACAAAAAATGGCTTTATTCTTAAATTTTTAAAGATATATGTTACTTTATTAACATAAAATCTTGAAAACTTTAAATAGGGTTTGAAGTGTTTTCAAATTGTCAACATGAAATTTATTTGAACATAATACAACCTTTATCTTTTAATTCACGGTACAAGTCTATCAATACTTATAATCGCGAATTTCTAACCCGATCCACTAATGCAATTCACTTTCACTTAAAAAAAAAATCCTGAAAAAAAAAGATTGAGCTCAATTTTTTATAATACTATTTCAACTTGTCTCAACTGAGTACTTAATTTTCAATAATTTTAATTAAAATGAAAGTGAAACGCAATGGAAATATCAGATCTATACGAATCAAATAGTTCTGCATGTAATTTGATTTTTTTTTAACTTTCTAGGATTTACAGCTTAGACGGGGTGATGATGACAGGTTAATCATTCCCGTGCCAGTTTTTTTTGTTTTGATTTTCATTCCTGTACCTGTTTTGTTAATTTTCTGTAAGTAGTTCCTGTCCCAATAACTTATTTAATTCTTCATCCTGTATTTACTAACAATTATTATGTCCTTACTAGCTCTTACTAATAGTCCTTACCATTTCGGGGAAATTCCTTACATTTACATATATAAACTTTGTATTTGGTATTCATGAGATTTGATGTTTATTATATTATGTTCTGGGTCTTATCGTGAGTGTCGTTCAACGTTCCATGGGATAGAAGTCGATCATATCAACAACACAGCCAATAACATTTGATCTAAAAACAACAAATTTCCATAAAGTTATCGATAAACCAACGACACTCGCAATAAGGATCATTATCTTCGGTTATATCATTAATTTTAAATTTAAAACTGAATAACAATATTTTTCTATTTGGGTGCTTGGCATATTATAAGGATCGTTTTATATCAATTTCTAGGTCTGTTTTCAAAACTTCTGAATTTTGGATTTGTTATTAGATTAAAAGATCTTGCAGGGCAGTACACACACATACACTGTTACCATCTTAAACAAAATCAAAACTCGCTGTGGGGTCAGTGGGTTGAAGTCTGGTTAGTATTTGAAGTCTGATTAAACTTCACATGGCCTCTTGACTGTTGTTATTTTTCATAAAAGTCAATATGATCTCTGTCAAATTTTTACAATGGTCGATTTTTTTCGAAAAAAAAAAGTGTAAAGAAACTGTCCACAGTATTTAAAAGGCCAAATATTAAAAAACAAAAAAATGCAGACCATCTCGGCTCATAGAGATCCTAAACGTAGGGATTTATAACTCTCAAATGTAGGGAACTACAATTTGCTGGCGATTCCGAACGGTTAATGAGCAGCACTTTTCATGACAAGAGAAAGAGATATTCTTGGAGGATTTGTCAATTTCTCGCAAGAGCTAGTACACCTCTGACAAAACTTTTTTGCCAAATATATAATTAAACTAAATATGGGCATATGCTTGCTTGATATAGAGACGTCAATTCTTTATGCACTTGGTATTTCTGTGAAATAGCCTCCACGTTCCAATAAGGGTTAACATTGAACACCGATAGTTCCGCCTTATACAAGGTGACGCATAAGTAACGATATGATTTATTTGATCTTTGACATCTATAAAAATTTAGATTATGGTTTGGAATATGTTCACATAATGTTTTAAAGATAATCATGTGGATTACAGAATTCGAAGAATTTTAGTCCCGGTGAGTCAACTCAATCCATTGACCTTTCGCATCCGCTGTAAAACTAAATTATGAAATTCGCCGGATGAACTACATTGTCGATTCCTAAAATTACCTTATCATTTTTTATGAACTTTCCTATCGACACTGTCAGTTACAGACATTGGGCCTTGTGAATAAAAAAAAAACTAAAGCTGAAACTTGGATTTTTAAGTAAAAGCTTGATTTTTAGTGAATAAAAATAAGCTTAAGCTAGCTAGTTAAAGATGTTTTCTAGTAATAGCTATTTTAAAATAGCCAAAGCTAAATTCATTTAGTTTTAGCTTGTTTTCCTAGCGTAAGCTTCAATTTGTGTGAATAAAAATAGCTTAAACTAGAATATTATAGTTAAAGCTACAAAAATTTCAAGATTTTTTCGACCTGTCTAGAAAGCTTTGACTAGTTCTTATTTTCAGTATTAACTTGTGCGAGTTGTTAATTAAACATAAGGGAATATCTCAAAAAATAGGACTGTGAACGTATAGACCCAGAAACTGACATACGAAATGTTAAAAACATTTTTTAGCCGAAAACAATAGTTGCCCTGTGGAACAGATAACAAATTGAGGCAAAAAACCTTCCTTTCGGTCATACATGTACCAGTTTAAGCTAAAGCTAACTAGCCAAAACATGTGAATAAAAACACGAACACCTTAAATTACGAAGCTTAAGCTAGAATTTTCCAGCATAAGCTATTTAGCGTTATCATTTTTTTATTCACATAAAACAAAGCTTAAGCTAGTACTGCCTAGCTTTAGCTGCTAGTAAAAGCTATGACTAGTTGGCTTTAGCTTCCTCCAAAAAAAGCTTTAACATTTTTTTTTTATTCACAAGACCCATTTAGTCAACGGCCTAGACTTTGATGAAAGCATCGCTTACCATCGATCAGCGAAATCAAGCATCATTGTGCGTGGATAGTACTTGGATGGCGGACCGTGCAATACCAACCGGGTGCAGTTGACATAATGTTTCTTCTGTTTTTCTTTCTTTCTGTGTGTTTCTCTCTGTTGTAATGTCTAAGCCGATGGTCTCACTTGCCAGTGCTTTCAGTGTCTCTACTTCGTAGATTTATCTACGGAGTAGTATAATGTGACAAACAGATTGACACAGCAACTTTAACTGCAACGAAAACTTACAACATATAAATCATAATTTTTTTTTAGTTTACTTTTCTCCATTTGGAAATCTCCTTGAATGGTGAACCCATGTCATTAAGCGCATTCTGAAGTAGCCCCCAAAACTCTTGTTGCTGCTTAGGGGACTTTTTTTGATAGATTTCTGGCTATGTCCGGTTGCGTCTTCATCATTTCCACCATTTCTCTTAATTGTTTCTGATTCAAATTTAACACTGAAACATTCTTTATGCTAGACTTTTGACTTACATTTTTGTGCCTTCCATTGTTTATTTTGTTTTTTTTTTCGTTCAATTAAAAAATAATTAAATTAAAATTCACTAACAATTCTTCTCGAAATTGGCGTGAATGTAAAATGATAGAAATTTGTATGTAGTGCGAATGGATTGCGAATTTAGTATTACCTTTCTATACATATATAACCTATATAGTATTATCATTGAGCGTGATTTTGTGGTACCAACGATATCCTAGTGGTGGCGCTGAAATTAGCGCACGATTTTACAGTGGAGAGTAGGATAAGATACAAAATAAGTATTAAAAAGAGAATATTTTATTATTAAATTTAGCAGAGACAAATATAACAAGTACTAACGCTATGCCTAAGATGTCGCTCCAATCTTTCGTCTTCATAATAGTTTTATAAGCAAAGGTAATAAAATATAAGTTAAAAAAAAATGTCGGTGGTGCTGGGCATGTTACCGACATTCGTTCTACTTTTTTCGTTGGATTCAGTAAAAGCGAAAGTTTGAAAATTAATTAAAACTGTCACTTTAGCTCATTCGGCGAATTCTGTAATAGGGGTGAATATTTCTGGACATGCTTTTTCCAGAGCATTTTCTATTACTTTTTTTTAGAATTTAAGGTGCTATTGCCCTAACTTCTCGAATATTGGCCCTAAGCTGTTGCTCGGTTCTTGGCTTTTTTGAATACACCTTACTTTTTGGCCAGTTAAAATCAGAGAAACCCGATCGCATACTAGATTATCAAAAATTTCTCTCAGGGGAGCCATAGTCGGATGAGCTGTGTAAGCTGTGACTCCATCTCGTTGTAACCAGTTAATCACATCTTTGAATTGTTTTCTACCGCTGGCCATTAAAAAATTTCAATCATTGCCTAGTAACGAAAGCCATCCACATTAACCGTAACTTATTCGTCGTTTTCGATAAAATAATAACCTTTTCTGAGGTTATTTCACTATTCCACACCATATTGTGCATTTATTTGGGGTGCATTTGACGTTCAACAATTATTTTTGGATTTCCGATGCCCCATATTCTGCAATTTTATTTATTCACGTTACAGTTTGAGTGAAAATGTTCCTCATCGCTTATTATGAGTTTGTGAATAACCTCGTTTGTTTTCTCGGAACAATTTTTGAAAACGCCGAGTATACTGAATGCGTACTTTGGATCATTTGCTTTCAACTGTGAACCAATTGCGTAGTTTAATCTCTTAAAGTTGACTGTAAATCTAATATGATGAGTGTGATTTTTGTTTTTTATGTCTATTAATTAGTAAAGGTTACACAGCCGATCAAAGTTGATATTTAAACACGCAATTCGCTTATTTAAAAAGTGCGAAAAAAACTTGCTTTAGTTTCATCAATAAAGCAGAATAAAGACCGAGACAAAATGTCATACCTAGATGAAGGTATAAAATATGTACATACCATACGTTTAAAGTTTTAGAAGTGAAAAAAAAAAATATTAAAAAAATGACATAAAAAGAAGACATTTTTTAAAGGCTTTCTTTTACGTTTTGCTCCATATCTCCTATTTGGCATGTGTGATGGTAGGACAAATTTAAGGAATAAAGCATTGCCACTTGTAACAACTATGTAGTCGCAACCATATAATCATATGTTTAAATTTTGTGTCCCTCTTCCCTTTCAATCACTTCCAGCTTAAAGGCTTTAGTAAAATGGGCAAATCAGGAAAAGAATCTCATTGAAAACTAAAATGGTTTTAAAGTAAAAATATTTTCATAGAAAAAACCTTTCATATTTGTTTTCTTTCTGCTCTGTTTTTTTCTGCTTTTGGTGAGGTTATAAGATCAAAAACACAACTCTACCTTCTTACATTCATCGAATCTTTAAAATTGATACCATTATTTGTTTTAATTTTTTTTTGCAGGAGTCTCATTGGATGTCCAATATGAAATCGAATGTGGTCGCAAATCCTCGAGTCCTTTAGCTCCGTTAATGCGATCAGATTCATCTGCGCAACTGTAGTATTTTTAGATTTGTTTTTTCTAGAATTAAAAATTTTTTACTTGTTAATAATTTAAAAGAGAATGAGCAAAACCTTAATTCTTACTTATTTTTTTTTTTTTTTTGTTATTGCTAATTTAATTTTTAATTTAGCAAAATTATGTACAATTTTGAATTTAAAAAAAAAAACACAAAAATTAAAGAAAAAATTATGTCTTTCTAAGTCGGACAATACAACACCCCAATGTTGTTGTTTATTTTTTTTGGAATTTATATGTAAAACTCTACAAAATTAATTACAAAAATAAAACAAAGTGGCAAAATTCATACCGTGATGCCACATCACATTCTGTAAAATATTTGAAAATTAAAAACAAAAAAATCTAGTTTTATCTTTTAAGTAATGTTTTTTTTTTTTTATTTTATTAAGTAATAAGTTATTATTTATGATTTAAATAAGTTAAAAAAAAATATTCCAGATTAAGAAAGAAAAATGTGAATTTGATGCATGCACCCTCTGATTATATGTGTAAATTGTTTGTTTTATTTTTTTTTTACTGAATTAAAATGAAAGAAAATGTTTGTGAAAAAAATAAGCTTTAAATGTTTTTTTAGCTACTCATCACATATTCGAAAATTAAGGAATACAAATAATATTTTTCTAATTACCACCACATCTCAATGCAAATTTTTATTTGACAAATTGTGGGCTTTAATTGATTTTTAATTTTATGTAATTTAAGACTTTGCCAATTTATTTTTGTATAGAAAAGCAAAATGAACTTATTTCTGCCAGAAATATATATTTATATTTTATTGCTAAAATGTAAATTAAAACCTTATAAAACACAATACTTCTAAAAAATAACAAATCTACAGCTCATCGTGATCTTTAATTTTGTCTGTAAATTATGTATGTAATATAAAAAATAATGAATAAACACTAAACATTTTGTTATCGAAAAAATAAAAATTAAAAACTTTTCCAAAGAAATTTAAGGAAATTAGAATTAAATAAAATGAGGGATAGAATAGAAAATAATTTTAAAATAAATTTAAAATGATTGTAGTGATACATTTAGAGGAGAAATAGTTGCATTGGTAAGAAATGTTATAATTTTGTATAAAAGTAATGAGAATATTAAGGAATAAAATCAAGAAAGTATGAAAACTAAACAAAAAGGAAATAGAAATAGAAACAGAGCTGATACAAAATGTTGCTACTTTGAACAATACCTACTGAAAATAATTAAAAATACAAAAAAAAAAATACGTATTAAAATCCATAGAAATAAATTTCCACAAAAATTAAAACTTAAATATGTCCTGAATAGTTATTACATGTGTCCTGAATGCATGTTTTGCAGAAACTACTAACTAACACACAAAATCTACTACCAGAACAAAACTAATTTAGCCGTTAAATTTTAAATCTAATAATTGAAAAAAAAAGTAGAATATTGAGGATCACCTATTTTGCAAGATGTTAAGGCAACGACAAAAATGATTTTTGAAGAAAAATTAATTATACTGGGAAAAAGTTAATTATTCGGAAAAATTAACTCAAAATATTTTCAACTTACATATTTGTTTGCAAAACTGTGAGATGGATGAATTGTGAGAATATTTTACTAAAACAAACAACAAAAGAAATGAAGAAATGAATATATTAGTGAAGAAAAAAAAGAAATAAATATATATAAAATACTGAAAGTTAACTTGTTTCATTTGAATCAAAGTTCCGAGGTAAGTGCAAAATTGAAAATTGAGTTGTGAATAGTTATTGAGACAATTGAGAAAAAATACCTTGTCTAGTTCTTAATACTGATCCATGCTTAAACGCAGCCATTTAGTAGTATTTGTTGCATTCTTTTCTTTATAATTTTCACACACTCAAGGAATCATAATAATGCTATGGTGTAACACAGTACTAGATCCATATTTTTGAACTTAATCCAAATTAGATGACTCCGTGGGAATGTCCACAATTTCCAATATCAATTCCATCCACAAGTTCATACGAAATAAAATATGAAAATAGCTCACTTCAGAGCTAATTGGGCCACAGGGCCGGTAGTCGCCATTTATACCTACCTAACACAGTTTGAGCGTTTATATAAAGAGATCCCGATGCGTATTGATGTTGAAAGCTTATACTGTACTCTTATGTGGCAACAAAACGCGTCGATCAGGGTGTAGGGGCCGGAAATGTTCTTATTCGATCGGTGCGGCGTGATTCTAAGGTTTTGTTTCCTTCCAGATGAGTCACCATCGTAACATCATTATCTTATAGGTACTATAAGGCAAGTTATGCATTCGTAAAAAAAATCGAACTCGAGATTTTGATCAAAGTTGACATTACGATGATATCGAATACTAAAAAAGTAGATCTCGCAATTCTGTCTGTCTGTATGTCGGTTCGACTACAACCTAAATGACTCGGCCGTGTCATCATATAGAGGTAGATATCATTTTTAATTTTTTCCCCCGCACGTTTTTTTTTTTTTTTAAGACCAAAAATAACGGTACCTACCATACGATTTTTTTCTCAAAAACTGTTCGACAGATTTAAAAACTAAAAATACAAAAAAAAATTTTTATTAAAACTAGTTAATGGTTGAAAAAATTTTTCCGAAAAATAGTTATTGAGAGTACCCCCCAAAGAACCTTTTTTTGTTTTCGATTTCCTCAAAAATGGTTCAACCGATTTTTATCATTTTTTTTTGCTAAAAATCCCCAAAAAAAATATTGGATTTTTAAAAAAATTTCAATTTTTTTTTTTTCAAAACTCAATATTTCGATTTCTTTTTTAACTTAATGAAAAGTAGTTTCTCAATATAATCTCCAAGATGTGAAAAAAAAAATTATTTTACCTAAAAATTAAGGTACCCACCATACAAATGTTAAAAAATAGTTTTCGAAAATCGTATTTTTCTCGAAAACGGCGCCTAGATGGGCATTCCCTGAAGCGCGTAATATCCCTTGGCATAATAGTTAGTGCGTTGGAGGTTGGACTGTCATGCAGAAGTTCTTGGGTTCGATTCTCAACTACAGCAAAAAAGTTTTTCAGGGCTGTACTACCATTTGCAGTATTTCTTGTCGTGAAAAGTGCTGCTCATTGAAAATTGTAGGTCCCCTCCATTACTGGTAACACGCACTCAGGAATGGTTGAGAGAAGGAATGCAACAGACTATTTCACAAGAATATTGTTTAAAAAGGACGGTAAAATAATGAAAGAATTTGTCAGTGTTAATGTCGTAATTTTTGGGCTTTATCAGCCATTCACATTTTTTCACGGATAAGAGAAAAAAGAGTAAAATAGGAGTGTTTTTTCTAACTCTTTTACTTTCTTCCAGATAATACTTCTTATAGACGAATGCGTATTTTACTTTTCTATCAGTGAACATATCTATCTTCAATTATTATTTCATGATCATATATTTTTAAGTTTTGGTCTTTTCGATTCAGAAATCGTTCGGAATCGATGTAAATTCTTCAGAATGACAGTTCCACTTCTGAAAATAATAGAAAAAAATTCGGATTTTATTTTCAAATCGGAACCAGATTTACTCAGAAACAAAGTCAAACAACGTTGTAGGTAAAAACAATTTCCAGTTAAATTTTGCAAACAAGTGGCAAAAAACTACAAATTTATTGTAAAAAGCTAACCCCCAGTTTCAGAGTGGAAGTTGAAACCCCACTTTTGGTTTAAACTTCAGTACAACAATAAAATTGTTTTCACAGTGTCATTTAAACCTTGAACAGAGTTCATTCTGTAGTTTAAGTTAAACGACACTATTCTAATGTTTAAACCTCAGTTCAACAACCCTTCACACATTTGAAAATAGAATTTACTTTCATTTTTTAATTTTTTTTTTCCTGTCATTTTCTTGATTGTTTTTTCTTTGATTCAGATAGAAAGAGAAAACAATTTACTTAAACTACGTTCATTGAACTGAAGACTCAGATTAGACTGTGAAATCGGACGAGTTGAACTTCAAATTTAAATTCTAGTTCAGGTTCAGCTGAACTAAGTTTAAACTCCCACTGCGAAACTGGGGGGTAAGAGTTGAAATAAATTAGTTTAAAAACAGTTAAAATGAACAGAAACAACATGTCTGCGAGTGGCTTTCTATGATGATGATAATAATTATGTAGTTATTGTAATGGAATTTTTGTTTAAGGAGTTTCAAAGAGGTCACAACCCGTTCTGACCCTACGTCTTGCCCATCTCGTTTACTTTATCAGTTATCATACCTACAGCAATGAAGAAGGTGAAGCATTTTGAAAGAAAGATGCTCCGTATTTGCAGTGGACTACACCGTAACTCACTGACTAAGAACTCACAACCAAGAAGTTGTACGAAGAAGCAAAATAAATACTACTGGACAATTATTTGCTGCAGCTCTCCGAAAAAATCATCAGGAACCTGGGGTGGAATCGCGTAAGGTGATAGTTGATTATCAATTTGTTGATTGTCGTTTTGACCATCGCTCTCTCTATAATTCTTAATTGATATGATAGAGACAGCTATAGTAAAAAACGACAATCAACGAATTGATAGTCAACTATCACCTTACGCGATTCCACCCCTGGAAAATTATCCCAACTCATGTCGTTTTTATTTGGCAATCTGACGCTTCTGAGAACGTTCCCTTGGGAAAAAATGACAGTTCTGATTCTGAAAAGAAGAGAAATTTGCTTCGGGATTAGAAATCAGAATCGAAACCAGAAGAACTCATGCATTCATATACTTAAACGCCAAACTCGACAGTTATCATTTTTTGTATCTTATACTACGTTTTCACCAAAGGTAAATCCGGGATTTAAGTGGATTTACCATAAATCTCCTTTAAATCTCGTAGATTTACCATACAAATATAAATCACCTCAAATGAAGATTTAAAATAAATCTCCTTGAAATCTTCTCGCAATCAGAAGATTTGCAAAACAAACAAACCTTATTTTGTAGAACGCACCTATGACTGCTTTTAAACGAAGCAATATTACCTTTACTGCTTTTACACGGAAGCAATTTTTAATCTTAGTTTCTCTTTTGGAGTCATCTTCCGCCTTATGTAACCCCGCCACCACACACGTCTCTCTCCTACGGGCTTAAAAATCGCAAGGTAATATTGCTTCGTTTAAAAGCCGTCCTTGCGATTTTTAAGCCCGTAGGAGAGAGACGTGTTTGGTGGCGGGGGTACACAAAATTGCTAGGGTTGGAAAAATTGCAGAGTTATCGTTCTTTCTTCTTTGTGGTTTTCTTAACTTGTCAGGTATGTTTCATTTCTATTTGGCGTTCGCTCAGTGAACTTCGATCTACTCACTAGAGTAAAGAGTGCGGAGAGATGATTCCTTTTCAATAGAAGAAAAGTTAACTTTCATTAAAAATCGCTGTGTTTAAAAGCATTCATGCAATCGAAGGGAAGTCAAAAGAGAATCAAAGATTAAAAATCGCTTTCGTGTAAAAGCAGTCAAACCTGTTTTTTCCTGTTTACTACCCAATTGCAATTTTTTGTTCTCTTGTCCAAATTGATAATTGAATGACAAGACAGAGTGAAAACGTCAAATAAATCTCAGTTTCTTTGGTGAAAACACTTCAAGATTTATTTTAAATCTCTAGCGGATTTACTCTTGGTGAAAACGTAGTATTAATTGTGGGAAGTGATTATCTTTCAACAAACATTATTTTTGATTTTAAAATGGAAAACATTAAAAACTCATTTGACGTTTCACATATAAAATCACACAAAACTTCAGAATCGTCAGAATCAAAAAAGTGTGCAGTTGGTATTCTGGATCGGACATCGGAGAGACATTCTGGATTTGCAAATAAAAACGATTTAAGAGCATTCCGCTTTATCTTATTTTTCTTTTGAGATTTTTACTTTTTAGTGTTCAATTTAATATAAGGTATGAAGCTTTTGTACACGTTAACTTAACAAGGGAATTATGGAGTACACAGCATCTGCCCCATATAACACAAAGTACACATTCCAAAAATCAATTAATTTTCATTTCTTTTGAAATACTTCCCGTTACACAAGAAAACCCATTCAACTCTTTTTTAAGATCAAACCCGTGTGTTGGAAAAATTATAGTAGCATCCAGAAACTAATTTTTTTTGCTTGCACAAAACTAGTCGCATTGATTAACGATAATGGCTCAGTCGAAGACCCCGATGTTTTTGCATAGTTTTTGCGAGGTGCGTCATATTGCCCGAGCTTACCCTATTTGAAATCGTATTCCATGCGCCGAATGGAAAATCCTATTCGTTGATAGAAAATTTACTTCAAAATAGTCATCTTTAATTATTTTTTTTAACAAGTCTAAGGTCTGAATTTTCTTTTATACATATGTCATGTTTATATAATTAAGGTTTTTAAGAAGCCTTTATTTACTGTTATATGTAAAGTTTAATTTGTTTCTATTGAAAACTGAAGTTTGTGTTATAGTTATATTTATTTTATTTTAAGTCTGAATTTCTGGTACCTTATAGTTACTAGTATTCAATTAATTATTTCTTTTTTAATGAAAAATAATCAAATAACACTAAATACATTTTTGCTAAGAATTTTGTTTCGAAATTACTTCGAAAATTTTGGTTCTACTTCAGTTTTTCTTCCGTATTTACTTCGAAAATTTAAAACCTAAGTCCGAACCCTGGTGTGGTTATTCGGGTGTTGTTGTGAATTTGTGATCATTTCAGGTGTATTTTTTAATAAAATTCGTTAAATTTTTCTTTGATTTGTAAAGTTCGTACCTAACAAATCTAGTTTATTATAATAATCAACAATTATTAAATTTTCGCGTTTTCAATAAGTTCTTCTAGTTCTGTAAATACATATATCACAAAACACTCGACATTATACACTTGGTGAGTTATAATAAAATTATGAACGTTATTCAAAAGCCCCTCGCCCTTATATTTACAATCATCCACCAATGTTCCTACTTATACTGAAGTTTTCGAAAAACTCCTTATTTTATTTACTTTTGTCCTTAACTAATTATTATTATTCTAAATTTATTAGTTAAATACTAAAATATATTAATTTATTTCAAATGAATTGTGTATTCGCATTCGTCCAAAGTGAATTCAATTAAAATACAGTTCTGCTAACTCCCGACTTGACTGAAGACAAATTCGCTGAGGTAGGACATAATGCCAAATTATGTTTGCCTTTCGTTTACTTACATAGTACATACATACATATGTACGTAAGTCACGATCCAAAACTTCTAATTTCCGTGAATGAGCTGCCTAATCGTTAATGGAGGACGCGTTTCGGCCCTAGCTTTATTTTATTGTTGCAACGTTTTCTGGTTATAAAAGCTGTTTGATAACTTTTGTAAAAGTCTCGAAAGTACCCTATATGTATTGCTTCCTTCAACTTCAATTGAGAGTTCTCTCATCTTTTTGAAACTGAGTTCAGATTCTTCGTAAGCTGCCAGGAGACAACTTCACGCTTTTGTATACAAATTTCAAACGACTAGCAGTTCATACATATATAATACGTCAATGCCTCAAAATCTGTAAGGCCGGAGCGGATTTCCAAGTTTAACTACGGCTTACCCTAAGGGATCGGACGCAGTCCAATGGCCCGTACAGTGTCAGATTCAGATACTCTTGGATTTGTTGAAGAACTGGATCATCACAGCGATTGTTATGTTTTGCACCTTAGTTTATGATCAGGTAACACAGGCAACACATTTTGGGTATAAATACCAAATGCAAACTACTGAGTATAATTAATTTTCATTCTTCACCTGAAACTCACGTCTTAATTCTTCCAACGATACTAAAAAATGAAGTTGATATCTTTTGCATTGTCTTGTTTTGGAATGTTGATGGTCTTTTTAAATAATACACCATCTTGTGACGGATATGATCCTTTGGAGGTTATGACGTAAAGAGATCAAGTGAGTTGCAATATGACTAACATACAAATTTAAACAATGCAAATATTTTTTCTTTATTATAACAACAATAGTTCAACAAGAAGAAGATTTTGAAAATGATTTTTTAAATTCCATAGCAGACTCGCCTTTTATGTCAAAGCTTCAACTAGGATCCTTGACGAAGACCCTCCGAACTAGATTTGGAATTGCTAACGAATGCTGCGACAAATCTTGTAGCTATTCTGAACTTAAAAACTTTTGTGGCCCTTAGTTTAATATTGAAAGCTCGACAAAAATTTACAAATTTACAAAAAGTAACAATTCTATCTAAATGATTGATACAATATAGACGGGGACCATGAGCGTTGTCCACTAGCATACCAGTCTTGTCATAGAATCTATCAAATCCTGGCACCACTTGATTGTAATTTCATGCGAAGAGTCTTTTACTTCAGCCTAAATTGTTTCATTGTTTTCAGTATTTCAGTTTAATAATAGAAACAGCGTTTTAGACATCAGCTCTGAGGCTCTCAATTAGATTAAGATCAGCTGAATGATCCCCAAACCACTTTTTAGCTTTCTTGCTGGTATGTTTGGGGGTCATTGTCTTGCTGAAAAACCCATAAAAACGGCATTGGTTCCTCTGCATAAGGCATAATCCTTTTTTAATAATAACATAGACGTGTTGATCCATGATGGTTTTAATCCAATGTATACGAACTCCATAGTAGACAAAACAACCCCATACCCTTATGCTTGAACCTCCGTGGTTAACAGTTTTGATCGTGAATTTAGGGTTATATTCTAATTAGGGTTATATTTTTGCTTTAGAACCGTAAATATAAGTAGCCGTGAAACCTTATTTGAATCACCTGTTTGAGGCGAACTCCTGATGATGATCATGATTATTCTACAATACTATTTTACCTGTGACTAACCTAGAACAGTTACCTGCCATATGAGATGTGAGGCCTTTTAATTTGTTTGTCGATAACGGTCTAAAAATTTGATTCAACTACCCACCTATTATATTTTATTACAATTACTCTTGAGTTTGCATCATCCCTCCATCGAACATGTAATCAGTTCCAATATTCAATATTTGATTTTGTGAACGAACTAATAAACTGAAAAAAAAATCCTCAACCAATAGACATCCTATAAAAATTTAATAAATCAAACCAAAATCATTCTTAACTCAAGTTTTTTATTTTCCTACTTTTGAGGGCTTTCATTTGCCCATAAATTGCAACATAGGATCTTCATCTCTCGTCCTCTTGATCATAAACTCTTCGATTTCCTCTTCGGTTGGTGCCTTCACATCGTACATACTGTTGTACGCCCGCTTTCTATCGTCCAGTTCCACTTTCTCGTCTTTCTTAGAATCCAATTCCAATTTCTTCTCGGCTTCCCTTCGCTTGTGTTTGTTCTTCTTTTTCTTCTTCTTGTCCTTCTTCGATTTCTTTGATGATTTCTTTTGACTTTCAACTTGTTCCGGCTCTGACTCAGCTTCGTCATCTTCTTCATCCTCCTCTGCCACCACTGCTTCCTCTTCCTCAACGACATGGCTCAATTCACGTTGTTGTGTCTGGGGATGTGTGACTATGGCGTCGGTTGCCTCTATCGCATCCTTGCTGGCACTCACGCAGTAGGAGTTTTTGATGAAGGACTTGCAGCATTTGTATCCCCAACGGCCGCTGTGCCAGAACGAACCCCATATCGTTTTGTGGTTATTTGGATAGACATCCTCTTCATACGCACTAACTGCTCGGGTCTTCTCCATTCCTTTAACCACCTTGCCACTTCTGGAGTATTCAATGTAGTTTTCGTTCTGCGCGAGTAATAACGACTTTGGTGGAACTTGAAGATGTTCCTCCCCTCCGTACTTTTCCAATATGTGATCCTTGGTCTGTGACTTGAAGTCTTCCTTCTTCAAGTTGTAGTCCTTTTGCAGGAGTTCCAGCTTCGTTGGTTCGGCCAACAAATGCACATCGACCCCCTTTCGATGCGCCTCCCATGCGAACAGCTGCGCTGTGGAATGCTTGGTGGTGTCGCCACTGTAGCGCGCTGTGTTCTCTCCAGCAAATTCAACTTCATCTGGCTTCAGCTGAGGATTGGGATTGTCCCTCATGGAACGGGTCTTGGGATCGTAGTAGGCCGAATTGGGATCCAAGTTCCTCAGATACTTGGCTGTGTCTTCTCGAATTCGGAGATTCCGCACGGTGATTCTCTGTTTCGAGTCCACCTTTGTTCCAGGCATGTCAACTTCATCTACGTACTTGTCCTCGTCGCTCTCCTCGTCCGACAGCTCAGCTTCCGGGTTGTTCTTCAGTTTGTCAGCTTTCAACTGCCTCTTCGCTTCCTCGACCTTTTCGAACTCATCCACGATATCTTTGTGAGATGCTGGATCATAGGCACTCCAGCGGTCTCGTTTCTCGTCGTAGTCCGTGGCATTGCTATCGATAATGTGTTCGTCATGAACCACAAGAGATTCCGCGTACTTCGCTCCGTATTTCCTGGGCCTCTCCAGACAATCCTTCTTTTTGTGAGTTATGGCTCCGCAATTTTCACAAGCACCTTTCCTGAACTTTGTTACTAATCTTGAACTGTCGACTCCCTTGATAACTTGTTTCGTCTGCAGGGCAGTACTCTCTTCTTCGTCTTTTTGGGGACGTTGATGTTTCAATGTTGGACCAGATGCCCCATAATACCATGGAGCACTAGAAATATACTGTGGAATATGTGGATTGATGTCTCTACCTTCCTCGTCGACGGCGGCCGGTGCTGTACCAGCTTTTCGAGCTTCTTCGAGTTCTTTTGCTTTGCGCCAATCTTCACGGGTTTTCTTCTTTGGTTCATCTTGGTTGTCTTTGTTGTGAATGATTTGGGAGACGGGAGTCTTTGGAGCTGCGAAACTCATCTTGGGCTGTAGATTTCTTGTTGTTTTTTTTTAGGTAAACATAAATCGAAATTTAAAAAATAAAAGAATTGGTTTTTCCTGAATGTTTTGATTGGAAAAAAGATGACAATTTATTTGGCTGTCATTTCATTATTTTGACAGTACAGTAATATCAAACATTTTTGTAAGTTTATTTTTAGTTAACACCCCGTCTACAGTTTGCTTGATCAAAATGAAAAAGGGAAATTAGAAGTGTTTTATTTATTATTGTACAAAAGTGGTTTATCTTCATTTTAATATTTTAAATCATCGATTTTGGAGGATTCAGTCAGGTCCAACCACGTTTAAAGTATATAATTGGGTATTATTTAGTATTCTTGTGTGTTGTTTCGCCGATTTCCCACGGTTTTTTAAAAGCGCAAGAGAGAAAAGTGTGGGCGTGAGTGGAGATTTGCCAGTGCGCGGTGCTCTATCAACTGGTGACTAAACTATTTGATTTCGATCACAGTTGCAAGTGCGCTCCTAGCCTAACTGTTTCTTAAATTGCTTATCACTTAACAATTCTTGTGTATTGAAACTCTTTTTCTAGTATTTTCTGGGGTAGATATTGGAATCTTTTAAAAATGCTTCTAAGCAATGCAATATCACTGTGAGCGATTTTCTAGCTTGTAGGTAGAAGAAAGCTTAAGTTAGTAGATTGGCAGCTTTATTGTGAACTCGTCTTTATAGTTTTCCCTATCTCGATGCTACACGAAAAAGAACTGACAAGCAAATGGGGCACAAAACCTGCCTGTCAAATTCCTATTTCTATGCTTTCTATTACTTAAGTAAGTTGAAATTTAAGATTTTATTATTTATTTTCCGATTTCGCTTAAAAGCCGAATGCGATTATCAAACGAACAATCAAATACTTCAATATATAGTTTGACACTCGCAGCTGCTAGGCTAATTGCTTCTCAAACTTCTCGCTTTTCTGTTGGGTCTGAAGTTCTATGCCAGTAGGCTAGAAAATTGCGAAGAAATGACTTCTTTTCACTTTAACAGAGTTAACAGTTAAGCCTAGTACGCAGATCGAGACAAGACAAATTTTATCCCTACAATTTTAATCTCTACAAAATTTTTCCAAATCTCGTGCAAAAGTTTGAGGTTGGAGAGATGAAATTTAATTTAATGTGTTTTTTTTAGTGTATCTCTGGAACGGGTTGTCTTAGGCTAGGCGCGCAATTCAATTTTAAAAAAGCGAACTCAATTTAGGCAATCGTTTAGTTTGTGTCAAAACGCCAAGCAGTTGCGAAACTGAAAATTGAATGTGCGCGCCTAGCCTTACAAAAGTCGTTCATACCTTTTTGGAATCTCCTCTTGATGCTTTCAATAGAAGCATCAGCTCATTTTTCATAAAACCAGTTTTGACAAAAATCACTTTCGGAAATACGGTGGCTGTCAAAATTTGTCCCGCAAAATAATGCTTGTATCATTCTTTTTCCTGGCAAAATTTAGTGGAGACATTTTGTAGAGCAATTCACAAAATTTGTCCCAGGAAAAAAAATGTATGGGAGAAAAAATTTTTCCTGACTGATGCTTCTCTTGAAAGTATCGAGAGGAGAATCCAAAAAGGTATGAACGACTTTTGTAAGACAACCCGTTCCAGAGATACACTTTTTGTAGAGATTTAAATTGTAGAGATAAAATTTGTCTTGTCTCGATCTGCGTACTAGGCTTTCGAATCCGTATTTGAAGAGGGATTTACATGTATACGAAATACGCACACCAAAAGAAAAAAAATTGACAAGGGATCGAAATCCCTAGTGTGTAAAGGAAATCGACATTAAAAGCATTTATTTAATTTAAAAGCAACCAATATATAACCCATTTTAAAAAAGAACTGATGTAAAAGCAATCTTTTAACATATTCATCCCATCAAATAAATTTCGACAGTGTAAGCACTGCCCACGAATGTTTAATCAATTTATTGCTCATTGTGAATCTACCAAACGAGTCTCGTTGTGCATCAAAACGCGCAACTGTCAAAATAAACCACCAAACTGAAATCGAAACACCAACAAAACACATGTATGCATGTGAACAAACTAAAATATGAAACAAAAAAACCGTCAACAGGAACGAAAATGACCAAACCCCGAACAAGATTTGTGAAAGATTCCGAAGAAGTTGAAGTGGAGTAGCATAGCTTGGCCGTGTCGTGGTCGTCCGTCGCTCTTTGTTGGGATTTTATTTGTCTCGTTGAAGCCCCCACCCCCTTGCGCGGATAAATAAAATCGCCGGATAATTTAGAAATCACAAAAACCAAAGCAAATTTAATGAAAATTCAATCGAAAACGAGCGGAAAAAGTGAGTATTTCATTGTGAAAAAACGCTATCACGGTGCGAGCATCCCCGTCCGTCCTGAAAAACCACACCAACAATCAACAACAGCCTCATTAAATTTTTCCTGGTCTTGCCTCGTCGTGTGTTGCCTTTTCCTTTGTATTATTTATTTTTTTGCTGTAAATTTTAATTTGTTTAAAAAATCGAAGAAAATTCTTCTCAATTGTGAGTCTGTGTAATCCAAGCTGAGAAAACCTCGGTTTTCCTTACTGGAGAGCGACAAAAAGTCTCCGCGAATGCACCAAACCCCTCGAATCATTGATTTTTCTCTGCAAAACCACCCAGCATCCCGGGCAGTGGGTGGTCTCTAGTCGCAGATGCAAATGCAAGTTGTGCAAATAATTATGGAACTCCTTGACGGGATTCGTCTTTGGTCTTGATTAACCCGTTCGGGATTCAATTTTGAACCCTACATCCCTCAGCCATCCTCAGAAGCAGCAGGCGGACCCTCTTTTTTCCTTTGTGCTCTGAAAATTTCTGTGTATCTGCTGCTGAGAGACGGCGACTACGACGAATGTATCTATTTCTCTGCTTCGTTGGTGTTGTTGTTGGTGATGGTGACAGTAATGGGTTGCGGTTGCTCCACGAATTGTTGAGTCGTCGACGTCGTCGGGTGTCCATGTCCATTTGAACTGGAATCGTTTTGTTTTGTTTGGCTTTTCAGGTGCAAATTGTAACAATTCTACTCGTCGTGTCCCGATGAAGTGAAGAGTGCGCGCGATATTGTTGATTTTCTGCTAGAAGCATAAAGTGTGAAACTAGGAGTCAACCTGGTGCGAAGTGTCAACGAAAAATTAGAAAAAAAAAATCGACAAAATTAAAAAAAAATCAAATTGTGAAAAAGTGTCTTGGCTTAGTGGAATAGGAAAGCGAAGCCAACGAAACACCGCAACAATTTGTTATTGGATTTACCATCACCATCATTCGAGATCACTTGACCGGACGATTCAAGAAATACCAGCTGAGAAATTTCACCAAAAATTCAGGTTAGTAATGGAACCAGCTACACCAGCTGGGCTGTAGTTAGCGACTATTAATATTTTATGTCTTGCTGTTCCAAAACAAGTAAAAGTGCTTGACCTAGTTTATGGGTTTGTTTTGTCAGTAAAAAAACATTTGTTAAATATTTTACGAGGCTTCCGCTAGTCGGAGCAACTTTGGTAGAAGATTTAAGTAGGTGCAAGCGGAACTGGTCAATCATCTGGTCGGTTGGGAGCTGAAAACACAACACTTAGATCTCTAAGGAACACGCGAACGGGTTAATACATATGTATGTATGTATACTCCTGAATTCTGATTGAGTTAAGTAATCAAATATTCGTCTTCAGGGTTTGTTTTAGAAAAATCACTTATTTTCCAATCCAAACATAAATTAGCATATTTTTTTATAACTTTTTAGTAATGTCGCTTTTCTTTGATAAAAAATTATTTTTGGCATCTCTCCTTGTACTGATTTTAAATTTGGTGGTGCAACAGCTCGAAGTGAACAAGGACCTAGTGACTTACAGGTCTCAACCATTTCTGTGTGCGTGTTACCAGGAACGGAGGGGACATACACTTTTCTGCCGATTCCGAGAGGCTAATGAAAAGATCTTTTCATGACAAGAGATACTTTGGGAAGATTTCTCTATTCCTCGCAAGAGGCAGTACACTCCTGAAAAACTCTTTTGCAGCGGCTGAGAATCGAAGTCGAGACTTTCCGCATGACGCACTAACCATTATGCCAAGGGGTACTACTCCTTGTACTGATACCAAAACAGTTTAGCGGTGACAGTTTGCAAATGGGATTTGATTCATTTCAATTATGAAAATTGTGTCCAGGTAGAAATGGCGACCATTGGCAGTCTAGCCCAGTGGCCCAATTAGCGCTGAAGTCCTCCATTTTGATACCATCACTCATATGAACCTGTGGTTGGAATTGATATGGGACATTTTGGATATTCTCACGGAGTCATCCAGTTTGGATGATTGAGTTTAAAAATATAAAAGGATCTTGTAGGTCTTGATGCCTCTTATTGTGTGTTTGTTTTTGCACAATCGTCCGGAAATTGAGCTACTCACTCAGCGGGACAAACACACTCATCCGATACCATCTACAATGTGCCAAGCTAGGCAGTCCGTTAGCCACTGCCGCCGCTGGGTGTTCGTGCGCCCTTGTGCAAGAACCTTAAATTGCCGCCCCATGTCTCGGGTGCACTGGGGTATTTACGTTGAATAAGTGAAAGTTTTATTTTTATTCTCCATTTCGCAGTTGAAAAATTTAAGCAAACGTGCATTGTTGTTGTCGCGTTCCGAGCTACACCAAATTCTTATACAATGAACGTAGTCATTATAGCATATACATATGTACAGTTTGTGCAACCTTTTAAGATTATTTACTCTTTTTACTTGAGACTTATTATGTATTAAGGCAAGTTATGCATTCGTAAAAAAATCGAACTCGAGGTTATGATCAAAGTTGACATTACGATGATAGCGAAGACGAAAAAAGTGGGTCTCGAAATTTTGTCCCCACACGTTTATTTTTCTTCTTTTTTTTAAGACCAAAAATAACTACCTGCAATACAATTTTTTCGAAATTTTATAATTTTTTTTTTTAAAACATGGTCCAACAGATTTAAACAAAAATTAAAAAATTTAAAGAATCGGTACAACCGATTTTGATAATTTGTTTTATGCTAAAGCGCCCCAAAATTTAAAATATTCCTGAGCATTAAAATTTTCAAAACTTTTTTTTGGATTTCAATTTTTTTTTTTCGAAACTCAATATTTCGAAAACCCCATGCTTGATTTTTTTTAAACTTGATAAATAAAAGTTTTCGAAAATCGTGTTTTTCTCGAAAACGTCTCCGAAAATTTTGATAAATTTTTACGTTAATTAAGCAAAAAAAAAATTAAATCAATATATTACTCGTACTGACTGTACCGAACATACCGGCTGAACGGATTTTAATGAAATTTTTTATATTTTTTTTTAAATTCTATATCTCAAAAAAGGGCTAAATATTTTTTTTTGGAAATTAATTTTTCTGTCGTAAAGTAATAAAAAAAATGTTTTAAAAATGTGTATATAAAAGATTATTTGACTTATAACTTTGTTATAAATTTTGTTCTTGCGTAAACTAATATTTGCTTGCATCACATGGCATCCTGTTCTTAGCTCCAGCTACCACTAAAAGAGTTGTTTTAGTCATTAAATAAATGAACTTTATGTTTACGAACAGTTTTTCTCTAATAGCATTCATTTTTGAAATTCTTAGTCTTTTACATAAGAGCAAGTTCGTGCGATCCAGTCGTGCATTTTATTTTAAGAGGAAACAAAAAATATGGTGATTGCACTGTTTTTAATTTATGTACTCGTATGTCAAATCAATCCTTTGGTAAAAACCAATAGTTTATAGCTTGACAGAAAGAAGACAAAGTAGTTTTTGATATTTTTAAAAGTTTTTGTTTTCACTTTCTTTTTGAAACACTTAATCATTTACTTCCGGATCTGGAAGTATTATATAATAATTCCTTGACATCTTAGGTATGCCTTAATGAAATTTAACATTTTGTGGCTTGTGTGGGAACTATATTTTAATATAAATAGAGTCTGAACTCTGAATATCAGTTGAAAGCTTAAATTCGAACAACCAATGAAACGTTGAATTTCTGGGTTATTCTGATTTTGTTCAATCCGTTGACATTTGAATTATTTATCAATTCAGTTCCAAAATTAATTAAAACCTATTCGTAAACCCTTATTTAAAAAGAGACATAAATATTTAGAGACACAACACATTTTTTTTACCGTTGTTTTTTTTCCGTTGTAAAGATGGTTTGTTTACATTTTCCATCAGTTTTAAATCATCTTCGATTAATTTCGTTCTTAAGTTACCAACTTAGATTTAAGATATTTAGCTATATCATTGCAATCAGAATATTGATACCCATTCATAGAAAAATACGAGTAATTAGTAAAATTAATGTTTTCGAGACACTATTTTCGTTTTATTTTATGAGAAATACATGTGCTGTAAATCTAAAAAAATCAAAATCCTTTTCGAGTTTATAGGTCAGAGATGAAGGTTGCGTGGAATAAGATATTTCCCAAGTGTCAATCTATAGCGACATGGCGTAGAGTAGTTTAGACTATGACTGCAATCGAAGAGGTTATTTGGTGTGAGAGGCGACAGTCACAAACAAAATATGAATACAGATTTGTAGTAGATTGTGCGTGGGAACTATGGCGCCGTAGTGAAAGGTCAAATGTAAACAAGTTCCAAAAGTTTAAGGAAAACTTTAGGAGTATGCTGCATTGGTTGAGTTAGATCGATCTCTTAATTTTCCGCCCCTAGACGTTGGCGCCCTTGTGCGCCGCACATTTTGCACATATGGTAGCGGCGGCCCTGCCGTTAGCTCGAGATCTAAGGAGTCAAACGGAAGGCACGCTACATAAATAATCGAAGTTTATCCTAGAGCCATTTCGTCGCCTTGAGGAAATCAAGTCTTTGATCTCCATTTCCGAAAGTTCGTCAATGTCGTCAAAAAATGTCCTTCCTAATGATTGTGGTTTAAATTTAGCCAGAGTAGGTAGTTTGCAGATGAAATAGAGGACCATTGGTCCCCACAGCTATGGCAGTTAGTGTTGTGAGGAATGCCTGGCTTCGCTGCATGATATCCTATTAATCAGTCTTCGCAACTGGTAGCTACAATCCTGATTTTGCCTTGCCTGGTTCTACATAACAGATCAAGCGTTCGGGATCTATAATAGGTGAGCCAAAGCTTTCTAGACATAAAGTATTTAGTTAAACTGCTCCACCTATGCTTTGATTTGCAAAGAACACTTGAGAGAATACTGCCCTTCATAACTCTGAACGGAATAATCTTTCCGCAAGTGAGCTATGAAGGGCTGGCTGACCCTTTCCTGGCCAGCTAGTCCGCCCGTTCTTTCCCACCAATGCCACAATGACCCGGAACCCAGTGACATTGTGGTTAATATTGAGGCTAGCAAGTTCAATTTGGCATTGGTGGATCAATTTAGAGGATGATGTTCTAGAAACGATGACTTTAACAACCGCCTCGCTGTCTGTGATAATAGCCGTATTCCGGCTCTGGTTTGGATCATGTTTGAGTACCTTGCATGCTTCCCTGATAGCCAGTTGAAAAATGCTAGCAAATTCGGGTAACTTAAAGGATCTAGATATATCCAAAGTTTCAGAGGAGATTCATTAACCAACACCACACTCCACCTTTGACCCATCAGCAAAGATAGTTGTGTCAAAGTCTTTCGTCACGGCGTCATCATTCCAATCCTTTCTTAATTGGAACATAGCATTAAAATCTTTACTGATGCCCATTTTAGGGAGGCAGTAGTCAGTGGAAGTCGTAAAGATCTCTATTGAAATCAACTTCATAATATTGCTGTGGCCATAAGGTTTGGTGATCCAAGAGTTCTATTCCTTTAGTCTTAATGTAAATCAAACGCTAAAAGGTTCGGTCAAACGCTATAGGCATTAGTTGGGCAAGATCTTCAAGACCCTGCGGGGCCAACACAAGCCTTCTTCTGTTTATCGATGTTATCGATGTATGCTTTGGTAAGCCCGGGCCACGAAACAACGTGAGGATCGGTTGCATAACGGCTCTGTATGTCCAAAGAACTATCTTAGATTTAAGACCCCACTTTTTACCAAAGGTTTTACTACATTCGTAAAAAGCTATGAAGGGCTTCTTAACCCTTTCTTCAATATTCAGTTTCCAGTTCAACTTAGGGTCTAGAATAACACTTAGATATTTTGCACTGGAAGAGGGCAAGAGTGAGGCATCACTTCAGTTTTCCTTTGGTTAACAACTAGTCCATTTTCCTGACACTAGTAGTACCAAGTTATTTGCATAACGCAACCACCTTAACTCCAGGTCTTTCCAACTTAACGAGAATTTTATTCATGAAAGCCATAGAAGAGGGGACAGAAAAAAAAAAGATGGATGCAGTTTAAAATGAATCTGTGAACTAACCAAGCTCATATTTTGCTACTAAAAGAATATAAAGAATGAATATATTTTTTTTAAATAATGAAACGGGGATGAAATTACAGGAAAAAAATGACAAAAAAAATCAATTTGAAATCGTACTCTATCCGCCATGGTAAATCTTTTCTAATGGAAAGTCCCATCGGAGTTTTTTTTCCACGAAGGGTGACTATTAAATCAGTCAATATGACATAAAGGTACCTAATTCACTTGATATACTAGTGGAGGATCTTTGTGGGTTACTTTCCAGTTGGTCAGAGATTAAAAACTTGCCTTAGTCTCCCGAACTTTAAAAAAAAATAAAGTAATCTGATGTAATTCTTCGGATTCCCGTAAGATGTTGTTCAATTTCGAAGTTGTTGCTATCAATTATAGTGACGTAATGTTCCACCCGATGGGTTTGTCTGTTGATAGCGTGAACTAGGTATTGTCCTCGTTTACTTCAAGACAGACACTTATAGGCCGTTCTTCAATCGCCGTAAAGGCCGGTGATATTAATATCGTTCAGATGATATGCCAAAGATGTAGCTGGGAACGTCGGTCGCCGCTTCACTACAATATTATTAATTTGAAGTGAGCTCGAGCCGTCATTTTGGATTTTGTATCAAATTTTTCAGAAAGGACTTTTTTTCCATTTCCAAATTTTACTGTCGATTTTAAGTACAATCAAAATAGCTATGTACATTTTGTAATTGGATGTTGTCATCTACGGAAGCTTTTTAGCTCGATTCGTTGAACACAATTTTCGGTGACTTGGCCACACATTTTGACAGAAACAACCGTGTTATATATATACATATATGTATCTCGTTCAAAATGAGCTCTGAGTGCTTCTAACGGCTTTGCCTTGTTGGCATGTACAAATGATTAAACGTAGCCCTGTCTTGTTGAAACCACATATCATTAATGTCTATTCCATGCAATTTTCCACAGAAATAGCCTTCCATCATATCTCTGTAGCGATCTCCATTAATTGTGTCGGTCATTTTCATCGACGGACAAGTTAGGTCAATGGGTTAGGTCAATGGGCTGACAGTTGATCTTGTTACCGTCACACTTAGATCAATGTAGATCTGTTGTGATTTCCTAGGGATTTAGACTCCCATGTATTGAAACCTATAATAATCCTATGTCATTCAAGCCCATTAAGGGTGTTGATGAGTTTTAGCAAACGTTAGCCGGAAATATCGGAGGGTACTTCTAAGTCATTGAAGAAATGATTAAGTCAAAGGGGCTGCTCCTTTCCTCAAGAGGTGGGCCATCAACACACTGACGCTCGTGTTCTCCGAAAGAATGACAATCGCTGGTTTATAGGCGAAGTGCTCATTCTCCGTTTGTTGCAGCTCGTACAACAAGAAACACGTACATCGTTCAGTTGTTTTCTTTCGTTCTATCATTGTCGTCCGTGACCCTCTTTATGTCTGTTGAATTGCAGATGATATGGGGCAGGGCAGTGACACAGGTAGTGAATAGTATTCACCCTTATTCCGATAGTCGTTTTACTAAAACGCCAGTAAAACGACAAGGCTCTAGAAACGAAAATTGGAAATTTATTGAAACGACTATTGTTATAATGCTTAGAAAAGTGAAGAACATAGAGAACGCTGACCTTTTCGTATTAATTAAACTCCAAAATGTGGTCTCTGGAGCCTTGTCGTTTTACTGGCGTTTTATTAAAACGACTATCGGAATAAGGGTGATTATGTTTTAAAAGATGTTTGTGGATTAAATTAAAATGCTTCTGATTACTTTGCAATTCAAACAGGAAGTGCTTTATTTAGGAAATGTCTAATAAGAACTTAAGATTAATATTTGGTGATCTTTTGTTATACTTAAACCTAGCTTACATCGAGTATAATAATAACGTACTAGATTTTTTAATATATAACATCTTCCCACTTTTATTTCATGTTTAGTTACTAATTACTTTTTTATAAAATTCAATAATAATTCAAGGAATAATTTTTTTTTAAATTAATTTTTAAACAATTCTTTGTTCATACATTAACCTATCAGGTTGTCGTCTTGTTCTTATAGTTCTTCTCAAAACTAACTGTTTACTTGTTACATGCAAAGGATTTTCTAATTCAGTTGAATTGTTTTTTTCTTTTTTATTTGAGATTTCAGGATCTGAAGTTTTAAAATCAATGTATTCATCAGATTTGTAAACCGCATGAAATTTGTCATTTAATTTTGAAAATCGAATTTGATTTTGATGTACATATCTTATGCTATTATTTACATTTATTAAATAAGTTAATGGACTTATAATTTTAAAAACTGTGGCTGGAATCCATTTAACAATTTCTTTAAAATGATTTCTATATAAAATCTTATCACCTTCTTTGAATTTACTGAATATTATTTTATTTACATTTATATTTTTCTTGAGTTTTTTCCCCGAAATTCGTTTTTTATTTTCATTAACATTTTTGTTACATTTTACGTTAGAAGTTTGTTTATATTTTTCATCAAAACAAAAAGATACTTTTTTCTTCAAAAAATGTAATTTAGTTTGGGGACTATAAGAAAAAATCAAAGATGCAGGTGTTCTCTTAGTAGTTATAGAAGGTGTGTTATTGTAAGCCATAATAATTGCATCGAGTTTTGCTTGTACATCCAAATGTTTAAGTTTAACATCGCAAACATATTTTTTTAAACTTTTCTTTATTGTTTGAACACCTCTCTCCGCTAGACCATTACTTTGTGGATGATAAACAGGTGCTTTAGTCAGTTTAATGCCATTTTTCGTACAAAATTCATTTAATATTTTGGAATTGAACGGAGGACCATTGTCACTGACGATTTCACTAGGAAATCCAAATGTTTTGAAAAATAGTCTTAAACCTATACATAACTGAATTGCATCAGTTTTTACGCAGCTTTGTACATCTATATATTTACTATAGGAATCTATTAAAATTAAAAAAGTTTTTGCATCGAAATGAAAAAAATCCAAATGAATTCCTTGGAAAGGGAAAATACTTGATGACCATTTAGTACTAACAACTTCTTTTGAAACATGTTGAGTCATTTGACAACTTGGACAACTTTGTACATATTCCTCAATACATTTGTCAAACTTTGGCCACCATACAAAACTTCGAGCTATCATTTTCATCCTGACAATACCATCATGGTTAGAATGGATTGTTCTTAAAATTTCATTTTGTAATGACAGAGGAATAACTATTCTATCTCGATAGTAAAGACATTCACCGTCTATAGAAAGATCTCCTTTAATTCTATGAAATGGTTTGACATTTGCTGTAATTTCTTTCGGCCAAGCATTACTTTTTATATACTTTAAAACATTTTGTATGACTTCATCATTTTTACTATAAAGATTTACTTTTTCTATATCGACTGGACTATCAATACCTGTGGATAACATACCAATATACTCAATACCTGTATTATCCGGTAATGGTAAACGCGACATTGCATCTGCGGGACAGTTTTGTTTTGAGGGACGATATTGAAGATCATAGTCATATATTGATAATTCTACAGCCCAACGCTGCAACCTGGACACTGAAATTTTTGATGTTCCTTTTTTAGGATTAAAAATTTCTTTTAGGGCTTGACTATCTGTACATAGTTTCAATTTGTGACCATAAATATACTTGTGATACTTTCTAACTCCAAACAAAATTGCGAGTGCTTCGCGATGTACTTGGGAGTAATTTTGTTCGGTGGTAGAAAGAGTGCTTGAGGCAAATAAAATAGGTTTTTCAAAACCATTTACTATATGTGATAAGACAGCACCCACACCATATGGGCTTGCATCACATGTAAGTACTATAGGCTTACTTTGATCGTACAACTCTAAAACACTACCTTCAGTAATGAGTTTCTTGGAATTTTCAAAACATTTTTGAACTTTACTATTCCAAACAAATTTTGTATCTTTTCTAAGAAGCTGGTATAAATCATGCAATTCATTTGCAGCATTTTTAATAAATTTAACATAGTAATTTAACATTCCCAAGTAAGACTGTAGTTCTTGTACGTTTTTTGGAACTGGAGCTTCATTTATGGCTCTAAGTTTATTTGGATTTGGAAAAATTCCCATTTCACTTATACAATGACCCAAATTAATAATGTTTTTTTCAAAAAATCTGCATTTATCTAAATTAATTTTAATATTAAACTTGTTAAGTTTTGTTAAAACTTCTAAAAGTGTTTTCTTACAATTTTGAAAGTCTTGACCACCGATAAGGATATCATCAAGATAACAAGACACATTTTGAATATTTAATAATACTTGGTCCATCACAGACTGAAAAATTGATGGTGCACTAGATATACCGAAAGGCAATCTGGTATACCGAAATTATCCCTTGTGGGTTTTAATTGTGACGTATTCCCTAGACTTTTCGGATAGTTTAAGTTGTTGGTAAGCACCAGACAAATCGATTATACAAAATAATTTACAATTTGCTAAACTTGCGAAAATATCTTCGGTTTTTGGAAGTGGATAATGTTCTGTTTTGATATAAGGATTGATAGTGACTTTTGCATCCATGCAAATACGTATGCCCTTATTAGGCTTTGATACAATGACAATCGGCGAGGCGAATTTACTAAACCTTACGGGTTCCAAAATCTTCATATCACACAAACGTTTTATCTCATCTTCCACTTTATCACGCAACTTATAAGGCACTGCATAAGCACTATGGAATATTGGCTGACACTCAGACTTAAGCACAATTTCTGCTTCAAAATTTGTTATTGTATTTTCTATGGAATGGTCTAGCGAAGGAAATATGCATGGGAATTCTTTTTTAATTTTTTCAATTATTTCTTCAGTTTTTTCATTTTTTATACTTTTTATAGAATTTTCTTGGAATTTACCATTAAAAAAAATAACTTACGCCAATTTGGATACACAACATCAAGCCAATCTCGACCAAGCAAGGGCTTTACCTTCTTTTCACTGTGGATTACTATTAATTCCAAGTTATTAACTCTTGAGACGTTTGGAAAACACACTGCGACTTTAATCTTTCCTGCACATTTTATGATTTTACCTGTGACTGACAACAATATTTGATTAGTTTTTATAAGTTCAATGTTACTAAATTTTGACCTATAATCATCTTCAGAAATTACAGAGGAACAAGCTCCAGAATCAACTTCCATAATAATTGGAACACCTTCAATAACGGTGGCTGCTTGACTTATTTCACTAATTGTTTTTGTAGAAATGGTGTTCACATAATCGGTAGCTTCTGACAATTCTGCTACTACCTTACGTAGACTCCCATCATGCTGGCGGTTCCTTTGACACTTATATGACACGTGACCATGCTTGTTACACTTAAAACATTCCCACTGACGTGCTGGACAATTTTGTGGATTATGCTTTCTGCCGCATCGATGACACTCTTGATAATAGTTTTGTGATGCTGATGATAGCTGATCATGACTACTGCTGCTACGAAAAGAACTACGACGATTCTGACTGTGACTGTGACTTTGACCTTGATTTTGATTTCTTTTGAAACTGGTTTTATTAGAATTTGTCTGAGTTACTCTCGATGCATGTCTTCCTGGGCGGATTGCAAATGTGTTTAAGACTTCACTTTTTGATTCAATCATGTTATTTTGACTTTCTGCCATCTCCCAATTAATAGCAATTTCACAAGCGGATTTAAACGTAAGTTTTGACTCTTTGAGAAATTTTGAGCGAAGACTATTATCCCGCACTCCACAAACAAATTTATCACGTAAGGCTCTCTGAAGATAATCACCAAAATTACACTTTTGTGCCAATGCTTTCAATTTGACTATATATTCAACGATAGGCATATTATCTTGATTAACTTTGTAGAATTTGTAAGACTCTGATATTTCGTTAACCGCTGGTTCGAAATAATTGGTTAGAATTGTGACCAATTCCGTATATGATTTTTCTGATGGCTCGTCGGGAGCACACATTTTTCTGACTATAGAAAATGCATCAGAGCCGATATATGTTAAGAAAAGTGGTACTTTCTTTCCTTCTGGTAAATCATTTGCGATAAAAAATTGTTTTAATCGCATTTCATATTCGACGAAATCATTACCCATGACATATGGGTCTATGTGTCCAATTATAGAAGTCATCTTTTTTGCTGAATTTTTAATTAGTTCCTTTTTTACCTTTTCCTCGTCACTTTCGCTATCAGATTTAGACATTTGTTCATACGAAGGCGTAACTTAACCTCTTATTTTTTGCTCTTTTTTTTTTGTTTTTGTAAAAAATATTTTATTGATTGATTTTAAATTGGATTTTTATTTTATACACAATTGTCCTCGTCGCCAAATTTATTATGTTTTAAAAGATGTTTGTGGATTAAATTAAAATGCTTCTGATTACTTTGCAATTCAAACAGGAAGTGCTTTATTTAGGAAATGTCTAATAAGAACTTAAGATTAATATTTGGTGATCTTTTGTTATACTTAAACCTAGCTTACATCGAGTATAATAATAACGTACTAGATTTTTTAATATATAACAAATAGTATCGTCACCGCATCCTCCGCATAAGTCGTCTATACTGAGTTTTATCTTGTTGTTATGCTAACCCGGTTGGTTGTGTCCGGTGGTGATACTTACTTTACTTTAGATGGCGCTCACAGTCCAGGGTGGACTAAGGCCTCAACCAACAAGCCCCTCCAGCTAGCTCGGTCCCTAGCTAGCTACCTCCAGTTACGCACTCCAAGTGATGCTGCTCATAAGAAAAAATGCTCATAAGAAAAAATAGACTTTTTACTCAGTTGGATGATAATGTCGGTCTTTTGTTTCTTAAAACTGAGTTTCTGGTAATAACACTGATATCTAGCGAGCTGCATCTCTTGTTTGTTATAGCTTAAACTTTGCTCTCGATTATCTGCTTAAAATTACAAGGGGGGAATTGAACTGTTGTGTCTGCTGAATAAGATCAAGTGTTGATCCTATTCTTTTTTGACAAAACTGTGACCAGAAACCCAACAGAGTCTTAATCTTCGATTTGATTTCAATGGCAGAAATCGCTTTTACTGCCGCTTGGCTATGACTAAAAGAGGTGATAGCAGGTGACGGGTTTGATGGAGGTGTATACTCTGATAGATTAAATTTAAGTCTCTCTTTTCATCCACCTAATCACTGTAGCGTGTTCCAAGCGGTCAAGTCCTGTTTGGAAAATAAAATTGAAATGCACTCCACATTGAAGAAAAAAATATGTACATACATATGTACGTATGTATGTATGTCGAAATCCTTTTTATTTCATATTAAGGACCAAAACAAAATCAATATTAACCTCCTCTGGAATATAGTCGATATAAATTTGATTGTATGAAGTATTCTCCGTCACCGATTCTTTTATTAAATATTAAACAAATTTCAACGGCTTTGTATTTTTTGAACTTTAAGGTATGTTCCATTTTTTCACTAGGTTGCATTGGGGCGGACTTTTGCACTGTAAGCTCGCGCTCATATTTTTTATGTATTTTTGTCCGTGTTTTTTTGCATTATTGTGAGTTAGGAGGTAGCTATGCAATCTCAGTTTTTAATTTTCACAGATGAGAATGGCAACCATTCATTGCTATTTGCAGCTTTCGGGCTTTGACGTTTTAGGACAGAGTTCGCTTCGTGAGCGATTAACTATTTAAATAATCGTGAACTACCAACAATCTACCTACAAGCGGAAAACATAATATGAGAGGCTTTTCGTGTAAAGAATGACTTAGGAATTAACGTTACGAATAAAAAAAAGTCCCTTTCCAATAAGGCATAATTATTGTTGATAGCAGTTGCTGCCGCCATTAAATGTACACATTGTCATTTACATAAATTCTTGCCAAACAAAGTTCAGCCATTAAACCTTCAAGCGTCACTAAACAACCATGTTTAATTGAAGAATAAATTGCAATTTATAAAGTAAACAACAAAACTAAAACTCAATTAAATTTGCAAGAATATCCGGTAGATGATATCTTAACATTCATTAAATTCACCTAGTATCTACCTTTGGTTATCTGAATAATAGCTTCCCCAACTTACAATCATTAAAATAGAAAAAAAAAATACACAATTTCAGAGAGAAAAATTAAAAAAAAAATACTTAAAAACAGCTGACCTTTGAAAGAAAACAATTTGGAAATTTTGTGGAATACACAACAGCACGTGCTTATAGTTAGCACAGATGTTACTCCAAAGTATCTTTGTTTTTAACGTTCGTTCGTTAAATTGTCATTCATATAATACACGATATGCTTTTGTTTTGATAAACTTATTTTGATATTTACATGAGCGTAGCTAGGGGGCTCGATAACACACCTTTTGTTGCAAAAAAACCAACAACAGTAATTTTAACATTTCTTTGACAGCTGATAGATACCAATGAAAATTCATATAAGGGCAACATTAAACAACCTACTGTTAAGGGCTTAGCATGTTACGACTTGTGGAAATCCACGTATGATATTAAATTCTTCTATCGTTCTTATTTGCTCGGAAACTGTTTGGGGTATTTTGATAAACTGCCTTGCTTTCAAAGCAAATGTTTTGGCAACTTGTGAAGACACGATACTCAATATAGGCTGACTTAAGCCGTGGATACCAGCACAATCGTCCTGAACCTTATTTAAATCAGTAATTTTATTAAAGAATATTCATTACGACCCCAGTATCCACCTCTTCTATCTATATTTAGGTCTGCCTCAACAAGCTACAATTTTGTTCAGGTTTTTCTTGGAAACCCCATATTTCTTTCGGAAATCCTCTTCACTCAGCTCTTTTATTGGATCATATCGGAGTTTATAAATTTTTGGTCTTCTTACAAAGAATTCGGATTATGCAGCATATAAATAAATAATAAATCTATGAGCCTCTATTATTATTATTTCTTTTCAAAATTAATTTTGAAACTTCGCAATTTTTGTTAAATTTTTTGATAAAAAAAAAAAAAAAACAAATTTGACAAGTCTATTTTTTTATTCCTTCGCTAAAATTTTATTATTTAATCATTACTGACCAAAATTTGATCAGTTCACTGGTCAAGTTTTTAAAACCTTTCGAATGGGCATACAAAAAACTTGCCAAGTAAGCCCATCAAATTTAAGTCAGTAATCGGTAAATAATAAAATTTCTCTATTACATTGTAGCTGCTTCAATCTTCTTCTTCTTTGTATTAAACCTTCATAAAGTAAGAACTTGGCGTTCTTTTAGATCTCAGTACTTTTCACGGCTGACTTGTTACACAAAGGTTTTTGTATAGAAGAACTTGGCTCTTTTTACCATTTATGTTTTTGGTCTGATCTCACTCCTTTTTACAAAGATTTTAATATTTTGCCATGTCAAAATCTAGAAAAATACGGAAAGATAGAAGGGTGGACTCTACCTACTAAAATTAACATTTTCTCAGAAAGTGGGCGGATACCACGCCCCCTGAATGGAAAACCTCAAATTTTTTCCTCTACTTGTATGACAAGACCTACCGTTGTGCAAAATTACAAGATTCTACGATGTCAGGAAGTGCTCCATAATTTTGATGATCTGTCAGTCAGTCAGTCAGTTACGGTTTTTGTGATTTTTGAGGCCTTATATCTCAGGAACCGCTTATGCTAGAAATTTTAAATTTGGTGAGGCGCCTGTGCCTGACTAGAATTTTAAGTTTCTGACTTCAATGGTACTGAAGATAGGGAGGGGTCAAAAACCGCCTGAGTTTGTTCCTGTAAAAAGGGTGTAGTGCCAGAACTTGGCTGGGCACTATCGTGCCCTTTGATACTTGTTAGTAAAATACCAATTCCCTTTTTTTTAAAACAGAGCATCTGAACACGTCTAAACAATGACTGTTCTTAAAAAAAAACAAACCTAAATGTGGAGAACGGATCTAACATCTACTTTTTAAGAAAGGAAGAATATACATATTTACTATATCTGGTTATGTAGTGGCCAGCCAAATTAGGTCCCACAACCCTCGCAGGTCGTTTAATTTTAGCATGTGTACCATCGATAGCACCTATCACTTTTGGGAACCTGGCGATGCTATAAAATCCCGATTTTAACTCGTTTAACTGTACAGTAAAGTGTAGGAGCAACGAAGCAATTTTTTAAAAATGTTTTTTTTTTTTTCATTACTTTAACCACTGTTGATTTTGCATTGCATATAATGCTGCTCTAAGGCTAATTGTTGTATATAGGTATGTATATCCTTTGTGTTTCATTAGGAAGTTAACTAACCAACATCACTCTGATGGATATTTCTCCAAAAAAAGTTTAAGGCTAGTCGCGCACTGGCAACTGCGATGGAAATCAAATAGTTTAATCACCAGTTGAAAGAGAACCGCGCACTGGCAACTCTTTACTCACGCTCACACTGTTTTCTCTCTTGCGCTTATAAAAAACAGCTCAACTGATGCGAGGCAATCGTTTAGTTTGTGTCAAAACACAAACTATTTAGTTTCAAGAATCAAGTTGCTCTAAGTGCGCGGTGTCCCATGTAAGCCCATATGTTTCATTTTAGCAACTAAACAGTTGCGAAACTAAAAATTGAATGTGCGCGCCTGGCCTAATGCAACTAATACTAATACTAATTCTAGTGAAATCGGAAGTCCACGGTTTGTAATTCGCTCTTGGATGTTTAGGTTTTCAACCAAGAATCCAACTGTTATCATGTCAAACCTATACCTGGAGTTCAATTTTTCATCGTCCAACTCTTCTAGAGATTTTGCTCGGAACTTAAAACATCTCACTTTTCTGCACAAAGCTGAGTCTCCAAACATTTCGAAATCTTCGTCTTCCGAAAACAATTAGCTTATGAATCATAAAAAACGCACAAACTCTTTCGAATAAAATTGCCAAACATTTTTTTCAGGGAAAATGACAGATGTCATATAGATCTAGCAATTTACTTAAAACTAAAGTAGCCATTTTTAGTAAAATGTTTAGAGATGGTCAGATGTTAAAGTCGTTTAAAACTAACTTATTAAGTAACTAAATTAGATTTAGCATGTTACTTAATATGTATGCAGTTTAAAATTTTGCGGAATAGATTTTTCGAAGAAGATGCTTAATTTTTTATTTTTTGTGTTTGATCGTTAATTTTAATAAAATTGTTATATTTTTTAAATGATAAACTAATTTGGATATTGAATTTATTTTGGATATAAATTTACCTACACGTATAAAATGTTTTAGGCTGAAGCGAAGAGGGTCATTGACATTTATGATGTGGGATATTCCAATTTCACAATTTAAAGTCATTTCAAATCACTTCAAAAAGGATGCAAACTTTAAATTTTACCAAAAATAATAAGAGTTCATTTAATTCGTCGTCCGAATTTGACATCCCTGTCTCAATCCCGTACGTCAAATATCTGAATACTGACCCATTAGGAGATAGGTCAAAATTGAGTTATGTTTAGATACAGGCTTTTGCAAGCCTCAGATCTCATGAATAGTTTATCATACTTTAAGAATACCAGCATTCATGATTAATTCATGAATAAGTTTTAATTTTATCCGTCAACAAGTACGACAAATCCTCATAGCAAGATATTTTTTTTTGCAACTTCCCAAAAATCGTTTTTTCGAGTTAGGTCAGTATTCCATAAAGCATGCGATATGTCATCCGAGACTGGATACGCTCATGGATGTATGGATGTGAATATGTCAATTTACATTATAGCCTAGTACGCAGATCGAGACAATACAAATTTTATCTCTACAATTTTAATCTCTACAAAACGTTTCAAAATCTCGCGCAAAAATTTGAATTTGGAGAGACGAAATCTAATTTAATGTGTTTTGTAGTGTATCTCTGGAACGGGTTGTCTTACAAAAATCATTCATATTTTTTTGGAATCTCCTTTTGATGCTTTCACCAGCACCTTTTACAAAAAACCAGTTTTGACAAAAATCACTATCGAAATACGATGGCTCTCAAATTTTGTCCCGCAAAATAATGCTTCTATCATTCTTTTTCCTGGAAAAATTTAGTGGAGACATTTTGTACAGCAATGCACAAAAGTATGAAAAAAAAATGTATGGGAGACAAAATTTTTCCCGATCTGCGTACTAGGCTTATGGATCGTTTTAATGCTAAGCAATTTTAATACTAAATTCCGATTTGAAATTTCTTTACATTTTTATTATTTCACTGATAGAAATCAATTTCAACGAACAGCTGATTTTTGTTTCCTTACGCAGTACGCAGATCGGGAAAAATTTTGTCTCCCATACATTTTTTTTCCTGGGACAAATTTTGTCTCGGATATTTTTCCGAGCAGTATCTACGCAGTTCGCGCACAAAATTCATATTATTGTGAATTGCTCTACAAAATGTCTCCTTTAAATTTTGCCAGGAATACACTAGAGATACACTACAAAACACATTGGGCGCATTCACTTAACTAGTCACTACGAAGTCAACTCGTTCTGATTGGCTAAAGACAACTAAAATTTTAGTTGAAATTTCCCCTCAAACGTAGTGTAAAAATTTCTGCTTCAAAGCTAGTGGATATTGATTTTGACATTTCACAATCAGCTGTTCGTTGAAAATACAAATTTAATTTTTGTTGGAAGATATTTTCGAAGTGAAATTATTAAACAAATTAATATTATATCTTAAATTTGATGTTATTTAATTTAAACTGTAAAAAAAGTTTATTTAAAGTTCTCAAAACACAATTTTTCTTATTTTATATGTTTACATCTGTCATTAATATGACAGTTTGAATTGACTAGCTTTGTAGTGCAATTTTGCATTCACAAAGCTAGTTGACTTTTTGACTAAGTAGTGACTAGGTTAGTGAATGCGCCCATTAAATTAGATTTTATCTCTCCAAATTCAAACTTTTGCGCGAGATTTGGAAATGTTTTGTAGAGATTAAAATTTTAGAGATAAAATTTGTCTTGTCTCGATCTGCGTACTAGGCTTAAACTTCGGACACATTCGTTTCACTTAATGTGTTCGATTCTCTTTTTATTCTCAACTGTCAGTTTTGCATTCAATAATCAACTCTAACCTCAAATACATAGAAATGTCTGTTATTATTCACTGACAGGATCTTTCACTGAAAGCAATTTTTCAATGATTGCTAAAACTGATTTGTCAAAAAAAAAAAATAAAATCACCTTCCCACTAATTGTCGAAAAACCATTGCATCCCCAAAAAATTAATGTATGACATACAATTCGTTCTGTTAGTGTCTTCTTCAAAAAGGTAAAGATGTCAAAATAACCATCAATTTTCATTGTTATATAGCTTAAATAATCTTTTTTTGGGCCTGACATGGGAGATATGGCCGTCGAAGAAATGTGATTTCAACAAGACGATGCTACATCTCAGAATTATTTTAAGTCTTGCTGATCGAATTGTGACGGAGTTATTGTTCGTATATGTGTCGAAAAGTCATCGAAAACTACCTACCTTGTCAGAATCAACTCCTGCATAATTACGAACATTTGCATGATGTTATATTCCATTCATAATATTGAAATAATAATAAAATAAAATGTTTGATTGAAATCTTTATCATAAAGCTAGATTCAACTGTTGTATCGATCTCGATACGCTCTCGCTACGATAAAATATTTTTACAAAAAAGTAATTCAAGAGTATCGAAAGTGTGAACGCACTGATTGCTTTAGGCGTAAGGATTAGACCTATTCTCCTATTCTGTTATTTTGCTTAAAATTTCAATACAAAAGTTTGCGCTGTCAGCAAATCTTTTATGAATTTTATAATTTTAGTATTCGGCATGCTAAAATCTGTTATAAAATCTGTTATGAACTGTCAAACGTTCGAAATCAGAAAAACGTCTTTTTCAAAACGCATTTGTTGTGAAATCTGTTGTAAATCATAAAAGAATACAAAATAAACCTCTGAGGCTTATTGATTTGGCCCATTTTAGTTCGGCTCGATAAAATATTTGGTTTTCGAAATGGCACAACAGACTTTTATAAAAGTTCGAACCTCTGAATACCAATCATAAAAGATCTTTTAAGATGGAAGTCTTTAATGATTCATTTTAAGAAAACTTATAGCAGAATAATAGATGTGGCAGAATATGCCTAAATATTTTATCGTATCGAGATTGTATCGGCTCAATAGTAGCCGTGTTTTTTGAAAGAGTGAATAGCCAAGTTAGCAAAATTTTAAATGCAAAACAATAAAAACATCAAGAGTGAATATAATTGGTCAGCAATCAGAGTGAATATACTCGTAGAATGAATAAAAATTGTTGATATATTGAGATGTAGATGGCGCTTAAATCGAGTGCAGATAAACATTTGCTTGATACTGGGACGTGTTCGGGAATGCAATTTTTTTTTTCGGAGATTTTTATTATGTCAAGACATTTGGAAATAAAGCTTCATGTCTTTTTTGTAAAAGACGTACAAAAAATCTCACATGTCAATTGATTGAAAAACTTCTGAAAAATCTTAATTTTTCACCGAAAAATCGAAATTTTTTGGATTTTTTTTGTTCAGGGCTTTTGGAAAGCATCTAGAAAGAAATACTTTAAACAGGTCAAAATATAGTATATTACCTATCTTCCAAGCCATAAACTGTCAAATTCCATTGGAGGATGGCTGAGATCTCGATGGATCAAAAAACATACACAAAATCTGAATTTTTTTTTAACAAAAAATCGATTTCCTTGCTCGTTAAAATTGTAACTTTGGGGCTGCCAAGAATATGGAAAGAAATATTCTAAATACGTCAAAATAAATTTGAAATTACTCTAAAATCCGTGTCAAACTTTGAGATTAAAAGAGAGTGAATATAAAAGTGACTATAATCGTTTTTTTTTCGATTTTTTCTATACTGCGCGTTTTTCTTTTTTAGTTCAGAGTAGAACCTGAACTGTCAAACAAAAAATCGTGTTTCTTTTTTAGCTCCGAGTGTATAACAGTTCAAATTTGTGTTTCTTTTTTCGTTGAGAGCATGTTCAGAGATTGTTCAGAGCGCACTCTATGAACTCGGTGTAAAATAACTGAGCAGACAGAGTTAAATGCTAAAATCATTCTGACAGACAGGAAAAAAACTCAAAAGCTCGCGTGTGTTTATAAAATAATTCAGAGCTCTTAGAACACGCTCGATTCGGAGAAAGTTCAGAGCATGTTCGATATGCTCGTGCTCTGTTCAGTGCTGTACTCTGAATGAAAAAAGAAAAACGCCCACTGAGTGGCTATCAATTTTCCATAAAACACGACTAGTGTGAACCTGAACATGGCCTAAATGATTTGTTCTATTTACAATATACCGCAGCTTACTTTTGGTTTTCAAAAAAAGAAGCAGGATAATATTAGAGAGAAGAGATAGAGATGGTGAGAAACAGAGAGAGATAGAGGGAGATTGAGATATAGAGGGAGATAGAGAGATATAGAGGGAGATAGAGAGATATATAGAGAGAGAGATAGAGAAGGAGAAACAGAAAAAGAGAGTGGAAATGTTAATTGCATAGTTATTTTTCTTTTCAGATGAACTTTGACAAGACAGGTGTCCTGTCAACTTGAAGTATTAAAGCCTACTATTTCGAGGCTTTCTTCAAGCTACCCTGATTTTAAATATTTTTTTGTTTACGGCCTTGGGTCTTTGTTTTATATTTCATATACATAGATATCAAATTAATGATAAAATTGGTAAAAACGTGTTCCCGACAGATAACCCTTGCGTGCACGTATAAAATCCCAAACGAACCACATACTACCTATTCCCTGTCCCTGTCCCTATAGAAAGAATACAAAAAAAAAAAAAAAAACAACAAAAAACCACAAAGCCCGCAAGTTTCCTGCATGGGTCTCTTAGTTAATTATTTGGAATTTCTGTTTTATTATTTGTCGTTACCAAGGCATTTCCATTCGTTGTTCTCGTTTGCATTTAAATTATTTTTTATCCTGCGTTACTGCTCCTTGGAATCCTTTGTTCGGTTAACAGTAACACAGCAACTCATTTGGCATCCAAACAAAAGCCAAAACAAAAGGACTTTTATTCCTTCCCTTTACACGAAAGTTGTAGGTATAGGTACCTCCATATTTAATATGAAAGTTCTAATATGACCGTGAAATAAATAATTAACATTGTATGTGTACGAAAAGTACAGTTATACGAGTACAATAAAACCGGGAAACGGAACACACATTTTTTGCGAAACCCCAAACCAAACAAGAAGTATAATTGCAAAAAGGAAATAGGAAATAACTGTTTTCGAGTATTTGAGATGTTTCTTCTTGTGGAGAGTCGAGAATAAATACAAGAATTCAATTCTAAAGTGGATTGTGATGTGAGTCATGCACAGTCATGGCGTTTTTGTCGTTCGTCTGCCGTTCGTTCTTCTTCTGCTGATGCTGGGCTTGTGCTAACGCTGATGCTGCTTCTGTTCCAAGTGCCATTCAACTTGTCAGGGATTCTGTGAAGTGGAAGACTGCAGCAGCTCATACATATGAAGATTATTATTTTATAATAATGTGAAAGAAGTTAAAAAACTGGTTTGAACGGAAAAAAGTGGCACAAGCAACTGCAGTATTGAAACCATAACAACAACAACGGGAACAATTGCAGTTATACCTATACACATTTATAAATATAGGTACATTAGTAAGATAAGCTGCGGTGTTCTCTCTCCCGAATTGGTGACATGACCATGAGAATCTGGGACAAGGGAATGGATACAAGTCGAATTTCCTTCCAATGCACTCATCTATATCTGTATGTGTGTACATGTACGTTGAATGGGCTCTACTTTTCGAACTAGCGATATGGGGACATTCTTATTATTTAGGTTAACGGAAATTGGTTTTTAAAGCCAACATAGTTTGAGGTTTTTAATAAAATTGGATACTACCTAAATCACAGGGTGAATGTTGTGGTTTAGGAAAAAGAATATGCTTTGGGTCGTTTTGACAAATAAATTAAAATTCCTATCTTCAGGGTTATGTTGTTGGTATGCTTGGTACCTAAGAAAATATAAATATTAATGTTATCTTTTTATTTATTTATAGGTTAGGCATATTCTAACCTGAGTGCTTTTATTGATATTGTAAAAAAAAGGAGACAAATATTCTTAAATTCAAAAAACATCATTAAAGGAAAAACATGCAAAATTAATATAATACAGTTTGGGATTTTTGTTCAATATTTTCAGAATCATCAAATATGGTCGTTGTTAGAAATGGAAATATGAATATTTAAAGAAAGGTACTTTTTTCTTTGGGGAATACTCCCTTCCGTATTCAAATAGATTCTGAAGAAGCTTGAGGAGACCTGAAGCTGAAGAACCCCCTTCAATCCGCCGAATTAAATCAAATGTTCTGAAATGGAAAGGCTTCTTTAAAATAAGTTTGGCTGATGATGTCCGCGGTTTCTAAAAAAGGTGACTCCTTATGACTCTGACAACTCAATAAAATATTTTGACCCGATCTTGTGATAGAAGTACAATGCAATTAGAAATAATAGCCGTGTTTTATTATTGCCAATGATCCATAGGAATCATCTCCTGAAAATAAAAAGATAAGGATCATAGTGACAGCAGTGTTATATGCAATAATTATTTGCCTTTTTTCCTTAAGCCTAGTACGTAGATCGCGCTAAAATTCTCTCCAAAATTTATTCAAGCTAAAATTATGTCAAGCATTTTTGCCGAGAGGTACGCTGCTCAAGCTTAAAAATCAAAATTTCTCTTCGAACTTTACATAACTTATCTGTCAAATTCAATTTGAAATGGAAGAACATTTGAAGACAGAAGTTTTACAAGACTTCCACAGATAAAATCACTCAATTAATTCTTTAAAAAATCACACTTTAAAACAAATTCCTTAAAATTTTTGAAAAAAATTTAATTTAAAGAACAGTTGTTTTCTGTGACATACTCTCCACCAGTGGCGGCTGTACCTTAAGTGCGCTTGTGCGCTGAACCACCAATTCAAAAGATTTAAAAATTACAAAATATTACTGCATCCTTATTTTTAGATTACCATGTAAATATTTATTTTTTAAACATACAAGAACATAAACAAGTAAAATTTCCAATTATGACGAAACAATGTAATCGCTTTGCTTTACTATTAAGACTTACTTTGCCTGCAAGTAAAAATTCTCGTGCGCTTCGGCGAGCGCACGAGGACTGCTAATATAACTTGTATGAGTTACAAGCTAATATCCCTGACGCGTGAGACAAAAGATATTTCATTGAAATGTACTAGGAATTAGCCTGCTCTCGTGCGCCGCACGAGAACCGAAGATTAACCAATGTTTGACTAGAATGCGCTGCGCCTGCGAATATGTAATGTTGTTTCGCTCTATCCGTGACTGGTTAAATAGTGGTGGTTTGTAGGAGTTAGGTTAGTAATTGTTTTTTATTAACTTCCCATAGGGAGTTATTGTAATCGGTCCGATTTGTCAAATTGGAATTTTTGACATTTCTCGACGGTTCAAGGTCCCTAGAGGCTATATCAATTATTTTTAGAGAGATGTCTGTGTGTGTGTGTGTACGTACGTTCGTACGTGCGTACGTTCTGGTATCATTTTTCGTCGTCGATATCTCAAGAAAGAGTAAAGATATCGCCTTCAAACAAATTTTGTTTAATAGATAATAACTTCGAAAGAGGCTGAAAGGGCGTTTATTAAAATTCAGTGAGTAGTTTTTTCACTATAACGGTTTAAAAAAAAAGTAAAAATTTTGGTTAGTTTCAAATATCTCACGGAAAAATAATGCTATTGATTTCAAATAAAATTTAATGTACTCAATGAACATACCGTTATTTTTTTAAATAAAAAAAAAAACTGAAAAAAAAAATTTCATAACCCAGATATTCTAAGAACGGAAAACAATTTGAAACTCAAAATAATTTTATTTTACGAAAAATAATGTGTTTGACAACTGGTGAAAATTTAAAAAAAATCAGTGTACAGTTTTTTTACAAAACATAAAAGACTATCATGTCGATTACAGAATTCGCAGAATTTTACTCCCGGTGAGTTGACTTGATTCGCATCCGCTGTAAAACTCAATTATGAAATTCGTCGGATGAACTACATTGTCGATTTCTAAAATTACCTTATCATTTATGAACTTTCGTATCGACACTGTCAGCAACAAACATTTATTCAACTGGCCTAGGCTGTGATAATAGTATCGTTTTCGATCAACGAAATCAAGCATCGTTGAGAGTGGTTAGTACGAAGATGGGGGACGGTTCAAAAACAACCGTGTGCTCTTTTTTTTTTTTTTTTAGATTTCTTGCTCTCTGGTTGCGTTGCTACTTGTGCGTTTTCTATTAAAATTTGTTAAACAAACACTTTAGCATTCGGTATGATAAGCTTTTGACTTAAATTTTTGTACTCTACATTGTTTATTTTCGTTTAATCAAAAATTCACTTCAGATTCGTCTCGAAATTGGTGCGAATGTAAAATGATAGAAATTGTATGGAGTGCGAATGGATTGCGAAATCTGTAATACCATATAAGTTGAACAAAATGTCAGTGGTGCAGGGATTGTTACCGACATTCGTTCAACTTTCATTCGTCGGATTCAGTAATAGCAAAAGTTTGGAAATGAATTGAAATTGTCACTTTAGCTCATTCGCCGAATTCTGTAATAGGGGTGAATATATAAAATTCTATTGAAAATTGGTAAAAATTGTTTTTCGACTCAAATTTCTCGAGAACTAGTAGTGATATTGACTTCTAATTTAGTTTATTTTATACATAGTATAATTTTGTACAATTGGTAGAATGTTGACAAATATTGAATTAATAGTTTTTTTTTTAAAATAAAAAAACTATTAAAAATTCTAGTGAAAACTAGTTAAAATTTTATTTCAAGTCGAATTTCTTGGGAATGAACACCGATAGTGCCTTCTAAAGTATGTTGTTTTATACATCGATACCTTCCCGTAAGAATGTATACTAAGCGACATTTCTAAAATTGTTCAGGAAACGAAAAAAACGAAGAAAGTTCTAGTTGAATCATATTGTGCTAAGAGACAATTTTGGTTAAACTAAGTGACATCTAACAAAATTTTTTGTTGCTCACGACAATGAGATCTTTATTAATGTCGGCTAGCATAATTTTTTTGGCGGATAAAGTTTGTTTCGCTGAAAATTTGGTTATTTGAAAAAAACTTAATATAAACTTTTCAGGACCACAAATGGGAAGTTATCAGTGTGGGTCGCACCCAGCCTCTTTTTTTGGTTTTGGTTCGATTCTGTACTGTGTACAGTGTGTGGTGTGGTATAAAATGAACAGTGATTAGGTATATTAAAGACAGTAACAAATCTTTTTAAAATAAAGTTAATATAAAATTAGTCGGATCGCCAAGGCCCTTTTTAAATTTTACATGCAATATTTTTGGCGGAGAATCGATTTAGACAGAAACCTGAATCCATGATTTGACGCATTTAAGTGAAAAAATAAAAAACATGATTCCTTGCTAAATGTAATAAGTGTGTCAGTTTTATACATGGTCGAAATTCTTCGAGCAATTATAAAAAATAATAAAAAATGAACATATACATGTAAATTGTTGTTTTTTTGCGGTTTCTAATCTTAATACCTACTTAGTGAGCAAGTAAAGTGCACCACCTGTTCAACAACCCATCAGCCGCCACTGCTCTCCACAAAGGTCTTTTATGTCAAAATTTAGCTTGGATTTTAGCTGATATTTGGAGAAAAGTGTGTGAGATAAAATTTAGCGAGGCTTTACGCTGTAGTTTACGCTACCTTACCATAAAGGCCATCTACCCACTAGAGCAGGAATTAATTTTTGAATCTTTGAAATAGATCCAGATAGAGGGCAGGATCTCATATTGTTCTTGTATAACGTGCTCCCCAAAATGATCCAACACAGATCCATATATAAATAAGACACGGCTAATAAACACAATAAGGTTTAGGAGAGAAGCCTCAGTGCTAATAAATTATGAAAATTTATATATATTATTTTTTTTCGAAACCAGAAATATTTGAAGAGGTTTGAGGGCACCTACGCTACAGGTGAACCGCATCCAATTTGCTTTTAAAGTGTGCTCCTCAGGAAATACGGAATGCAACCTGTCAAATGTGATCGGCATGTTGAAATCGGCATGTTTTTAGCTGGTAACGCTTTGGAAATAAATTTTCAATATTTCCCAACGTTGTTTAAGCGTAAAGTGACTTATTTCGTTCCACGGAGGTATGATACTGACTTTCTGCCAAGATTTCGAGCGGGAAACAGCTGTCAGTGTCAAAATAACCTATGATTTAAAAAGAAACCACCAGAGGTCCCACTCTGTATTCTTACTCGCTGACTTCAGTAGCTTTCATGGACTTCGGCACATGTATGCTTTCTGCTGTGATCTTAAACACTCCTATACCAAATGTTTGTGAGAATTTTTTGCCCTATGTTTTTAAAGCAGAAACTCGTTTGTTTGAATCGAAATGTCATTTCAGACTCGCTTTGGATATACATAAATAGATATTTGGGAACATTATAATATACCAAAACCGTCATTCATAGTTTTTAATAATTTCTTGTTAATTAATTGATAAAATACAACCAATTAATTTGAAATTAATCGTTAAACATTTAACAACAATTCTTTCCCTTTTTTTGATAGTTTTTTTTTGCTAAATTGACGTTATCTTAGGCTGAAAACACACCGGATAAAGCAAAACGTTTTTTATTCGATAGTCAAGAAAACATTTTTTATTTGAACACACACCAAGCGAAACAGAATAAAACAAATAACAATTTTGTGTTTACAAAACAACAGACATTATGTGTTTATTTATAAGAAAAGAGAAAAGCTTTTAATCTTGCCAATATTCAAATGTCATAGTAGGAAGTAGCAATCCACAGCTTATTAATAGTAAGTTTATTGGCATGTTCCTTATCTTTATAATTATAGATAGATAGGGCTTCTTGCCTTAATAAAAAAAATTAACTTCTTTCCATCTACATATTTCATATTTATTTAAAATTTGCGCACAGAGTAAACGTAGAAGCAAATAAATCTGTAAAGTGCAACGGAAGAAGAAAATAAAAACAACGGAGTCAAAATTTTGTTTTGCAAAAAACAATAGGTCAGCTATCGGTAACGAAACATGTTTTTCTGTTTTGCTTTTGTTTTTATGTTTTTTTGTTTCATTTGGTGTGCGTTGCGCCATAAGAAAGTATGCAATTATCGTCAACGATGTAACTTGTTGAACTGTCAAATATGGTCGACTGAACGATTGCTGTTTTACAATCGTCTCATACATTTTTTGGGTTATTGTAAATTTTGAATTTTTTTTTTTTTATTTTAAATTAATTTAAAAAAATGTTACGACATTACAATTTCTTATTTTTCGATGATAATGAAAGCGAATCAACCATCTAATAAATGCGAATGTGAAGGACACTAATGTCGATTTTCTTTACACACTAGGGATTTCGGTCCCGGATTTTTTTTCTTTTGATGTGCGTATTTCGTATACATGTAAAACCCTCTTCAAATAAGGATTCGAAAGTTTTGATCTCTGTAAAAAAAAAAATCGATTTTTTTGGTGTGAAGAAACGTAAAATCTGTCGAGAGATCAAAAACTTTACACAGAAATTTATTTCTCATATGTAAAGGAAATGGACATGGAATACATCGGATCCTCTCCCACTTCCAACGAAAAATTTAGTTTGATTACAACCAGGCAGCCACAACGACATTTGTTGCTTCTTGGTGTTCTCAAACTATTGACAATGGACGACACGACCGAACGGACCGAACGATGCGATTAAAACTTTACACGAAGCAAATTTTTGACGACGTCGTATTCGACAGTCATTTGGACGTCTTAAAAAACGCGATGAGGGCCTTGATTTTTCATTAACTAAAAAAAAATGTCAAAATCAAAATATAAAATTTTTATTTTTGGTCTCGGATTTATTTATTTTTGTTTTTTATTTTATTTTATTTAGAGGTTTTTTCCCTGAAATGCTTTCAATCGAATGATATAAAATAATATTTAAGTTCTTTATCTGATTGAATTCAATCAAATGATTAAGAATAACATTTATAGTAGGCGTTTCAATGTTAAAAATCGTTTCCTAAAAAAAATGGAAGTTTTCAGTTTTGCCTTAATAATTTACATATACCGTTTTCTGAATATTGTTTCGTTAAGCCAACATCAATGTTATGTTTGTTGTAAATACTTAATTAATTAATTAATAAATCATTGACTTCATGTCTGCAATTTTTGAATGATGTTTCGTTAAGTTAACGTCAACTTAGTAAAATTTGCATTTTTTTAACTAAAAAAAAACTGGCCCAATTTAATAAATGTAGTTTTAGCTGATAATTAGTATAAAATGCCTTTATAGCATTTTCGGATAGTTTATCTATAAGTTTTGGGGGGTTCCTTCTCTAAAACTACAGCATTGCGAAATTTGTCTAAATGCAAAAATAGATATTTTTTTTATATTTGTAATATAGTTACAATTAGAAATTAACTAGCAACTGAATATTTGAAAATTAATGTTATCTTCTATGTAGTTATGGATTCGAAAACTATTGAACCGATTTCTCTAAAATTTGTAGCGTTTAATTTTAATAATGACGGAAATTATTATAAAGTAGTTTAAAAAAAATGTGACGCCCATTTTCATTGTACACATTCGAGTTTTTTCTATAATGCTGAAAATTTATAACTAAGCACTCTTAAAAAGAAGAATAGAAAAAGTTGAGAAAGTTTGGTGGAAAGTATAAACTGGTTTGGTTATGATATATATTTTTTTTTTAACTTGAACTTTTGAAAATGTTTCGTTAAGTTGGTATATATGTATGTTATTTGTATGTACATACACATAGAATGTAATCTCAAGGATGTGAAGTTTTAATTAAGTTTTTTTTCAACCATTTGTAAAACAGTTAATTTTTAACTTGAATACTCTTGGGTTCGACGCAAAAATTATGATGTTATAGTATAGTAGGATCTTACAAGAATAACAAACATAACAATGGGAATACTGCCGATAACAGCTATATTTTTTCGACCTTCATTCGAGTTGTGGTTTTGTTCAAATACATTAGTGCTATTGATACTTGAATGTATCTCGATGGCTGTGTTCATTGAGTACTTGTGATTTTTTCACGACGTGTTTTTCAATCCTTCATTGCATTTGACCATTTTTCATTTTCTAATTGGCAGCAAAAACATTCCTCTTTTGCATCTCTTTAAACTAAAATTCCTTTTTTTCAATTTATTCATTTTTATTCTTTTTTTAGCCGTACTACACGAATGTGGAATGTTTTACCCAGCTCTATTTGTCCTTCCCATTGTAATGTTCAAAAATTTAAAACTAATGTGCATCGGTATCTCTTTTTAAACCCTTCCTTGTTTTCCTAATTCTCGTACTGTGTAAATCATTTTAAGGGTAGTAATAACCCCTTGAGTGCGCACTAATTATAAAAAAAAAAAACTTTTTTTTTTTGGGGCTTACAACCTTTGCCATGTAAATGATTATTGAAAACTTTACATAATTTGAAAATGTACGCCAAAAAGTTTACATATTTTTTCGTCGCTCTCCATCGACTAACTTTTTTTTAACTGAAAGAAAACTTAACATATATCAATTAAGTCGAAGATAATTGTAATTGATAATACCGATATTTCTATTCACAATGGAGACTTCACACAAATCCACAATTTAGCAACTACATATTTACTAATGGTTGACAAACATAATGGCAGGTGCAGACATTGCTTGATAAATAACAATTATCAATCCATGATTGAAAATCATGAGAGTAATTCTGGTGTAAAAGTAATAAAACATGTAAATGTAACATTTTTTGCACTCCAACAACAAAATATACTCATTGAAATCTTACAAGATTTCCACTTTTACTATACCCTAAAAACCATTGCTACAGAAAAATGTAATGATGTAAAATTTCATAATTTTTGAAATTTACAACAGAAAGTAGTTAACGATCTAGTAACAAAAATAAAACTTTACAAATTTAACTAGGCCTCTTGTCATCTGATTGTGAATAACCCCGTGTTTTATTGATCCAACAAAAATTACGCCATCTACTATATGAGAACTTAACGACGATATATCATAATCTACGAACAAACCCCAAATCTAATTATTTCGCCAGATGGTCGGCAGAACCAAATGTAAAATAAATAAAATGCACTACTGGATCGCACGAACTTGCTCTTATGTAAAAGTACTTTGGAATTTAAGATACATTTTATAAATATAAAACATGGATTTAATGAGATAATAATGTTCAAATGCATAAAATTGCAGTCTGGTTTCCGGAAAAGTATGAATTTATGCAAATAAACCTTAAAAAATCGTTTTATTATTAAATAAATTTTTTATATAAGAAATTTCTCTAAAATTTTTCAAGAAAAAAATGTGGGATGCGAATTTTAAGTATTTAATAATATTGGTTTTAGGAAATAATTTCAAAAAAATAATCGTTCATAGATTTCGAAGATATTGATTTAAAAAAATTTTTTCCTGCTAAAAATTTTGGGTTAAAATCCTTAGAGCCGTTAATGAGAAAGTCGAAAATAAAAAACGGGTCTATGGCAGTTACCCCTAATAACATTTTGCCCCAAAATTTTGTTTGACCAAAATGAAGCTTATGTTCATAATATCACACCTAATTTTTTTTCATCAAAATCGTTAGAGCCGTTTTCGAGATAAATAAGATTTTGCATTACGGTTGTATGGGGGGTACCCTTAGTTTTGGAGCTAAAAAAAATTTCAATTTCTCCTCTAGGGAATCACCGAAGACTCTTAACTACCGAGATTGAAAGAAATACGTCCAGGGGTTTAGGCTGTAGTGAGAGGTACAGACATACAGACACACTGAAACATGTTTTTTGTGTACTAAATTTTCCTTAAAATTTGTATAAAAAAAATTGATATGCAAATTGTTATTATTTAATAAAATACATTTTTAAACGTAATTTAAAAATATCATCGTGTATCGGTTTTCAAGATAATGAATTTTCAAAAAAAAAAATTGTATTATTTTTTTAAAAATCCAAAAACTATTTTTTCGAAAAAATTTTTAGTTTATATTTTTTCAAATGCAAAGCAGCTCCTGCATAAAAATTTTGGTTAAAATCGTTAGAGCCGTTGGTGAGAAATTCGAAAATTAATAAAACCGTTCTATGACAGGTACCCCTAATAACATTTCCCCCCAAATTTTTTTTCACCAAAATATAGTCCATGTCCATAATATCACACTTTATTTTTTTTATCAAAATCGTTAGAGCCGTTTTCGAGATAAATAAGATTTTGCATTACGGTTGTATGGGGGGTACCCTTAGTTTTGGAGCTAAAAAAAATTTCAATTTTTCCTCTAGGGAATCACCGAAGACCCTTAAGTACCAAGTTTGAAGAAAATACTTCCGGTAGTTTAGGCTGTAGTTCGAGGTACAGACATACAGACATACAGACAGACAGACGGAATTGTCGGACTCACTTTTTTCGTCTTCGCTATCATCGTAATGTCAACTTTGATCAAAATCTCGAGTTCAATTTTTTTTTCAAATGCAGAACTTGCCCTATAGTACCTATATCGCAAGTAAAAAGAAAAAAGCTACTAAAGGGATAATGATTACCCTTAAAATATTTGAGCACAGTGCCCAAAAGGTGCTTAAATGGAGATACCGATGCTCATTTGCTTTCAATGTTTGAGTATTAGTTGGGTAAAGCATCCCACATTCGTGTAGTACGGCAAAAAAAAAGAATCTCTGAATTTAAAAGTACGTCCGAATTTTGGCTCAAGGGTAAACTGATGGGCATTCTCTGACGCGCGAGTATTACATGACCAATAATCGAGTGGAAAATAATTTCCTTATACATACCTTATAGTAGCTAAGAGAGACCCATGTGTTGTAAAAAATGATCATACATTTTACTATCGTTTAAGTCCCCATATTTTAATTTCCCTATGCACCTTCTGATCACTAGGAATAAGTTCATAATTATAGCTAGTTCAGGTCCAAGAGATCTCCGCAGCTTCTGAAATATGTGAAACAGGGTTCCCTCAACTTTCTCGTTTTGCCGTCAAAAACGAATTCGATAACTTGTGACACATAAATATTTGTGAGAACTTGAACTTCGCTTTGCATTGCTAGATGAATTGTAAAATATGAAAAAGCTTCAAAGCACGATATAAATTAAAATTTGTATGTCTACGAAGTGACCCAAAAAAACAAAACCAAGATTTCTATTCTCAGAAGAAGTAAAACCTCAATGACTTATTAATACTCCTCAGTGAGATGGTACCTGTTGCTAAAACAAAATTCCTAAAAATAAAATTCTTCAGAACCCGTCGCTTTATTGCCGTTGTGCCATATCCCTGGCCATAAAATGTTTATTTCCATCACTGGAACACTTCAATTATGTTCCTCTTCTCGTTTTTATCCAAACGCCCTATAAACAAATATAAATTTAAATAAAAATAAAAAACAAAAATAACAACAACAATTTAGTGAAAGAGTTTTTTCCTTACTCATGTACGAGTAAGTTGTTGTTGTTGATTCAGTTGAGACAAACACCAGCCAGCACACTTTGATAACTCGTGTCCTACATAATCTTACCTCACTTCATTTGGCCTCATCCGTTTCGATATTAACGCACTGTGTTTACATTGTCTCAAAACTTGTTTACAAAAACAGTGAGTGGCCAAAGTTGTAAGCGATGAAACCGTTTTACCTTCCGAGCGAAGTTTTAAATAACCACTCACTATAAATATGGATATCCGGAATCAGCACATGATAAAACCAGTGGAAATGGCTTTTCCCTAAAGAGTGGGAGATTCGGAAAATAACATCACTGCTGTGGTGGTTGTTGTTGTTTTAGTTTTCCGTAGTGGAAATTGCGATAAGACTGCTTGTTTGGATAAACAATCTCTAAGTGAAGTTAAACGGCTTCGCCATTAGTGATGTGTTCCATATCACTACACCGACCGACACTCTACCATCACACGATTCCTATTGGGTGCTGTTATCGCGTGTTGGTTTCATTGAATTTGGGCCAATTTATGGGAAAAGTTAATGCGGTGTTTTGTTGTTGTTGTTTTTGGGTGTCCATTCGAAAGGTGGAACTTTGAAAATAAAATAGTCTGACTGGATCGACGTAAGCCGAAAAGTGGGTTAAGTAGCTCGATAGTTGCTAGCAAAGTGTGTATATTCGGCTAATATTAGTGGAACGCCGGGTTATTAGCTGAAATAGATTGGTTCAATGAACCTATGGTGTATGTACATATATTTAAACTCCGGGGGGGGGGGGGGAGCTTTCGGCTATATATTTTGTTTATAGAGTATTTAGGATTTAAATTTGTATTTATCGAAGTGTGACGTGACCGTTTATGTTTTAAACCTTCTTTTTTGATTTAGGTGGATCGATAAAGAGTTGAATGAATTTTGAATAATAATTTTAGTTTTAAAACTATGCCCAAATACTTATACAAAAAGTCATAATGAAAAATGGCAGTAACCACATGTTTTTGTATTCAGAGCCATAACGAAAAATCGATTTTTAATTATTTGAAGAGTACTTACTTTCAATTTAATTCTTTTGATTAGAAATTCGGTACGTAGGTGACTCAAATTTGTTTCACAGTGGGACGTCTCAATAGTCAAATTTTCGTGAGAATAATATAAATCAGAGAATTTTGCTTGTGAATTTTGAAAATTCAAACCGTTTCAAATACTCGTATGCATCGCATGTCCCATTTGACTCTCACCCTTGCACATAGGAAAAATTTAACTGGAAAGGTCCGTATCAATAATTTGACTCTCACCCTTGCACATAGGGAAAATTTAACTGGAAAGGTCCGTATCAATAATTGTCGTAAATTCGTCGTAAATATGTACCTAGCAAAAGAAAACGAATTATCGCTCCCTTTTTTCTCAAAAAACAAATCTATCAAATATGACAAAAGTACTTAAAACCGCATTTTTATATTAAATTTAGCACTACCATACCAGAATAATTTATTATATAATTAATTTTTTGCTATGGAATTTTGTTTAAAAAATTGTCGTAAAAAGTCTTTGAATAAATTCCGTAGTAAAAATTAATTATAATAAATATTTCGGGTATGGTTGTCTTAGATTTACTGACAAATGTTATTTTAAGGACTTTTGTCGCATATAATGTTTTTTATTTTACGACAAATTTACGACATTTAGTAATACTGTCCTTTTTCGAGTTCATTTTATCCTATTTCCACAGGTAGAAGTGCTCACTTAACTGTCAAACTAGTCAACTATGGGTTATTTCTGAAAAAGAAACAAGCACCCGAAATCTTTTGCTTTTACGACATAATTACGACAATAATTAACATTGTCCTTTTTATTTTTTAAGCTCATTATACCCTATTTTCCGGGGTAGTAGTGCTAACTTAAATGTTAAGGGATATTTAAAAAAAAAAGCAAGCGCGACAAATCTTCCGGTTGTACGACATAATTACGACAATTAATAACACTGTTATTTTTATTTTTCGAGCTGATTATACCCTATTTTGATTGTCAACTTAGCAATACCAGGGGTTATTTTAATAAAAAGCAAGCGCAAAAAATTTTTTGTTCCCCGTTAAATTTACGACAAATTTACGACACTTAATCCAATTATTCTATCTTTCAAATTTTTAAGTGGTAATGCTAAACTTAATGGACATGTAAAAGAGTAATCGCAAAAGGTTGTGATCAAAGTCACCAGGGCTTCAAGTTAAAGTGGATTGGTGCTATAAAATTTGAATTTTCAGACGAAATAACATAAAGTATTAGCATCACTGTAAATTCCAGCTCATTAACACACCCACTTTTTAAAAAAGCCAATCTAATGGACAAATTTAAAAAAATGACAAATGTGTTCTTCGATTCAAATTTCCTAATAATTCTTCTGCTCCCCAAATGTTTTTAGGGGCGTTTTGTTACAAAATTTTTGGATGAAACAGCTAGGTTCAAAGGTACACAAGGTGTGCTACCACAACCCGGGCTGTACATAAGTTTTTAACTTTAAAACGCAATTATAAAGTGTGTCCAGCGGAAAATTTCAAGCTTAAGTTGAGGTTGCGAGTTGTCGAATTTTTGCAGTCACAATGAGTTATCATTCTGCGGCGCATTACTTAAAGTGTTTTGATTCGTTCTTGTTTTGTACCCACTTTAATATTCGACACTGCTTATATGGTCGTGGGATGAGAAATTTAGACGAGAAAGCATAACGCTTAAGGAAAATCAATGTCAGTTTTGACGCCATAACATGTGGCTGAAATGTGTGCCTTGTACTGAAAATCAACAGTTCACGATATTTAGAAAAATAAACTAAAGTTGCATCGAAGCTAAATTTAAATCAAGCAGTTTCTTAACAAAAACGACTTTTCGTTACAAGCAACCTTAGATAGAACAGTAGGTTAGGCTAGGGTAAGGTCAGTCATCTTCTCAGACAACCCACCCATAAAAAGATCATTAAATCTAACCAAACTTTTGCAGTGTTTTCCAAGCGGAAGTGCTAGCATTTTGCGAGGCCGCAATAAATCTTTCCACATGTGAACTGTCAAACAAGAACATTGATATCTTCATAGATAGCCAGGCAGCAATCAGAGTCGTTTCGTCAATTGTCACGAAGTCAAATTCAGTCACCCTTCGATGGGTCCAGGGACACCGTGTAATTTATGGAAATAAAATGGCTGAATAACTGGTCAAAAACGGTTCATCACTTGAACTGAGACAAATTTGTACCCTGGGTACTTATGCCACTGGAACAGGAAAAGTATAGGATTCACCAAAGTTTCCTCAAGACTGCAAATGGCAGATGGTCAAAAATTGGCACCTGCCGGGTTTCAAGGAATATTTGCCCATATATCTTCTTCTTCTTCCTTTGTTCGGCGCTGTTATGATCTCGATGTCGAGGGGATCATAACTCTCCCACGTATCTGCTTCACACTAGTGATCCGCCTGTGGGGTTCGCCGGGTTGACCTCAGAAATCGGCGGCAAGCCTCCCGGTTTTGTATTGTTCCATTTCTGAGGCCAACTGAATGCTGGTGTTTTTGCATTTGTTTGTACCAGGAGTGTTTAGGCCTACCTTTCTTTTTATTCCGAATTGGAACGTTGTATGATATTGCCTTTTTGACGGGGTTCTCTGGATCTCTCCTTTGAACATGGCAATACCAACTGAGTCGGTCGTGTTCAATTTTTTGGGAAATGGTATTCTTAACATGAAGGCTTCCTCGGATCTTCGTACTTCTAATTCGATTAAGCTTTGTAACTCCTGCTGTCATACGAAGCATCTTCATCTCAGCTGCCGTTAGTTTACTCTCATACTTTTTGTACATTGTCCAACATTGTGAACCGTATGTGAGTGCTGGGCGCACAACTGAAGTGTAGAGCTTTCCTTTCAGCTTAGGGGGCATTTTTCGGTCACAGAAGATAGCAGAATTTTCCCGCCACTTCATCCACCCTACGCTTACGCGATGATTGATATCGTCATCACAAGTAGCTTCGTTATTTATATTTGCCCATATATATCAAGGAAAAAAAACCAGAGCATGTACTGAAGCTTTGTAGACTTCAATTATCTCTTATGGTTGGAATCCTTACGGGTCACAACCCAATTGGAACCCATATGAGCAGAATGGGCATCAGCACATCTGACTTCTTCCGAGGATGTAAGGACGAAGGGGTGCAAGAGGGCTAATTTCACTTCCTTTGTGTATGCCCTTTTCGACTTTTATTTTTGCAAACAAAAAGCATTTAGAAATCAGAATGGTTCAAAAAGGCACCCTTTAACTAACCACAGCTGTGTAGTAGGACAGTTTTCGTTGAGTTATCAGTTATGCAAGTTGAGTTAACACAACTGAACGACTTTTTTCAATGTACCTGTAACCTAACTATTTCGGCGCATTGCTTTAGTGTCAATCGATTCATCATTAAAATTGTATTGAATTGACGTTTTAACAACATGACTACTCAAGTCAATCGGTAAATGAATGTCAAAGTTATTCAATGTTTACATACCGACATAAAAGATGGCGCACCATTTACATATGTATGTATACAAGTACTTGATCGAACTCGAGATTTTGATTAAACTTGACATTACGTTTATATGGAAGACGAAAAGAGTGTTTCTAGCAAATACGTCTGCCTGTCTGTGTGTCTCTTTCGTTTTTTGAGACCAAAATAACGGTACCCATCATACAATTTTCTTTTCGAAATTAATTATTCCAAAGATTTTTATTTAACAAATTGAAAAATTTCCTTAAGAAGTCGCGCACTGGCAACTGTGATCGAAATCAAATAGTTTAATCACCAGTTGAAAGAGAACCGCGCACTGGCAACTTTTTACTCACGCTCACACTCTTTTCTCTCTTGCGCTTATAGAAAACAGCTCATATCTGTTGCGTATTAATTTTAGGCAATCGTTTAGTTTGTGTCAAAACACAAACTTTTTAGTTGCTCAAATCGAGTTGCTCAGCTCTAAGCCCATTTATGTTTCATTTTAGCAACCAAACAGTTGCGAAACTAAAAATTGAATGTGCGCGCCTGGCCTTAGCTTACTTATTATTATTTTTCCTTCTTTTTAGCACCTAAATTATGAAGACCCGAACATTAGAACTTAAGTTATAAGTTTTGAAAAGAAACCATATCGACTTATTTCGAGAGAATTTGCTCCAATGAAACTTATCATTGGGGTATTCAAATTTTGCAAGTTTTTTTTTTTTTTTTTTTGAAAAAAATTGTGTTATATTAAAACATAACGGTACCTACCATACAAGTTTTGAAAAACCGTTTTGAGATATATGTACAAGGTGGGGCAAAATTAATCACCTAATCGGAAAATGTTATAATTCTTGCAAATGGCGTCGGCGTCGTACGTCAAACATATTTGACATTTGTAAACTAGACAGTATACAAATAGAAAAGCAATGGATCGATATGCTAAGCAAGAGCGCGGAATGATTGTGTGGATTTTTAGACCATTAATCGGTCGGTGATGTTAGCATAGTGTGAATTTCGACGTCGATTTCCTAATCGTGCCGCTCCAAATGGGCAAACATTTCAGTGCTTAGCTATTCGACTCGAACAGACTGTAACCACATGCAGAGAACGAAGAAACATCAACCAGACGGCGGGCCACGCAATTTGGCATCACTAGACGGACCCTACAGCGAATGTTTGTGAAAGATTTACACATGTTCTCCTACAAAGTCAGTCGTGTGGGAATTAATGTCAATACATCTTCAAACTCAACAACGAAAAGGAAGTTTTTTGTCGAATGTCATTATAAGTAAGGCGCACTTTCACTTAAGCGGTTATGTCAATAAGCAAAATCTTCGTTTCTGGGGCACTAAAAATCCGTGCGAGATGCACGAAGAGCCATTACATCCAGTGAAATCCACTGTGTGGTGTGGCGTTCACGAAGGAGGAGTGATGGGCCCTATTTTTACTTGCGACTTACGTATAGGTACTATAAGGCAAGTTATGCATTCGGAAAAAAATAATCGAATTTGAGATTTTAATCAAAGTTGACATAACGATGAAAGCGAAGATTAAAAAAGTGGGTCTCGCAATTCTGTCTGTCTGTCTGTCGGTTCGACTACAGCCTAAACGGCTCGGCCGATTTTCTTCAAACTTTTTCTCTTTTTTTTTAAGACCAAAAATAACGCTACCTACCATACGAATTTTTTTTCGAAATTTTATTAATATTTTTTTTTCTCAAAAAACTGTTAGAAAGATTTAAAAAATAAAAATACAAAAAACTTTCATTTATCTAAAGCTAGGTAATGGTTGAAAAAAAATTTTACCAAAAATGGTTATAGAGGGTACCCCCCATTGAACCATTTTTTTTGTTTTTGATTTTCTCAAAAACGGTACCACTGATTTTGATAGTTTTTTTTTTTGCTAAGGCTCCCCAAAAACTTGAATAGAATTGTGTATTCAAATTTTCAAAATTTTTTTTTTGGATTTAAAAAAAAAACTTCAAAACTTTTTTTTCAAAACTCAATATTTCGAAAACCACATGCTAGATTTTTTTAAACTTGATAAATAAAAGATTCTTAATATAGTCTACAAGATGTGAGAACAAAAATTTATTTTACCTAAAAATAAAGGTACCCACCATACAAATGTTAAAAAATTAAAAAAAAAAATGGTTTTCGAAAATCATATTTGTTTTCTCGGAAACGGCTCCTAGAATTTTGATAAAATTTTTTTTCTATATGAAGGTTTTTATAATACAAATTCTATATACTACTGAAATAAATCAGCCAAGTAGAAGACTTAGCACTATTAATGGACTTGTTGAATTATTGATTCAAAATAGCTTTTTTGGCCTTTAGTCCACAAAAATTGGCGTTTCGTCCGGGTGATCTCACATGGACTCATCAGTTGACTGTAAGGAACTTGTCAATACGCAATTTTTGTTAAATTCAGTTCATCTTACATCGATTTTTTGACAAAAATCCAATGTGAACTATATCCAATCCATTTCAGTAGTATATAAAATTTGTATTATAAAAACCTTCATATAGAATCAATGCCAGGCCACGGGCAAAAACTTCCAACGTTAATGATTACAATTTTAATCTTGGTTGGATATAGTTCATCGATGTAAGATGAACTGAATTTAACAAAAATTGCGTATTGACAAGGTCCTCACAGTCAACTGATGAGTCCATGTGAGATCACCCGGACGCGTATTGCCAAACTGTATATCAGTACAGAGCTCCGACGCTCTATAATAGACTACAGAATGCTCATTCAAATTAAGAGCATACTATATACTGTGTCAGATCAAAAGCAGATTTTTCTGTGTTGGTATACATTTTGCTCAGGAAACTAAGAGCAAAGTACCTGTGATTACAGAGCCATCGTTCACGTTGGTGTGGTTATTGTGTGTGGTGTGTAGTGCCGTGACATAAGGCCAAGTGACAAAAGGCCAAATTTGTTTGTGACTTAAGGCCAAACATAAAATGTTTTGTCTTGAGCAACAGTACCTTGGGTGGCCCGCTACAGGCGCCTGCCTGGCGACTGAACATACCCTAAGCGGAGCAACGGAGTTGCGTGAGCGGGTGTGAGCCCCGAAAAGGGAGTTAAAATCCTGAAAACCCGCGAAGCGGGCCACCCAAGGTACTGTTGCTCAAGACAAAACATTTTATGTTTGGCCTTAAGTCACAAACAAATTTGGCCTTTTGTCAGTTGGCCTTATTTCACGGCACCACACACAATAACCACACCAACGTGAACGATAGCTCTGTAATCACAGGTACTTTGCTCGATCTGAAATAGTATATAGTTTGCTTCAGCTTTTTTAATATTTTACAAGCAAACTGCATGTGACCACAGAGCGCTCTGTGGTAGCATACAGTTTGCTCTACAATACTTTCAAATTCGGTGAGCAGAAAATGGCTGAGCACAGACTAAGGAGATCTGTGCTGATATACAGTTTGGCAATACGCCACCCGGACGAATCGTCAATTTTTGTGGACTAAAGGCCAAAAAAGTTATTTTGAATCAAAAATTTTTTTCTTTCAATTAATTTTTGTGATCTTTAATTTAATAAAAAAAATTGAAATTGAGATATTACAGCTTCTACCTACCATAGAACCATTTTTCGAATTTTGAATTTCTCATTATCCACATAACGGATCTTAATGAAATTTTTTAAAGAGAAGCTTCCCAAGAAAAAAGTCTAAAACACATTGCATTTCAAAACTTTAAAATAAATATTTCAGATATCTCAGAGCGGCTCAATATTTTTTTTTGTAAATTTAATTTTTATTCGAACAATAATACAAAAAAAAAGATCTTTTAAAAATTTAGTATATAAAAGCTTTTTTTTTAAGAAACCATTAAAAGGACTTATAATTTTTGTTCTTGCATAAATTTATATTTTCATAGCATTCTGTTTTTATCTCTTTGCTACTAAAAGAATTTAAAAAAATAATTTTATCCTTATGAACAGTTTCCTCTAATAACATTCGTTTTCAAAATTCCTAGTCTACTACATAGGAGCAAGTTCGTCCGCCCCAGTGTGCATTTTTTTCTTGCAAAAGCTTCCAAAAAACTTGAATAGAATTTTGTATTCAAATTTTCCAAACAATTTTTTTTGGATTTAAAAAAAAATTCAAAAATTTTTTTTTTCAAAACTCAATATTTTGAAAACCCCAAGCTAGATTTTTCTAAACTTGATAGATAAAAGTTTCTCAATATAATTTACAAGATGTGAGAAAAAAAAATTGTTTACCTAAAAATAAAGGTACCCAACATACAAATGTTAAAAAATGGTTTTCAAAAATAGTATTTTCCTCAAAAACGGCGCCTAAAATTTTGATACAAATTTTTTTCTTTTAATTAATTCTCAGGATCTACAATTTAATAAAAAAAATGTTTAGAGCATGTACCTACCATAGAACCATTGTTTCAAAATTTGAATTACTCATCGACATAACGGATTTTAGTGAAATTTCTTATAGAGATGCTTCTAAAAAAGTTTAAAAAACATTGCATTTCAAAACTTGAAAAAAAAAAATATTTTTTCAAATTTTTGAAAAAAAAAATTTTTTTTGCGTTTTGGCGATTTGGCATGACCTGCAATATCATCCGATTTAACCATCAAAGACTTATTTTTTTAGGGACCACTTGAAGTCACGAGTTTATACCCACAAGCCTCAGACAATCGCAGCCCTCAAGAGGAATATTCGACAGGAATGCAAAAGTCATGAAAAATGCGATAAAACGGGCACAAACGGCGGCGGATGTATCAACACTGGCGGTAGCTACTTGACGGATATCATCTTTTCCACTTAACAGAAAGGTCCAAATAAAGATTTTCATCACTCAAAATCTTTTTTTTTTTTGAATTTAGTAAAAAGTAATTCAACAACAAAATTGGATGATAATTTTTGCGCCACCTTGCAGTTATGGTGACGTCACTATCATTAATTATGCTTCCAAAATGGGCTTGATCTGCGATGTTTTGAATTTTAAATAAATCATCATAATTTTCATTTGTTTACAATTCTAAACCTGCAAACGACTACAAGACCAAGTAAATACCACTCAGTTTGGCTTCGCCCACGACTTTCTTAATTTGATTTCATTTGCGCACAAATTTGAGCCTCTATCCATTCAGTTACCATTCATAAACAGCAAGTTTGAAGGACACAGTCCTGTGTTTTGGTTCTTCCAATTCTGAATTCTGATAGTAGTTAACGATGAATGCATCCAGGAACCAACGCCAATGCAACGATTTTATTTTAATTAGAGGATTACACTGTCTGCATAGTTTTTGTTCGTTGGTTGGAATGACTGCACACTGCACGGCTTTAAGGGTCTGTGCATATTTGTTCACACTAAGTGCGTGATATTTTGAAGTACAAAACAAAACGAAAAATGAATCCATACACATTCCATGATGAGCTTATATGTGTAATAGAATTGTAGCTTAAAACCAAGTTGTGGTCGAGGACAAGACCTGCACAAGGTTGTTTCGCAGGCAGTCTCTGAAATGTGATTTGAGATTATTTTTTTTTTTCTTTTTACCTCAATTATTTCGTATAGAATGAATTCAGAACAAGGTGTGGTCACTGACTGGGAATTATAAAACATCTCATTCAGATTAAAAAAAAAAACAGAAACAGAAGAAGAGGAGCGAAAGAACATACTTGAAACTCTGAACATGTCAAGTGACTTGGATGTACTGTTGATGGCTTCAATTGATATTAATAAGACTTAATAGCAACTTGATGATACATCATATACCTAGTATACGTTGTCAACACGAAACACAGACAAGGCACGATGTTGAGGTTGAATATTGAGTATGTAGAAGCGAATAGAGGGTATTACCACCCCACAGTGATCTGATTAAAACGACTTTATACCTACTGCGTTGAGGAATGAGGAGCTTCAAGCGACGACGAGGTGACGCGACGCAATGAAAGTAATGTGCATTAAAATATGATGTGGAAGGAACGTTTTGATAGAAGAGTCGGATTAGCTTACACAGTGTTAGTCTTTGTTTGACATTTTGTTATTCTAGATGAGTTTTATTTTTTTTTGAAGTGGCACTAACAATTTATTGTTATAGATTGAATCTTATGAAAAAATTCCATAGAAATAAATAATTTATAAAGAATCTTTAATATGCCATTTCTTCAACTGTCTCTCTTGACTTATGTCCCTTTGAAACAGGACACACGCATTTAAAATTCGGAGTTTTAACAAGCGAAAACTTTTTTAACCTTAAAACCGTTTTGCCATCGAGCTTACTTTTAAGTTTGCAAAACGTTTGTAAAGTTAATAAACACGATGAATTTGAATAAAAAATCAAGTACCGTACCACTACCAAAATTTTATAGGCTGGAGCTGTAAACCTGTGAAAACCGAGAGCAAACAGGTAAAGTGTATTTCAATTGGCGCGAGTGGATTTTGGCCACATGTTGCGGACATGTTGTTTTTGGTGATATCTGTCAAATTTTTTGTTTATTATTCAGTTACTGATTTCAATTCATTATGGAAAGTTACTTGATTGAATTGGGAAAAGAAAACAGTCCTTAATTTCCTCTATATGTGCCCTGATCTGGTCGTATTTAGAGCACAATTCTTAAGAAGGGAATTTTTTGACAACATTAACGAACTTTCGGAAATGAATATCAAAAAGTTTGTATCTTTTCTCAACGTGAAGAAATGGCTATAGGACGAACTTTGGTTACTTCTGTGCCGTGTCCTCCGTTTGATTTTTTAGATCCCGAGCTAGCGGACTAAGAGTTTTCACGGAGGTTTACGATGTGGGTGGCCGGATGATATCTCAATCGGATTGGCTACTGTTCCTGTTACCAGTCAACAAACTGCATAGCTTGGCACAGTTAAGATGGTGTCGGATGAGTGTGGTGGTCCGGTTGAGTGAGTGATCCAATTTCCGGATGACTGCAAAAACAAACACAATAAGAAACATCAAAACTTACTTGAACTTAATTCAAACTGGATGGCTCCCAGATAATGTCCACAGTTTCACATATGAATTCCATCCATAGGTTCACAAGAGTTATGGCCTCAAAATGGCGCACTTCAGCACTTATTGGGCCAAAAGGCAGAACTGTCAGTGGTCGCCATTGACCAAATGATAAAACTTTATTCTCAAAATGAGTGTTTTTTTATAATTAGCGCGCACTCAAGGGGTTATTACTACCCTTAAAATGATTTACACAGTATACGAGCATTAGAAAAACAATAATTGGTTTAAAAGGAGATACCGATGCACCTTAGTTTTAAGTTTTTGAACATTACAATGGGAAGGAAGAATAGAGCTGGGTAGATCATTCCACATTCGTGTAGTCCGGCTAAAGAAAGAATCTCTGTATTTCACAGTACGTCCGAAGGTGGACTCAAGGGTAAACTGATGAGCATTCCTAAAAGCGCGGGTATTGCGGTTAAATTGTTTAAGGGGAGGAATGCAACTGGCTATCTCGCTAGAGCACTCTTTATAGAAGTAACGGTAAAATAATGAAAGACAAGAAACGTTGCGACGGTGCTCGAGAGATTCAAATGATTCTGTTATACTTCTATCACATATCATTTTTAAAGCTCTTTTTTGTATTCTATCTAAGAGACTCAAGTGTGTTATTGAAGCACCTTCCCAAATATGGGAATTGTACTCGAGCTTTGGACGAATGTAAGCCTTATAAATTATAGCCAGATCGGAAAAAATTTCTTGCAAGGTCGAAGGAAATCTAAACACTTGGCAGCGTTTTTGGCAACGTCGAATATGTGGTCATTCCACACAAGGTAATCTGTAATGCACATACCGAGCACTGAGAGTTGTTCAGTTTCCTCAATGCAAGTGCCGCTCATGGATAGCGGCAAAAGGGGAGGATTTCGCTTTAACGATAGAAGACAGCATTGGGTTTTTGAAGCATTAAATTCTGCACGGTTTTTTATTCCCCATTGGACAATGCTGTCAAGATCAGAATTAAATGAGCTTATCATACGCTGCCGTTCAAATTCCACTTCCGAAGAAGAAGGAAGTGAATCTTCAAACGAATATGAAAAGCTGAGGGTACTATCATCAGCAAAACTAAATAGTGGATTAGAAGTTTTAGTTAGGAAGGCGTTGATAAACATGAGGAAGAGAGTCGGAGACGAAACGGAGCCCTGGGGTACACCAGCATTTAAAGGGTTTTCCAATAAGAGGTGTTATTTTGATATTCAAAGAAAAATGGCATTTTTGGAGATGATGATGGAGATAAATGATCGGATGTTTTTTTCATTATAAAGAGGAAGGTATGCCGTTAATAATGGAACACAACATCAGCCAAATGGCCGCCAAGACCATGCTTACAGGACCATATCCTTTTCATGAAATTTTCCATAACCAAATCGCAAAGTGGCTGCCCTATGTCCTCGATAGCCTCACGAATTTCATCTTTGAGGTCTTGAATCGACGTTGGGCTGTTGGCGTAGACCTTATCTTTCACGTGGCCCCAAAGGAAGAAGTCGCAAGGTGTTAAATCACAAGATCTCGGTGGCCAATTGTGATCACCTCTTCGAGAGATAACACGGTCCGGAAACTTTTCCCGTAAAAGATCGATGGTTTCATTGCTTGTGTGGCACGTAGCGCCGTCTTGTTGAAAGTAAACGTTGTCCAGATCAATACCATCCAATTCAGGCCATAAAAAATCATTAATCATCTCTCGATAGCGCAATCCATTGACCGTAACTGTTGCTCCAGCCTCATTTTCGAAAAAGTAAGGTCCAATGACCCCGCGGGACCATAAACCGCACCAAACAGTCACGCGTTGAGGATAGAGAGGCTTTTCAACAATAACTCTTGGGTTTTCCGAGCCCCAGATGCGACAGTTTTGCTTGTTGACGTAGCCTCCGAGGTGGAAATGGGCCTCATCAGTCAAGATGATTTTTCGATGAAATTCCGGTTCATTTTCATGCATTTCAAGGACCCAATCAGCAAAGACACGACGTTGTTGATGATCAGCCGGCTTGAGTTCTTGTGTTAACTGAACTTTATAAGCCTTAAGACCCAAGTCTTTATGCAAAATACGGTGTAATGACGTTTGTGGAATGCCTAATTCCAAAGAACGACGAGGAATGGACAAACCTGGGTTTTCTTCAACACTTTGGGCTACAACAGCAATATTCTCAGTTGTTCTTGAGCGACGTGCACGGGTTTTATTCTTCACATCACTAACTTGTCCCAACAGCTCGAATTTGTCCACCAATTTCTGTATTGCGGTCCGACAAGGTGCTTCACGACGACCCAAAAATGTTTTAGTTTTACGAACCGTCTCTGCCAAATTTTCACCATTTTTATAGTGAATTTTAATAATTTCAATGCGTTGTTGAAGCGTGTATCGTTCCATTTTTATTAATAGCGTAGTTTCTACTTGTCAAATGTCAAAAAATGACAGCTTCAAAAGTGACAGCTACCGAAATAGCGGGCTATTCAAAATAACACCTCTTATTGGAAAACCCTATATTTTATGAATTTCAGACTTGGGGCCATCCAATACGACTTGTATTGAGCGGCCTGAAAGATAATTTCTAATCCAACGAAGAAGAGATTCATCGATACCAAAAGCATGCATTTTCGATAAGAGAGCTTTATGCCAAAATTTATCAAATGCTTTTGAAATATCAAGTGCAATAATCTTACTTTCTTCAAAACGATGTAAAGATTTGTACCACTGTTCGGTGAGATATACCATCAGATCACCAGTTGGCCTATTGCTACGAAAGCCATACTGCCGGTCATTAAGAAGCTTTCGTTCTTCGAGATATTTCTTGAGCTGATTATTTACCAGTGTTTCCATCACCTTGGAAAGAAGGGACGTAAGTGCAATTGGAAGATTTACCTTTTTTAGGGACAAGCTGGACAAATGCTGTTTTCCATCTACTCGGAAAGAGTCCAGAGGAATAGGATAGATAGAAAAGCTTACGCAGTGGTTTTGCCAGCGTTGAAGAACACCTCTTCAGAACAATGGGAGGGATACTATCCGGGCCAGCGGATTCATGTATGTCAAGATCTTTCAGGACTCTTGCAACTGTACGAGTACGAAAAAGTACAGGAGGAGTCATAACACTCTCTGGCAGCGTCGAATTAGCAGCAAAGTGTGCTGCAAGCAAATTGGCTTTATGAAGAGAGCTGACATAGGGAGTGTCATTGATAATGAGCGTTAGGACCGAGGACGAAGTAGTATTTCGAATATTTTTTACAAATGACCAGTTATTGCAAACGTTGCGCACATTGCGCCTATTTTACGATAGACGTGGTGAGCCTTCAGAATTGACTCTTAAACGTTTGGTGGCCAGTTGAGACGACATCCAACATTTATTTTTTAAAGGAAAGCAAAATCGACCGAGAACAACGCTGCTGTCCGTGAAATTGTACAGCAGAACCCAAGGCAGTCGATTCCTCGCCGGCCTTTCGCAGGTTTCAACTTAGCAAATTTTGCGTCGGGACTTGGGTCTGCGCCCGCGTACAATATCGAACTGACCTAAGCTCATGACCATAGATAACGTCGACAACACCAACCCACAAAATTTTCACCAGGTGACAATGAGAATTTACCAATAACTGGCTACAGGGAGTCTGAAATTAATTTTCAACAAGGTGGGAGCCTAAAATTGTCGAAGAATGACTCGGAAATCGGGAGTTTCAGACAAAGACATTGTCAAAACAAAGCCCTGACCTTAATCCAATTGATAATCTGTGGTCAATTGTGAAGCTACGGTATGGGCCATACGAAAATCATCCATCCAACGCTGATGAAATTTGGGATTGAATTGTACTAGAATGAAGTTACGTTCCCGAGTAATTTCTTCACATTTTAGTAGAAAGTATGGCAAGGCGTTGTTTACAAGTAATAAAAAACAAACGATTATGGAGTATTGAAACATAAAATTCATTGGGAAACGTGCAAAATTGGACAAGTCCAAAAATTCATAGATTTTATTTTTTATTCGAAAAATGTAATACTTTATGAATTTTTTATTTATGGAAACAAATATTAATTAAATACACAAAATTAACAACAAAATAAAAATGAAAGAAATGAAAGAAGTTAATAAAAAAACGAGTTAAAATATTTGTCCATTTTTGCCCGTCACTTTATGTTAATTTTTTATTGGGCCAAATTTTGGGAATATTTATTAGGCTTTAAAGTTATGATTTCGCCGCGTCTGATCCTGTTCGTAATATTACAAATATAAGTTAAGAAGTATGTACTGTGTCATACTAACACTTAAAATTTTTTTAGAGGTGCTAATCTATCATTTTCATTTTTATTAACAAAATTCTTTTTGAAATGAATCACAGAAACCAGCTTTTTGTACCCATTTTACAAAAAAAAAAAAAAAAAACAAATAAATTCATACTTACCTCGCAAATTCTTAAAGCAAACTTTATTGAAGATGATAATGAATTAGTCATTGACAACCAACAGAAATAACTAAAAGTTTGACCTAAATATGTGCCGTTTAAACAAATTACCCAAACAAGAAAGTTGAAATTCCTCTTACGATGTTTTGTGTTGTATCTATCGCTCACCATGACAGGTGTTTATATTTTAAGAAGAAAATATATGCGCCTATCGCAGCAAATGTATTTTTCATCGTAAAAATCGAAGTGGCACGTGGAAAGCATAAGAGACAAATACTCACCTGCTGATTACTCTAAACTTTTTTTTTTTGGCCCGATGAAAGAAAGCACGTTTATACACAAAATTATTTTTTGTCATGAAACATATTATCATTAATCATAGAGGTACATAAATAACTTTTTTCTCTCACTAAAAATATACACTCCGCGTCACTGGTCAATCAATGAAAATATTTAAAATTGTATAAGTCGAGTTATTAATAAAATGCACGATTTTGTCGCACGAACTTGCTCTTATGTCAAAGACTAAGAATTTCACAAATGAATGTTATTAGAGGAAAACTGTTCACAAACATAAAATTAATTTTTTAAATGACTAATGACTCCTTTAGTATTTAGAGCTAAACACAGGATGCCATGTGTTTCAAGGAAATATTAGTTTATGCAAGAACGAAAATTATAATTCGTTGTAGTGGTTTCTTAAAAAAATATACAAAATTTTTAAAGCACTTTAAAAAAAATTTAATACGCCAATATAAAGTTTTTATTATTGTTCGAATAAAAATTAAATTTCTAAAAAAAATATTGAGCAGTTTTTGAGATATTGAATTTTCTACAAAAAAAAAATAGATTACTTTTTTCAAAATTCAAAAGAAATATTTTTTTGTAAAGTTTTGAAATTCAATGTTTTTTAAACTGTTTAGAAAATTTCATTAAAATCCGTTATGCCGATAGTGAGGAATTCATAATTCGAAAAAATAGTTCTATAGTAGGCACAGTCAGAATATCTTGTTTTCAATTTTTTTTTTATTAAATTATAGATCGTAAAAATTAATAGAAAGAAAAAAAATTAAGCAAAATTCTCGAAACTGTTTTCGAGAAAAATACGATTTTCGAAAATCATTTTTTAAAATTTGTATGGAGGGTACCGGTGTTTTTGGGTAAAATAAAATTGGTTTTCTTGTAATTTATATAAAGAAACCTTTATTTATCAAGAAAAAAAATTTTAAAACGATATCTACCAAGTTTAGAGAAAATCGGCTGAGCCGTTTAGGCTGTAGACAACAGACAGGCAGAATTTCGAGAACCACTTTTTACTTGCGATTTATAGGTACATACTACATATAAGGTAAGTTATGCATTCGTAAAAAAATTGGAACTTGATATTTTGATCAAAGTTGACATTACGATGATAGCGAAGACTTAAAAAGTGAGTCTCGCAATTCTGTCTGTCTGTCGGTTCGACTACAGCCTAAACGGCTCGGCCGATTTTCTTCAAAGTTGGTAGATATCCTTTTTAATTTTTTCCCCCCAACCGTTTTTTCTTTTTTTTTTAAAGTCTAAAAATAACAGTACCTACCATACGAATTTTTTTTTCGAAATTTTGTAAATATTTTTTGTTCGACAGATTAAAAAAAAAGATACAAAAAAATTTCATTTAGTTAAAGCTGGTTGAAAAAAATTTTCCGAAAAATGGTTATTGAGGCTACCCCCAAAAGAACCATTTTTTTGTTTTTGATTTTCTCAAAAAACGGTGCAATTGATTTTGATCATTTTTTTTTTTCCTAAAGCTCCCTTAAAACTTAAATAGAATTGTGTATTCAAATTTTCAAAAAAAAATTTTTTTGGATTTTTAAAAAAAATTTTTAGCTTAAAAAATAAAAGTTTCTCAACATAATCTGCAAGGTGTTTTTTTTTTTCATTTTTTTTTTTTTTTTTTTTTTTTTTTTTTTTTTTTTTTTTTTTTTTTTTTTTTTTTTTTCTCTATAAATTTTTTTCACTATGGACATTCAATGTTCTAAGTGTAAAGTATTCACGATTCAAAGTGATTCCATTTACTGCGGCTCTTGTCTCACATTTTTCGACTTGAATTGTGCTAAACTGAGTGATTCTCATTATTCCGCGCTGAAATCAAATGAAAATTTAATTTGGCGGTGCGATTTGTGCAAAGACATTCCTTTATCAAATTGCATTGCAAAAATCAAAGACTTTTATCGTTTCTTTGCGGATCATAAAGCTGTGTTTGAAAAGCTCATCACGGATGATCGAAGTGCTAGTGCATTACAACCCCCCCGTGTAACCCGCTCTAAGACCAAAAAAGTTGTAATCGAAACCAATAACAACAAAAGCTTACAGCTATCCAAAGAAGTAAACTTCTCTTCTTCTCCTCGACAATCATCTTCGTCACTGAACTGGAATAAAACAAAAAACACTCCCTTATCATCTCGCCCGACAAGAGGCGATGGTATCAAAGATCTCTCTCATACAAAAAAACCTGTGTGTGTATCAAAGCTCGTTGCAAAAACAACAATCAATCCCAGTTCTTCTATGCAGAGTCGGGAAATTGATAAAGCTGTGTGTAGTGTTGGTGCACATGAGAGAAATATCAAAATTGTTGACGGAGTTTCGTTTGCTAATGTAGCAGCATCTGCCTTGTCTGCTGGTTCAGACAAAACTGATGAGAAATTATGCATTGGTTCTAATCAACGTAACCCTGAAAAAGTGAATATGAAGGAGGTTGATATTGTGGAAGACCATGATGTTAATAAGAAAGATGCTGTAGTTGTTGTTGTTGATGATGTGGATGATACGGTGGCTGTTGGTGGTGGTGATGCTGCTGAGTGTAGCCACGTTGATGTTGCTGGTGCTGATGACGTTGCTGTTGCTGCCGGTGTTGTTGCTGTTGAGGTTGATCTTATTCCTACTCCTTCTCAAATCTTCAATGCACATGCGGTAATAGGTGTTGTTGGAAATGGACCAAACAATGTATCGGGTAAAACTAATACAGTCAAAAACGTGACTGCTGATTGTCCTAATGTGAATGATGTTCCCAAAATTGCTAATACTGCTGAAGAATACACTGAAGGTCGATGGAATGAAGCCAAGCCAAAAAATAAAAATACTAAAGAAATATCGGGCAATAAAATTATAGATGGTGGAATTTTCGGTGATTCTATTATTCAGACTCGAAAATGGCTGCATTTATCCAGTTTCCGTCCTACAACAAGTACTGAATCAATAATTGAGTATATTTCGTTATCTAGTGGTATTGAGTCTTCGTTAATATCTTGCTTCAAGTTAGTAGGGAAAGATGTGAAATTGGACCAACTTAAAAAGGTTAATTTTAAAGTTGGCATTCCAACTGAATCATTTGACTTTATTTTCAATGCAAACTTTTGGCCAAAAGGAATACGTGTGAAAGTTTTTAAACATCTTCAAAAAAACGGGAAAGGACGGGCACTGGAAATACTATAATAACACTTCCTTTGCCCAGTACCATCCATAGTCCTTATCAAAATACCACTGAGGATCCAATTTCTACGGCCGAGCTAAATTCTACACTTGCTGATGAAATCCTAGTATACTACCAAAACGTAGGAGGTATGCGTTCTAAATTGTTAACTTTCCATGATGCTGTTATCGAGTGCAATTATAATATCATCGCTCTCACAGAGACCTGGTTGAGTGATGACATTTCAAATGCTGAAATCTGCAATAATAACTACGACGTTTACAGGAGGGATAGAGACAAAATCTGTACGGAACTTACGAAAGGAGGTGGAGTACTAATTGCTGTCAGTAGACATTTTAAGAGTAGAGAAATATCTCTTGCAAACTCCTCAGGTTTGATTGAACAAATATGTGTGCGTGTAAGCTTCCCTAACGATCTTAATGAAATTAATATCTATTTTTTTAACTCTTATATTCCTCCAAAATCGAGTTTTGATATTTATAATGCTCACATAAACAATATAAATACAATTGTAAGCTCTTTAGATTGTAATTCTTTCGTGGTAGTCTTAGGTGATTTTAATTTAAGCAATATAGTTTGGATTTATTCTGAGGAAGATAAAGCTCTTCTACCTTATAATGTTTTAAATGAAAACGAGACCATTGTTGTAGATACTATGTCAGCTCTTAATTGTATTCAAATGAATAATATTGTTAATTCTATTGGAAGAATTTTAGACCTTGTTTTTATACAAGAAGACCTAGAAATAAATTTAACTGAAGAGGATTTACCTCTATTAAATAATAGTTTTCACCATAAAGCACTGCGATTAGAGTTAAAATTGATCACATTTAATAATTTTTATCGTTCAAAAAGTGAAGTTAATTATAAATATGACTTTAACAAGGCCGATTACATTGGTATAAATAACTTTTTAATAAATGTTGACTGGATGTCGATATTATGTTTCCATGATGTAGAAAGTAATTATAACGCTTTTCTTAACATTTTATACAAAGCTTTCTCTAACCATGTTCCTATTAAACGGATGAAGAAAAATAATAAACCCGTTTGGTATACGAAAAGTTTGTCCAGATTAAAGAATTTAATGATGAAAATGGATAAAACGAGTAGGGTCGATATAAGTTTTCGAAGCGAGTATTGTCGTTTACGTAGAGAATACGATTTTCTTAAAAAATTCATGTACAGACAATATGTTTGGTCTTTAGAATCAAATATTAAAACTAATTCAAAATGTTTTTGGCAATATATAAATTCCAAGCGAAAATCATTTGGTATTCCTACTTACATGACTTACAAAAGTATTGGAAGTAGTGATCTTAATACAATATGTAATTTTTTTGCATCATTTTTTCGTTCGAACTTTATATCGAATCTAGATCACTCTGTAATTAATTATGACATTCCTGCTATAACTGATATAGGTATATTATATCTGTCAGAAGAAGAAATTTTCTCCGCCCTCTGCAAATTGGAGAATAGTGTAAGTCTGCCCCCCGACAATATTCCTGAAATTTTCTTAAAAAAATGTAGGTCCAATTTATCTAAACCGCTTCATATAATTTTCAACATGTCTCTCGAAAAAGGAATTTTTGTGGATGCTTGGAAAAGTTCGTACATAACTCCAATTCATAAATCAGGTTCAAAACAATCAATTGAAAACTATAGGCCAATTGCAAAACTTCAATTGATTCCCAAGATTTTCGAATCCTTAGTTAAAATTAAAATGTATGATGCAGTTAAAGCACATATCTCGCCTTTTCAACATGGTTTTGTTACTGGGAAATCTACAGCAACTAACCTTGCATTATTTACTAACTTCTGTATAAACACAATTGAAAAAAAAAGCCAAGTTGACGTCATATATACTGACTTTTCTAAAGCATTTGATAGAGTTAGCCATAAACTACTTTTGTTAAAGCTTAAATCTCTTGGTTTTCACTCTCAGATGTTCAGCTGGATTAAAAGTTATCTTGTGAATCGAGTTCAAATGGTTAAAATCGGAGAAACTAAATCTGACCTAATTTTTAATGACTCTGGAGTTCCTCAGGGAAGTCATCTGGGTCCACTCCTGTTTTTACTTTTTGTTAATGACTTACCTAGCTTCGTTTTAGACTCCTATTGTCTTTCATTTGCTGATGATTTTAAAATATACAGAGCAATCAATTCAATTACGGATTGCATGCAACTCCAAAAAGATGTGACTTCTCTGTCAAAATGGTGTTTGTCCAATAAGCTTGATTTAAATGTAAAAAAATGTTTTATTCTAACCTTTACTAGGTCTTTTAAACCAATTTTATTTGACTACTATATATCCGAGAACGTTCTCCAAAGAGTTTCAAATCATAAAGATTTAGGAGTTTTTTTCGACTCCAGACTGGATTTCAGAATGCATGTTGATTATATTGTGTCCAGAGGCAATTCTATGCTTGGATTTTTGTTTAGGAATTCTAAGGAATTTAAGTGTCCTTATACAATTAAATCACTTTTTATTAGTTTTGTTCGACCGATTTTGGAATACTGCTCAGTAGTTTGGTCTCCTTACTACAGAAATGCGTCTAATAGAATTGAAAGAATTCAAAAAAGAGTCACGAAATATTCGCTTCATAAACTTGAATGGACCCTACCTTTACCAACGTATAGAGATCGATGTACGTTGATGGATATAAAACCTCTTGAAACTAGAAGAATCTATTACTTGGTTTCATTTGCAAGAGATGTAATAACAGGTCATATTAATTGTGCTCCGTTAAGTGAATTATTTATAAGACATACACCGGGACGTTGTCTCAGACCAAGGGATAATCAATTTTTCTTCATATCACATCATTCGACAAATTACGGATTTAATGAACCGGTTACCAGAGCCTGCCATTTTTTTAATAAATATGCCCATGTAATCGAACTTGAAAGTTCAAAAGAAATATTCAAAAAAACTATCATGAACTCAATTGTAATAGATTAATAGAAATTATATTTATACTGAATACTTATTACTTAACATTATTTTATATATATCTATGTCTAAGAAAGTTTATGTACTTATAGACGAAATAAATAAGTATAAAAAAAAGTTTTATTTTACCAAAAAATAAAGGTACCCACCATACAAAAATGTTAAAAAATGTTTTTTTTTTTGATAAAAATTTTTTTGTTTCAATTAATTTCAACGGTCTTTAATATTATGAAAAAAAAAATGAAATTAAGATATTACAGCTTGTACCTACCATAGAACCATTTTTTCAAATTCTGAATTACTCATTGTCATTATCGACATAACGGATTTTAATGAAATTTTGTATAGAGATGCTTCTAAAAAGTCTAAAAACCATTGCATTTTAAAACTTAAAAAAAAAATACTTTTTGAATATAAAAACAAAAAAAAATTTTTTTTTGAAAACTCGATATTTCAAAAACGGCAATATATTTTTTTGGAAACTTAATTTTCATTCGTACAGTAATAAAAACTTAAAGTTGGCATAACAAATTTTTTTCTTAAAAATCTTATAAAAATTTTGTATATAAAAGCATTTTTTTTTTAAGAAACCACTACAAGGACTTATAATTTTTGTTCTTGCATAAATTCATATTTGCATAGCATTATGTTTTTGTCTCGTACTACTAAAAGAATTTAAAAAATTAGTTTTATCTTAAAAACAGTTTTCTCTAATAACCTTTGTTTTTAAAATTCCTAGTCTATTAAAGAGGAGCAAGTTCGTGCGACCCATCGTGCATTTTATTTCTTCTTCGCTATCATCGATTTCGATTTTTTTTTACAAATGCATAACTTTCCTTATAGTATGTATAAATTGCAAGTTAAAATGGCAGCATATCCCATGATCCCAACAAATTGTAGTATAATTGTGATAGAATTGTAGTAGAATTTTATTGAAATTCATTCATTCTTACCTGATGTTTCATCAGATTCTTAGGCGTTTTTTTAAAGCAGATAGTTTAATTCAAAGCGATCTTCTATTGTTACTCAAATTAAAGTGAACTCAGCAAACCGATTGCTTCGAAGTGGGCTTAAGAAGTATATACTTAGATTTTTGAAAAACATTTTTTATCATTCACAAAAATGACATAGTTCCTAAAAAAAAACTTAGTATACTCTGGGCCTTCACACCAAAAAAATCGATTTTTTTTACAGAGATCAAAATCTTCGAATCCTTATTTGAAGATGGATTTATGTATACGAAATACGCACATCAAAAGAAAACAAATTATCCGGGATCGAAATCCCTAGTGTTAAATAAAGGAAATCGAAATTAGTGTCCTTCGCATTCGCATTTATTCGATAGTTTCGCTTTCATTTAATTCGCTTTCATTATCATCGAAAAATAACAAATTGTAATGTAGTAACATTTTTTTAAAAAAAACTTCCAAAAAATCCACAAAATGTATTAGACGATTGTAAAATAGCAATCGTTCAATCGCAATCGTTCAGTCGACCATATTTGACAGTTCAACAAGTTACATGAAGCTAAAGTTGAATCGTCTTAACGACATCGTCCAGACGATTCAAGTTTGTATGTGTTACACGAAGCAGTTCAATCGTTCAAACGACGTCGTCAAACTATCGTCGTCTTACGCGATGAAGGCCCTGTTCAAAAAAGATCGTCCCTTAGGCCTTGAGCGTAGTTTTTTTTAAGTGCGACCTGTCGATTTCTCAAGGCACTGCACGACACAAATACATTTTTACTATACACTAAAACCACATAATAAGCATGACATTGTTTTGGTAGGTTATATTTTAAACTTCATATCTGCCACACAACTGCGGGCACAATGATATCCATTCACGATCTTCTTTTGTTGTGTTTAGTTAAAGTAATCACAAAAAATTAGAGTAACCATTGCTTAACTTGTCCACGTCAACTTCTGCTAACAGAACTAATTCTTTTTTTAAAAAGCTTTTAATATAAAAAAACAATAAGTGTGGCCGTTGTTTTAAACAGTTTGGTTTTTGAAAATCAAAATAAACGGTTTCTTAGGGAATTTTATTTTATTATTTTATATTGTTACATGTTTTTTATTTTTGATAATTTGTGTTATTTATATTAATTTAAATTTTTGGTTTATTAAAATAGGATAACCCTTTTTGAGGAAGCCCTTAAAAAATCACCTGTTATCTTAACTCATGGTGGTGTGGAAACAGATAATTATATTTTTTTCTTTTTCAAAATTGTTTGATTTGCAATTACTTTGCTGACTTTTTTACTTGCGATATAGGTACTATAGGGCAAGTTCTGCATTTGGAAAAAAAATCGAACTCGAGATTTTGATCAAAGTTGACATTACGATGATAGCGAAGACGAAAAAAGTGGGTCCGACAATTCCGTCTGTCTGTCTGTATGTCTGTATGTCTGTATGTCTGTATGTCTGTATGTCTGTACCTCGAACTACAGCCTAAACCACTGGACCTATTTCTTTCAATCTCGGTAGTTAAGAGTCTTCGGTGATTCCCTAGAGGAAAAATTGAAATTTTTTTTTTAGCTCCAAAACTAAGGGTACCCCCCATACACCCGTAATGCAAAATCTTATTTATCTCGAAAACGGCTCTAACGATTTTGATAAAAAAAATTAAGTGTGATATTATGGACATGGACTATATTTTGGTGAAAAAAAATTTTGGGGGGAAATGTTATTAGGGGTACCTGTCATAGAACGGTTTTTTTGATTTTCGAATTTCTCACCAACGGCTCTAACGATTTTAACCAAAATTTTTATGCAGGAGCTGCTTTGCATTTGAAAAAATATAAACTAAAATTTTTTTCGAAAAAATAGCTTTTGGATTTTTAAAAAAATAATACAATTTTTTTTTTGAAAATTCAATATCTTGAAAACCGATACACGATTAAATTTTTAAATTACGTTTTAAAATGTATTTTATTAAATACTAACAATTTGCATATCAATTTTTTTTATAAAAATTTTAAGGAAAATTTAGTACACAAAAAACATGTTTCAGTGTGTCTGTATGTCTGTACCTCTCACTACAGCCTAAACCACTGTACCTATTTCTTTCAATCTCGGTAGTTAAGAGTCTTCGGTGATTCCCTAGAGGAAAAATTGAAATTTTTTTTTTAGCTCCAAAACTAAGGGTACCCCCCATACACCCGTAATGCAAAATCTTATTTATCTCGAAAACGGCTCTAACGATTTTGATAAAAAAAATTAAGTGTGATATTATGGACATGGACTATATTTTGGTGAAAAAAAATTTTGGGGGGAAATGTTATTAGGGGTACCTGTCATAGAACGGTTTTTTTGATTTTCGAATTTCTCACCAACGGCTCTAACGATTTTAACCAAAATTTTTATGCAGGAGCTGCTTTGCATTTGAAAAAATATAAACTAAAAATTTTTTCGAAAAAATAGTTTTTGGATTTTTAAAAAAATAATATAATTTTTTTTTTGAAAATTCAATTTCTTGAAAACCGATACACGATTAAATTTTTAAATTACGTTTTAAAATGTATTTTATTAAATACTAACAATTTGCATATCAATTTTTTTTATAAAAATTTTAAGGAAAATTTAGTACACAAAAAACATGTTTCAGTGTGTCTGTATGTCTGTACCTCTCACTACAGCCTAAACCACTGGACCTATTTCTTTCAATCTCGGTAGTTAAGAGTCTTCGGTGATTCCCTAGAGGAAAAATTGAAATTTTTTTTTTAGCTCCAAAACTAAGGGTACCCCCCATACACCCGTAATGCAAAATCTTATTTATCTCGAAAACGGCTCTAACGATTTTGATAAAAAAAATTAAGTGTGATATTATGGACATGGACTATATTTTGGTGAAAAAAAATTTTGGGGGGAAATGTTATTAGGGGTACCTGTCATAGAACGGTTTTTTTGATTTTCGAATTTCTCACCAACGGCTCTAACGATTTTAACCAAAATTTTTATGCAGGAGCTGCTTTGCATTTGAAAAAATATAAACTAAAATTTTTTTCGAAAAAATAGCTTTTGGATTTTTAAAAAAATAATACAATTTTTTTTTTGAAAATTCAATATCTTGAAAACCGATACACGATTAAATTTTTAAATTACGTTTTAAAATGTATTTTATTAAATACTAACAATTTGCATATCAATTTTTTTTATAAAAATTTTAAGGAAAATTTAGTACACAAAAAACATGTTTCAGTGTGTCTGTATGTCTGTACCTCTCACTACAGCCTAAACCACTGTACCTATTTCTTTCAATCTCGGTAGTTAAGAGTCTTCGGTGATTCCCTAGAGGAAAAATTGAAATTTTTTTTTTAGCTCCAAAACTAAGGGTACCCCCCATACACCCGTAATGCAAAATCTTATTTATCTCGAAAACGGCTCTAACGATTTTGATAAAAAAAATTAAGTGTGATATTATGGACATGGACTATATTTTGGTGAAAAAAAATTTTGGGGGGAAATGTTATTAGGGGTACCTGTCATAGAACGGTTTTTTTGATTTTCGAATTTCTCACCAACGGCTCTAACGATTTTAACCAAAATTTTTATGCAGGAGCTGCTTTGCATTTGAAAAAATATAAACTAAAAATTTTTTCGAAAAAATAGTTTTTGGATTTTTAAAAAAATAATATAATTTTTTTTTTGAAAATTCAATTTCTTGAAAACCGATACACGATTAAATTTTTAAATTACGTTTTAAAATGTATTTTATTAAATACTAACAATTTGCATATCAATTTTTTTTATAAAAATTTTAAGGAAAATTTAGTACACAAAAAACATGTTTCAGTGTGTCTGTATGTCTGTACCTCTCACTACAGCCTAAACCACTGGACCTATTTCTTTCAATCTCGGTAGTTAAGAGTCTTCGGTGATTCCCTAGAGGAAAAATTGAAATTTTTTTTTAGCTCCAAAACTAAGGGTACCCCCCATACACCCGTAATGCAAAATCTTATTTATCTCGAAAACGGCTCTAACGATTTTGATAAAAAAAATTAAGTGTGATATTATGGACATGGACTATATTTTGGTGAAAAAAAATTTTGGGGGGAAATGTTATTAGGGGTACCTGTCATAGAACGGTTTTTTTGATTTTCGAATTTCTCACCAACGGCTCTAACGATTTTAACCAAAATTTTTATGCAGGAGCTGCTTTGCATTTGAAAAAATATAAACTAAAATTTTTTTCGAAAAAATAGCTTTTGGATTTTTAAAAAAATAATACAATTTTTTTTTTGAAAATTCAATATCTTGAAAACCGATACACGATTAAATTTTTAAATTACGTTTTAAAATGTATTTTATTAAATACTAACAATTTGCATATCAATTTTTTTTATAAAAATTTTAAGGAAAATTTAGTACACAAAAAACATGTTTCAGTGTGTCTGTATGTCTGTACCTCTCACTACAGCCTAAACCACTGTACCTATTTCTTTCAATCTCGGTAGTTAAGAGTCTTCGGTGATTCCCTAGAGGAAAAATTGAAATTTTTTTTTTAGCTCCAAAACTAAGGGTACCCCCCATACACCCGTAATGCAAAATCTTATTTATCTCGAAAACGGCTCTAACGATTTTGATAAAAAAAATTAAGTGTGATATTATGGACATGGACTATATTTTGGTGAAAAAAAATTTTGGGGGGAAATGTTATTAGGGGTACCTGTCATAGAACGGTTTTTTTGATTTTCGAATTTCTCACCAACGGCTCTAACGATTTTAACCAAAATTTTTATGCAGGAGCTGCTTTGCATTTGAAAAAATATAAACTAAAAATTTTTTCGAAAAAATAGTTTTTGGATTTTTAAAAAAATAATATAATTTTTTTTTTGAAAATTCAATTTCTTGAAAACCGATACACGATTAAATTTTTAAATTACGTTTTAAAATGTATTTTATTAAATACTAACAATTTGCATATCAATTTTTTTATAAAAATTTTAAGGAAAATTTAGTACACAAAAAACATGTTTCAGTGTGTCTGTATGTCTGTACCTCTCACTACAGCCTAAACCACTGGACCTATTTCTTTCAATCTCGGTAGTTAAGAGTCTTCGGTGATTCCCTAGAGGAAAAATTGAAATTTTTTTTTTAGCTCCAAAACTAAGGGTACCCCCCATACACCCGTAATGCAAAATCTTATTTATCTCGAAAACGGCTCTAACGATTTTGATAAAAAAAATTAGGTGTGATATTATGGACATGGACTATATTTTGGTGAAAAAAAATTTTGGGGGGAAATGTTATTAGGGGTACCTGTCATAGAACGGTTTTTTTGATTTTCGAATTTCTCACCAACGGCTCTAACGATTTTAACCAAAATTTTTATGCAGGAGCTGCTTTGCATTTGAAAAAATATAAACTAAAAATTTTTTCGAAAAAATAGTTTTTGGATTTTTAAAAAAATAATACAATTTTTTTTTTGAAAATTCAATATCTCGAAAACCGATACACGATTAAATTTTTAAATTACGTTTTAAAATGTATTTTATTAAATACTAACAATTTGCATATCAATTTTTTTTATAAAAATTTTAAGGAAAATTTAGTACACAAAAAACATGTTTCAGTGTGTCTGTATGTCTGTACCTCTCACTACAGCCTAAACCCCTGGACCTATTTCTTTCAATCTCGGTAGTTAAGGGTCTTCGGTGATTTCCTAGAGGAAAAATTGAAATTTTTTTTTAGCTCCAAAACTAAGGGTACCCCCCATACACCCGTAATGCAAAATCTTATTTATCTCGAAAACGGCTCTAACGATTTTGATAAAAAAAATTAAGTGTGATATTATGGACATGAACTACATTTTGGTCAAACAAAATTTTGGGGCAAACTGTTATTAGGGGTACCTGCCATAGACCCGTTTTTTTGATTTTCGACTTTCTTATTAACGGCTCTAAGGATTTTAACCCAACATTTTTAGCAGGAGTCCCCTTAAGTTAAAAATAATATTGTATATAAAAATATTCGAAAAAATATTTATTGGGTTTTAAAAAAAAAAAAAAATTGAAATCAATATCTTCAAAACCTATGAACGATTATTTTTTGAAATTATTTCCTAAAACCAATATTATTAAATACTTAAAATTCGCATCCCACATTTTTTTCTTGAAAAATTTTAGAGAAATTTCTTATATAAAAAATTTATTTAATAATAAAACGATTTTCTAAGTTATATTTGCATAAATTCATACTTTTCCGGAAACCAGACGGCAATTTTATGCATTTGCACATTATTATCTCATTAAATCCATGTTTTATTTATAAAATGTATCTTAAATTCCAAAGTACTTTTACATAAGAGCAAGTTCGTGCGATCCAGTCGTGCATTTTATTTTATATACGCCTTGCGTCAATCCGCCTTCGTATGACTGCCTCAAAAGAATCTTAAATATTTGAACATTAAATATAAGTGTTTTAGATGTATTTGATGCTTTGCGTAGTCTTAGTCTAGATAAACAACCTGATCCTGACGAAATATCCCACTTTGTGTACCTGTAACACATTTATTAAACGCTTCACTCAATAATTGTGAATTTTTTAAAGGATTGGAAAATTTATTTCATAATTCCTGCTATTCATTAAGCTTAGGAATGATGTCTCAAACTACCGTCCAATTTGCAAGCTCTCATTTATCCCAAAATTATTTGAAAAAATCATTTACAATAAAAATTTAAATGTAAATGTAAACCATACCAACATTGATTTGTCGGTGGAAAATCAACCTCGATAAATCTTATGATTTTCAGTAATTATGTTATTAGTTGTTTCGAAAGTGGACCTCAGTGTGATGTTATTTACACCTACATATTTCGCCAAAGCCTTCGATCGTGTAAACCTCAAAATCTTGATGTAAAAGTTGGTAAATTTAGGTTGTCATTCTAATCTTTTGAATTGACTTCAATCTTATTTATGAGATCGTATTCAATACGTTCAGATAAATATTTTTAAGTCTCACTAAATTAATGTTACCTCTGGTGTTCCTCAAGGAAGCCACCTTGGACCACTTTTATTTTAAATATAGGAGAGCTTAATGGACTTGGAGACTTATTTTTGAACATCTCAGAATGCCAAATTATGTCATTTTTTCGTAACCAGTCTCCCATCTTTTCATTGAAATCTGTGCTCATTAAAAATATTCGCGAACAAGAAGATTTTTTTTGACCCGTTTCGTAGAATGTTAGTACTATCGCCTAAAGTAAATCCTTTATTTTCACCATTTACTGCATTTTTATGAATTTCGTAAATAGTCTACACTTGAAAAATCGCAAATAAAACCATTTACCCATTAAATAAAAACTCGTCAATTTCACATACATATATAGTTATGTATTCAAAAAACAAGCAACAAAATCAAAACATTATTTTATTTATATATTTTATGTAAATACATATATTTAATCAATGATTTACATAAAATTAATTTATATTTTGTTGAGCTCTTAATTCAATATTAAACTAAGGGCCACAGAAGGTCTTAAGTTCAGCAAAGCTACAAGGTTTGTCACAGCATTCGTTAGCAATTCCAAATCTCCTGCGGCGGGTCTTTGTCAAAGATCCTAGTTGAAGTTTTGACATAAATGGCGAGTCTTCTATGGCATCTAAAAATTCATCTTCAAAATCTTCTTCTTGTTTAACTATTGTTATTATAATAAAAGAAAATTATTTAAATTTTTTATTTGTTAGCCAATTATTGTAACTCACTTGATCTTTTTTGGTCATAACCTCCAAAGGATCTACCGCATATTATATTCAAAACTTGGTTAAGTTTGCCCCCGCAATATTTTTCATATCCGTCACAAGATGGTGTATTAATCACAAATACCATCAACATGCCAAAACAAGCCAATGCTAAAGAAATCGACTTCATTTTTTTTTTAGTAACGTCGAAAGAATGAAGACGTTAGCTTCAGATGAAGGATGAAAATTTATTACACTGAGTAAGGAGTTTACATTTGGTATTTATACCCCAAAATGTTGCCTTGAATTATTGTTTTTCCTTGTTGTCACTTAAGTGGTTCCTTAATTCTTATCTGTTCGCCTACCTTATATACCTTTATCCCACGCATTTAAATTAGGAATTCAAATTTAAGCAAATTTCCTAAATTAGAATATTAGAGTGCACAATTTGATAATTTTAGAATTACCTAGAATATTGATCAATTTATCGTAGTTCAAAACACATGTGGTAAACACTATGGAATAAGAGACATATATAATGTTTGACACCTTTCTAGATGAACATCAACTATCTCGAGAGACAATCTGAGGACGTCGTTAAATCTCACCCTATTCAAAATAGTTTAGGGATCTTAGTATGTCAAATGTGGGATATTCGAAAAACACATTCCATCTTTAAAGTTGATAATTGGTCACAAAAGTTGACTTATGTTAAGTTTTTCAGTAAATCATAGTTTTTGAAGTTTTTTGGTGAATTTTTAAAGTATTTTGTGAGTTTGAAGAATCTTAAAAAATCATACAAAATCGCTTATCGCTGACGATTTCTTCTGAATATCCCATGAGATGCTTACGTTATCTATAACCATTAAAAAAAATCAATTTTAATCCCCTATGGATGGCTGGCCAATATTTCTGAAAAAATATCAACTTTATAGTCTTTTAGATGTTTTTATTTTTTGTTGAATAACCCACATAACGGATGCTAAGATTCCAGAGGGTGGATGGGGCCTCCCAGCTCTAAGTTGTCCATTATACTCAAATCGAATCAAACCAACTCGTAGGTTTTATACACACAAAGCACCTCGCTGTTAATTTTAAGACTGGAATGCAGTCTCTTCGAGGCAATATAATAATTAACATAGTACTCGAAACACAGAGAATAGCAGATGGTATCAACCAGCATTTCCAACAGCTGCTAAACGGAAATCATGTAGATAAGCGAGAAATACGATAGGAAACGAAGATAACCAGTAAATAAAGAACAATAGGTAGGCTTTGTTTTAAAAATCCTTACGAACGACAATGTTGTCGGATCTTGCTAACTAGTTGATTTACTATAACAGAACTCTTCAAATACAGAGGTGATGTTTAGGTAGGGTGCATGCATCAGATCCTCAACCGAATATGTGTGGAAAGAAGCAAACCCGAGGATTATACTATCAACTGCAAATATCTCATTTACAGAAAAGGGTATTCAATGCCTTTCAAAAAATATTGATGCATAACTCAGCTTTACTTTGCTATAGTATGCTATCCAACGAAATGTCTGACCATCTTTAGACGCTCTTGAATATTATAATAAGCAAGCACCATTACGAGTGACCAAAACTTCATACTAAGGGAAATCCTTTGAGATGACTAACGAATTTCAAGTCGAGACTCCCAATCTTTTCAACGAATTTACAACCTCTTATAAAAGCATTCATCGTCACAAGCTTTATAAAGTAATGATCGAATTCGGAGTCCCGAAAAAACTGATTATGCTGTGTCATATGACTTGGGGACATACTCGATGCAATGGACCACTATAGGAATCCCAATGCCGAACTACGAGTATTTCAAACATCCACAAGGTTTCGGCACGGATATGCTCTATCATTTGATTTCGTCAACCTCGATCTGAAGTTCGATCTGAAGTAGAAGTGCGAAGTGTCTAGGGTAGTTTCTAACATCCGGGGACACAATTTCTTAAACAAATCTGTAGAACTAGATGATGTTGATATTTTGGGTGGCTTGCAAGGTTATGAAATTAAGTTATTCATGGCAATTGACGATCAGACAAAACTTATCGGTCTTATGAATTAATCGAGGACAAGGTTATTATTAAAAAACATACAACCATCTGACAACCTTCTAGGACAAAGCGTCACTATTAATAGAATAACGTTAAGGTAGTTCCATCTAACAGCTCTAGGTATAATCGGCAAACAAACGGCTGCAACCATCTTTTCGTCCAAAAGCCTCCTCGCAGTTGACCAATAATGAAATTGGCCTCTCCTTCATTCTGAACTCATTCGGTTCAATTCAATGCTGCTCATTAGCCGTTCGGAATCGACAGAAAATTGTAGGTCCACCCCATTTTTTCAAACACGCACACAGAAAGGGTTGAGAGTTCGTTAAAAGTGTCAAGAGAACCGGACCAAGTTTTGACCCCTGTGGTACACCATGAGAATAGTTTCTTTCTTGGCTGCACCAAGACCAACTTCCAATTTTGACTTTAAAGGATCTTCTTTTGAGCTAGCTCGCCAGTCTTTCGAAAACGTTCCTCTAATGCCGATTTTGTAAAGGACATTAATTAGTTTTTCGTGACCAGGGTTCGGACTTAGGTTTTAAATTTTCGAAGTAAATACGAAAAAAAAAAACTGAATTAGATCCAAAATTTTCGAAGTAGTTTTAGAAAATTAAAAAAAAAATAATATTTTCAACAAAAGTTTATTCAGTATTAATTGGTTATTTTTCATTAAACAATAAATAATTAATTGCGTACAAGTAACTATAAAGTACAAGAAATTCGGACTTAAAATAAAATAAATATAACTATAACACAAACTTAAGACTTCAATAAAAACAAATCAAATATATATAACAGTAAATAAAGACTTCTTAAAAAAATGTATTAAAAAGGTGGCTCATAAATATCTTTACGTTTTTCTACAAGTGATCTCGAAAACATTAAATTTTCCACGCTGCTTACGCTGAAAAGATTCCTTAACTTGTTTTTAATGTAATACAGGGTGAAAAGCGTTGTCTTCAAATATGGTGGTTTTTTCAAAGAGAAGTAGATCCTAAAAAAGAGAAGTACATAGATAAAAAATAAATAAAATAATAAGATCTACTTGATCGAAGTAAAGTCCGAACCCTGTTCGTAACTACCATAAACGTACCAAATGCTTAGCTGAAGTCCACGAACATTACCAACAAGTGATGATTTTTATCGAGACTAATTTTAATAGCGTTACAGAATTCCTAGAATAGAAGTTATGATTTTTTTTTAAATAAAAACATCGGTGTAAATTAATTGTGTAAAATTTTATAACGGAACTTCCGAAATTTCAAATTTTTCCTATCACTCTTGAAATAAAATGCACGACTAAGAATTTCAAAAATGAATGTTATTGGAGAAAAACTGTTCCTAAGCATAAAATTAATTTTTTAAATGACTAAGGCCGGTTTTTTCACTCGGAGTTGAACATAACTTGAGGATTTTTATTTTCAACTCGTGATTTTGTTTTTATTCACTCAAAGTTGACGTTTTCAACTTTCGATTTTCAACTCTAGAGTTGGTCAACTTTAGATTTTCTCAACTCCCGGAATAAGTAGAAGTTGATTGAGCAAACTAGAGAGTTGACATGAAATATTGTTTTTTTTTTTCAAATAAAATAAATGCATTTGATTTCTAAAGTGACTTCATCTACCGCTTTCGTCTTTTAAAACCAGACAGCGATGATGTTGCCAGACTTGATAAATGATTCACTTCCTTCCGACAAGAGACGGTAATAGTCCTAAGTGGCCGTGACCTTAAAACTTAAGTTCCCTTTTAAGTATATCTTGTGAATTGTAGACAATCACAAAATTATTGGTAGCACTACGATTTTATGCTCGGATAAATGCAATTGACTTTTCTTCAGTAGAGTAAGCATTTCCAGCGTGCATCACGTTCGGAAACGAGTGTCGAAAGCAATTGTCAATCTAGCACCACGGTTAATTGGAATGCCGGAAACGCATGAGGAAAAGCTTGAAGCATCATGAGGCTTTTTCGCTAAATCAAGTTTCGTAGGACAATTAGTGCAATTGATTGTACACATGTCCGAATACAATCACCAGGCGGAAGTGATGCAGAAACCTTAAGAAATCGCAAGGATTGGTTTTCTCTAAATGTGCCTTCGCGAATTTAAAAATAAATTATACTGTAGCTAGCTGGCAGGTTTTATTAGTTTTTTATTTATACAAATAATATACAAAACATTCAGTTTTAGCAAGTGCATTTATATGCTTATTACATTGGGCTCAGCACATGACCAAAACATTTTTAACTTATCACGATTGAAAAGTAGATTTAAAATAGGTGAATTTAATCACTTGGGGACTCAGGCTATTCAAATACAAGTTATCCAGAAATACCCAGATTTGTTGATATGTTAGCTTCCACAGATGTACCATCAACAATTCCATACAATACAAAACGTTCCCGATTTTTAAAAACTTATTTTCACCCAGGGTAGATCGAGTTGAAGACAACTCTCAAGTTGGTCAACTCGGGAGTTTGCCTCAAGTTGAGCAATAGTACAAAAATGGCCCTAAAACAACTTCTTTAGCAGTTGGAGGTAAAAATAGGATGCTATGTGATTCAAGCAAATAGTGGTTTATGCAAGAACAAAAATTATAAGTCTTTGAAGTGGTTTCTTAAAAAATAAGCTTTTATATAAAAAATCCTTAAAACATTTTTAAGAAAAAATTTTGGTACGGCAACTCAAAGTTTTAATAATTAAACGTATACAAAATAAATTTCCAAAAAAATTAAGCCGTTTTTGAGATATTGAATATTCCAAAAAAATAGATTTTTTTTTTCAGAAATTCCAAAAATATGTTTTTAAAAGTTTTGAAACGCAATATTTTTTAAACTTTTTAGAAGCTTCTCTATGAAAAATTTCATTAAAATCCGTTATGCCGATAATGAGAAATTTTAAATTCGAAAAAATCGTTTTATGGTTAGTTACAGTCAGTAATACGAGTATGTATTTCGAAATTTTTTATATTAAATTATAGATCGTAAAAATTATACGAAAGAAAAAAAAATTATCAAAATTCTCGGAACTGTTTTCGAGATAAATACGATTTTCGAAAACCATTTCTTAACATTTGTATAGTACCGTTATTTTTAAGTAAAGTAACATTTTTTTTCTCAATGTTTGTGGATTTTAAGAAATTTTTATTAATTAAGTTTGAAAAAAATCCATAGTGGGGTTTTCAAAATATTAAGTTTCCAAAAAAAAATTTGAAATTTTTTTTCAACATCGAAAAAATAAAAAAATTAAAATTTGAATATGTAATAATATTCACACTTTGGAGGAGCTTTAGCATAGGTAAAATGATTTAAATCGGTTGTACCGTTTTCGATAAAATCAAAAACAAAACAAAAATGGTTTGAGGGGGGCTACCAAAAATAACCATTTTTTGTAAAATTTTGTTCAACCATTACCTAGCTTTAACTAAATAAAATTTTATGATTTTTTTATTTAATTCTTTGGGACAGTTTTTGAGAAAAAAAATATGTATAAAATTTCGAAAAAAAAAAAATCGTATGGCAGGTACCGTTATTTTTGGTCTTAAAAAAAAAAAAGAAAAAAACGTGTGAGAAGAAAAAAATTAAAAATGATTTCTACCAAGGTTAAAGAAAAAACAGACAGAATCGCGAGACCCACTTTTTTGGTCTTCGCAATGTGAACTTTGATCAAAATGTCGACTTAGATTTTTTTTATGAATGCATAATTTGCCTTATAGTACCTATAAGTCGCAAGTAAAAATAAAAAACGAAAGACTTAAAAATTTATATAAAAATATGTATTACTCTTTTTTTTTCAATAATTCCCAACACCTAGAATACCACGCCTATATTGAAATTTGTTTACAAATGGGGATACTTTTTTCAATACCCTTTCCGATAATTCAAGGAAGCTCCTAGCTATAGAATTCGAGTTTTGCATTCGCATTTTCTTTAAATGTTTTCTTTCTTAAATTTTTTAATATTCCTAAGACCTTCAAAGATCTGTCTTGAACTTTGTAGAAAACCGATTTTCTATATTTTTTTTTGTGTTTATCTGTATTTACCCTATTATAAATTAATATTTGAAAAAATTCTTTCTTATAGCAAACGTCTAAACCCTTTCGAAAAAAAAAATCTTTGTAAACATTTTTTCATAAGGTAAAAATCTGTCGGATTGTATCTACAACTTGCCATAAAAATTAGTTCTAAAAATGCTGAAAAAAAAACAATTCGATTGCAATCAAGTGACTCAGAGTGTACAAACGCATTTTTTTTTTGTTGTACATAAAATCACGTTTTCTTTGTTGGAAAATAAAAAAAGTAATAAATAATAAATACAATTTCTGAACAAATTGATTCGATTGTATAATAAGTGGATTACCCAACTCTGTATCTATGTATATTTCTATATAGATTATAAGAGCAGGCATTTGTGTCGAGATTATTCTTTGGCGCAATTTGTCCTCGCCAACTTTACTTCTTACTTCGAGCTTAGCTACCTCTACCTACATTATATACATTAGATGGAGTTTGATGTAGCCAAAGCCTCGAAAACACGTTTATCGTGTTATATTTGATTTTCTTTGAAAATTTTTCTTCTTTTTTTTTTGTTGTATTTTTGAATTTTGCACTCGGGTCGAAGTAGCAGGTTCTCTGGCGCAGGGTTATAGATGGCGTTCTATAGCAAATCCGCATAACAGCATGGTACACAAAAAATAACGAAACGGGCACACATGCAATACTTGAAATCTCCAACGGAGTTCTACTTTCCCAAAGTTAGATTTGTATCTTGTATATAAGTAGATATATCTCAAATAGATGGATATACGAGTATAGAGGTTTTATTTAACTGAGTCATCATGTTCAAACCTTTTTTGGTTGATTGCAAGTTAGAAAGTAATATTTTTGTTTTGTTTTTGACAAAAAAAAAGTTTGTTATTCCTCCCCTCTAGCTAATTGAAAAACCCACTCACTCGAAACTAACAAATGAGATTTCTTTGTGATTTCTGCAACTGAATCCCGATTCTCAAGCCAAATCCAAAACAGGAGTGAAATGGTGGTGATTTATCGAAGCTTAGTCATCGGCAGCCATTAGTATTCACACAGAAAAACAACCGGTTGAGTTGTTGGTCTGGTTTGAGTGAGTTTCTTTGTAACTTTAACAGCTGGGTTGTGTTGATTCTGGTTTGGTGAGTTAGCTACTTATAACAAATTAAAAATGGGAAAGGTTTAGCTACATACAGTGGCTCACACCTTATTTGATACAGTATCTGATTTCAAATCTAAGTTGCAATAACTTGTAGACTAGACAGATTATCAAAAAAATTTCAATTTTATTTGGAAGAAAAACAAAAACACTTGAACAAAGAACTCTAATTTACTTTAATAGATTGGTATTTAACAACATAACAATTAAAAATTAAAAACACTGTTAAATTCGATGTCACAGCTTATTTGATACAGTCTTAGAAATAACTAAAAGTTATTGATTTTTTGGCACTTTTAATATTTTGTATGGTATCCTTTGGCCTTTTCAAGAGTCTGGGGTCTTTTTGGCATGGAATCAATAAGCTTCTTTGTGACTTATGGTGTTATTTTCTTCCATTCTTCTATTATTGCATTTTTAAGGTCATTTTTTCGAAAAGGCTTTTGATAATGTTTGGCATAAGGGCTTAATATTCAAACTTATTTCTCTAGGTTTTCCAAGTTGGCTTACCAGAGTTATACAAAGTTTTCTAGAGGACAGATTTACCTCAGTTTATATAGGATCAGAATTTTCTGAACAAATTGCTGTTCTCTCGGGCATAGCTCAAGGATCGATACTGGGTCCAACATTATTTAACATTTTCCTTCATGATTTCCCTTTTACAGATTTTATGATTCAGGAACCATGTGGTTTGCTGTATGCAGACAATACTAGTATCCTTGCAAGTGACAAAAAACCAAGCATTGCCCTTTGCAAAATAAAAGAAAAAATTCCTATCTTAGAAAGTTATTTTAAAAGATGGGGTTTAAAAATAAACCCAGAAAAATGCAATCTTACTTGTTTTAGAAACTCAAGTGGAAGGGGGCATTACCTAGCTGTGAAAGAAAGCAAAGCTTTATCTTTACAAATAAACGGGCATAGCGTCCCTCTAAGAACTGAATCCAAAATATTGGGTATAAATTTTCACAATAGATTCGTCTTTAATAAACATGCTAGAAAATCTCTGATGAGAGTAAAAATGGTCACATCCAATTTGAAACCTTTATTGAGCTCCAAACATATGCCTGGAAGCACAAAAATTTTAATGTACAAAACTCTTTTAAGACCCATATTAACATATGGGTTTGGTATCTGGTTTTCGATTTCTCCAACTGTTGCTAAAGAGCTTGAGAATTTTGAAAGAAAAATTTTAAGATTTTGTAGTGGAAAGTTTCGAAAACGGAATAAGAAATGGTTCTCAAACAAAACTCTGTATGAAGCCACAACACTAACACCTTTGATGGTGTATCAAATCGACCTTTTATTGAAAAGACTTCAAAACTGTCGTTCACATTCTAATCCTTTAGTAAGAGCCGTGTTTGATTCTAATAGCAATGATAGTATTAATGATAATTATTACCTTTCTCCTGTTAACCTTTTGCACAGCGCATCTCTAACCCATTTGAGACCAGATACAAACAGAGAACTGACTGTGCCATTTTATGACAAGGCACTACCCGGCAATCTAAGAGGATAAATTGATTTTTGACTAAAAGTACATAATGGTATATAGACCGACGTTTAATTTATTTATCTTTTTTTTGTTCATATAGCGATATATAATTCAATAATGAGATAGAGAAAAGTTACGTTTATGTACTCATACTTGATGGGTGTTTTCATCGAAAATAATTCCAGATGACTTCACCCAATGTATATAATGTATAAACACTTTTAAATGAAATTAAAACTCATTGTAGAGTTTTTGTTTTTGTCTTGTATTTGTTTTTTTTTTAGCTTAAGTTTTAGGTATAAGTTATATTTTATAAAATTAGTTATAAGTGCTCTTTAGAAGCTAAGCTGATAGTATGCCGGTAGCAAGTGTACGCATTCAAAAAATGATTTACTATAGTTAAAATCCCTATTGTTATTTTCAAATTTATATAAAAATCTATTTATCTCTAAAACTATCCAAGCTAGACATACCTCTAAAAGTCGGCTGCTGTATTTAGACGTAAGATCAAACAAATGTACTGTTTTTAAAATGTCTTAATAAAGTTGAATTGAATTGAATTGAATTTAAGGTCATTTTTGTTGGAAATTTTATGATTTCGAATATTGTTGTCCAACAAAGCCCACAAATTTTCTATCACATTCATGTCAGGTAACTGCGCCGGAGGTGTCATTGGATGAGGGGAGTTCCAAATGAGCCAGGTCTGCACAATTCCTGACTTATGCTTGGGGTCATTGTTCTGATAGAACTGGAAATTTGGACGAATACCCAATTTTTCGGCACTTTGAATCAAATTCTTTTTCAAAATGTTTAGGTACATATTTTTTTCCATCGTCCCCTCAATTTACTCCAAATTTCCCACCCCGGTTCCAGACATACAGGCCCATACCATAACGCTTCCTCCACCATGTCATCACAGTTGCTTTCAGGTTCTCCGTTTTAAGCTCTGTATTTGCCTTCCGCCAGACGTAGGACATCCCGTCAGAGCCAAAAATATTGAACTTGGATTGGTCTGCAAAAATAAAACTATCCCAAAATTCGGAATCCATGAGAACATGCACCTTAGCAAATGCAAGTCGGCTTCTTTGATTTTTCTTGCTGATGAGTCTTTTTACGAGCAACACGGCCATTAAAATCTTGCTTGCGAAGCACACGGCGAATGGTCTCAGCACAATATGTCTTGCCTAATTCTTGTTAAACCTCAGTTGCAAGCTCCGGGGCCGATAACTTCGGGTTAATTTTAATTTTTTGAACAATGTATCGTTCGTCATACGAGTTGAAAATTTTGTTCGATGCGTTTCTTCCTTTGTCTCTAACACGATTTTCATGGACAAACCGCTCCACTATATGCTGTACTGTAGAGGCAATAAACCAACACATTTTAGATTTGTCGAATGGATTGTCCACTTTTATAGTGGTGAATAACTAGTTCGCGAACTTCAATTGTTGTCCGACGACCCATTTTAGAAAAAAAAGACGCGAATCGTTACTTTGGCACACTAGAAAATATGAAAAATTGATTACAAACAAACCTAAAGTGACAAACAAAAATAAAATAATTATCACTTGCGTGAAAATTTGGAGCATTAGGTGCATTAAGTTAGCTGTATCAAATAAGTTGTGAGGTGTTTTTTGGTACATAGTTAATATTCCCCATTAGTTTGGTGGATGGTTAGGCTAATATGTAAATCCTCATATTAAAAATTACTCGTTGAACATACGCCTACAAACCTACATTTAAATTTTGGACATATGCATTTTACCTTTCAAGATACACTGTTTTTATTTTGGAAATAAATACTGTATCAAATAAGCTGTGAGCCACTGTATGTAAATAGCCTGGGAGGTTTCGTTGCAAATGAGAAATCAATTACAATTCAAATACTCAAATAACTAAGTCCTTGGTTTTCCTTTTTTTTTTTTTAAATTTTACTCAAGTAAATAATATACGCGATAAATAAATAATAAATGTGAAATGAGCTCTTTAAATGCAACATAACAAGCCGAACTATTTCTGAATAACTAATTGAATGAAATACAAATCTATTGAAAAACAACCTCACGTAACCAGTCTGCCAAAAAAGATTTCCCATAAGTACCTTCAAATGAAAAATTCCCAAGAATAGATTTTTTTTTTTGTGGAATTGACTCACAGACTTCTTGGAATCATTTTAGTTTTCTGCAATTTAAGTCAAATGCATGAGGGTATTACGAGTATTCGAATGACTAATGGAAGTCTAGCAGACAAGGTGTTTTGGGTCATTATCTTGGAATATATATGTAAACATTCAAAAAATGGTTTCTATTTTCGATGCAAGTTTGTCGGAAATTTATTGCAATCTTTAGAATACAAAACGAGAAAATTATTCAGACTGCAGTGGTGCGTGTCTGGACTGATAAGAGATTACCAGACCCATTTCTAACGAGGGCAATTGGTGTATTTAATGATGGACTTGAAAACAGGCTAGGTAGAAAAGAATATGCTACTTATTAAAACAAAATGCATAGAGGGAATGTTGGATGTGAAAGGTAGTCAAAGGTTTGATGTGTCATAAGATACGTGATGTGTTTTTTATTTATTTTTTTTTTTAAATAAACGTATGTTCAAGGGGTTATGACGAGACACCCTTAACATGTTTTACATACAGCACAATTATGTTTCTCACAAGGAATCAACTACATAAAATATATTAAAAAAAGGAAGTATTGAAAATTTGTTTGTTTAAATTGCTTCATCGTGATTCTTGAATAGGAGAAATTTTCTTGAATTTTCGTTAGAAATTTAAGAGTGAACGTGGTGAAATTCACTTTTATGCTAATTTTTCTAAAACAATTAGTTTTTTTTTTTTAATAAAATTTTAAAATAAAAATTGTAGATTTTATAATTCTATACAAAAAAGATTGTGCTAAAATTAATAGATTCTTATTTTTTGTGTTAATAAGCTACGATTTTTACCTTAAAACTAAAAAAGAAAATATTATTTTAAGAGAAATTTCCATTAACGGTTACGCGTTCCGTGTAGCACGTTACCTTACGGAAGATTGTATTTAAGACCCTGTTTACATTGGGAATATTGCTTACAACTTGTGCCAAATTTCATTGCAGGTCCATTCAATATTTTAAATAAATCCCCTTCACGTTAGTAATGGACGATTACATGTTATTTTATGCTCCGGAAAAATGCATTTTTAGAGATGACATTTAGAAAAATCCGAAAACTGTGTTTTTTTTTATTTTTTGCTCCGGATAATGCATTTTCAGGGCAATCGGTTGACATTTGCAACGAAATATTCCCGATACGTCAAAATTTAATTTGTCTATTATTTGTCAAACCACATAATGTCAAAGTTCGAATTTAATATTCTATACACATACATCAGAATATATGGTACATATGTAGATCGTTCTCCATCTGTCAAGACATGAATTGGACAATGAGTGCGATGCCAATGGATTCAATTTTTTAGATTTTTCCGCATATATTTACTTTGTCCATTACAAGATGGGAATGGTGTCAAACAGTTTGAAAAACTCTGACAGAGGGATTAAGATAAAGTACAGAAACGTCAAAAAAAAAGTCGGAGGATTTAGTTCAGTGTGAACACCGTCTTTAGCAGAAATAAGAGTTCAGTTTTCGAGTAATACGTGACTGAATTATGTGAGTTTGGCATTACCGCTTACGCCATCGAGCAATCGATTACACTAATCTGACATTTTCATTCGATCACTGATGGGACTCACTCACTCGGTCACTGAAGCGGCAATTTGGCCCTTGATTAAGCGATTCTTTTTTTTTCAGTTGTTCCGTTCTTCATCTTTTTGACATATTTGGTGTCAGGTGAAGAAGTGTACTGGACTGATGCTACATTTCTACACCCTTCACCTTAACTGTCAAAAAGACTAAAGACGAAACGAACGAAAAAATATTTTTTTGCACTATTAGATGCGTTCAATTCTCAAATATGCTTGACAAGCACAGCATGATTAGCTTAATTTAAAAAAATAAAATGCACGACTGGGTCGCACGAATTTCAAAAATTAATGTTATTAGAGAAAAACTTAGTAGTTAGAGGTAAAAATAGGATACCATGTGATTCAAGCAAATATTGGTTTATGCAAGAACAAAAAGTATAAGTCTGTAGTGGTTTCTTAAAAAAATAAGCTTTTATGTAAAAAATGTTTAAAACATTTTTAAGAAAAAATTTTGGTACACCAACTTAAAGGTTTTATTATTGTTCGAATAAAAATTAAATTTACAAAAAAAATGTTGAGCTGTTTTCGATATATTGAATTTAAAAAAAAAAATGATTTTTTTTTTTCAAAATTCAAAAAAAAAAAAAAAAAAAATTTCTTAAAGTTTTGAAATGCAATGTTTTTTTAAACTTTTTAGAAGCTTCTCTCTAAAAAATTTCATTAAAATCCGTTATGCTGATAATAAGGGCGCAATTATCTTCAAAATAGCCGCTCAAAGAAGAAGAAATGCCCAGGAGATTTGTTCGCCAAAGTTCATTAACAATGCTCAAGGCCAACTACTTGTGGAAGACAACGAAATTCTTCACAGGTGGCGACAGTATTGTGACGGACTTCTAAACGAACAATTTCCAAGGCTATACTTTCCAATAGCTTCACCTAACTTAAGCGAAGTATCCGACGTCACAGTCGAAGAAGTTAGTGAGGCGGTAAAATACTCCAAAAAGGGAAAAGCTGTTGGCCCAGACGAAATACCCTCAGAGTTTTGGAAAAAGATGGGAGACATCGGGTTTAGATGGCTCATGATTCTTGTCTCCAAACTTATACGAAGTGATCGCATGCCTAATCAATGGAGGGAAAGTTACCTTCTTCCAATTTATAAAGGAAAGGGTGATACTCGAAGCTGTGATAATTACCGTTCGATTAAGCTGATGTCACACACCATGAAGATCGTTGAGCGAGTCTTGGGTAGCCGACTGCGAAAAATAATTAGGCTATCTGATGACCAGTGCGGGTTTGTCGGGGGTAAGTCAACCACGGATGCAATCCAGAGTATAAGAATAATTATGGAAAAACATCGGGATTCTTTGGAGGATTTGCATGTCGTATTGGTTGATTTTGAAAAAGCATTCGATCGGCAACCACGAGATCTAATATGGGTGGCCCTCAGGCAACGAGGAGTTCCAGAAACCTATGTGCGGATAATTATGGACATGTATGATGGAGCAGTTACTAAAGTAAGATGCGCAGCTGGAGTCACCGAAGAATTCGAAATCACAGTAGGTGTACACCAGGGAAGTGTCTTGAGTCCCCGTTCTCTATATTACAGTTCTTGATTACCTGCTTGAAGGCAAAGTGACGGATCCAAAAGTGCATCAGTTATTCTTTGCTGACGATGGAGCCATCATAAGTGAAGACTTGATGTATGGGTGGATGTTCTAGAAGGAAGTGGGTACCGCATAAGCGCGAAAAAGACAGAATACCTATGCTGCCCATTTTCTGATCCACACAGGCCTATTCCAGACATTTATTTGAATGGAGTAGTGCTTTCCAAGTGTGAAAAGTTTAAATATCTGGGGTCTATGATAAATAACGAAGCTACTTGTGATGACGATATCAATCATCGCGTAAGCGTAGGGTGGATGAAGTGGCGGGAAAATTCTGCTATCTTCTGTGACCGAAAAATGCCCCCTAAGCTGAAAGGAAAGCTCTACACTTCAGTTGTGCGTCCAGCACTCACATTGCACTCAGTTGTGCGTCCAGCACTCACATTGCACTCAGTTGTGCGTCCAGCACTCACAATGTTGGACAATGTACAAATAATGAGAGTAAGCTAACGGCAGCTGAGATGAAGATGCTTCGTATGACAGCAGGAGTTACAAAGCTTGATCGAATTAGAAGTACGAAGAACCGAGGAAGCCTTCATGTTAAGAATACCATTTCCCAAAAAATTAAACACGACCGACTCAGTTGGTGGTATTGCCATGTTCAAAGGAGAGATCCTGAGAACCCCGTCAAAAAGGCAATATCATACAACGTTCCAATTCGGAATAAAAAGAAAGGTAGGCCTAAACACTCCTGGTGCAAACAAATGCAAAAACACCAGCATTCAGTTGGCCTCAGAAATGGAACAATACAAAACCGGGAGGCTTGCCGCCGATTTCTGAGGTCAACCCGGCGAACCCCACAGGCGGATCACTAGTGTGAAGCAGATACGTGGGAGAGTTATGATCCCCTCGACATCGAGATCATAACAGCGCCGAAGCAAAGGAAGAAGAAGAAGAAGCTGATAATGAGAGATTCAAAATCGTTCTATGGTAGGTACAGTCAGTAATAACTTGTTTTCAATTTTTTTTTTATTAAATTATAGATCTTAAAAACTAATCCAAAGAAAAAATTATAAGCAAAATTCTCGGAACCGTTTTCGAGGAAAATACGATTTTCGAAAACCATTTTTTAACATTTGTATAGAGGGTACCGTTATTTTTGGTTAAAATAAATTTCTTTTTCTCATATCTTGTATATTAAAAAAACTTCTATTTATCAAGTTTTAAAAAATTCGAGTGTAGGGTTTTCGAAATATTGAGTTTTCAAAAAAAAAAAAAAATTGGAAATTTTAAAAACCAAAACATTGTTTTTGTAAAATTTTAATTCACAATAATATTCAAAATATTGGGGACCTTTAGCAGAAAAAAAATGATCAAAATCCGTCGTACCGTTTTTGAGAAAATCAAAAACCAAAAAAATGGTTCCAAGAGGAGTACCAAAAATAACAATTTTTTGTAAATTTTTTTTCAACCATTACCTAGCTTTAACTCAATGAAATTTTTTGATTTTTTTTAAGAAAATCTGTGGTCATAAAAAAAAGAAAAAAAGATCCGGGGGAAAAATCCAAGTTTGAAGAAAATCGGCCGTTCAGCTGTAGTCGAACAGACAGAGACCCACTTTTTTAGTCTTCGCTATCATCGTAATGTCAACTTTGATCAAAATGTCGAGTTCAGTTTTTTATATGAATGCATAACCTGCCTTATAGTCCCTATAAGTCGCAAGTAAAGAGATAACACTCACTTAAAGATTATCTGAAGTAGAAGACTCTACAATTTAAGAGTTCTGATTTGGCGTATTTTCTTTAAATATCAGATATTTTAAACTTATAAAAATACTAAACATCACAAACATAGTTTTCTCAAGAATTGTCAAAAATGTTTTTTTTTTTCAAAGATTATGATGATAACAAATTGCTTAAATAAAATTAATATTTATTGAAATCATAAAAAAAAATAAATTAAATCAAACTTCTGAAACTGTTCAGTTATCAATTAAAATTTTGCATAAGACTTTTTTTCAATTTTATAGAGGAAATATTTCTTTATTTTTTTACAAATTAGATTTTTGGCCTAACTGCACGTTCATTTACCCAATTTAAAAAAAAAAAGAATTTCAAAAAAGCAGTGCCTGCGAACTTGACAGCGAATATAATTTCATTTGAATTTTATTTTCCAATGGAATGCAGTTTTTTACACAATTACCGACCCAAAATACTCGTTAGAGCATTATTACCTGCGGGAAAGGTACAATTGGGCATTTTATCAATTTGAATAATTTAGATTTTCTCTTATATCATATCCGTAACATCCATGTTCTAAGCAACTTTTACTATAAAAACAAGTTCACGTGACTCAGTCATTCATTTTTTTTAAAGAGCTTGATTGATTTATATAATTTCATTATGTGATGAATTATTTGTATCGAGCAATTAATTCAAGTATGTACATATATTGATTTTATCTTATTTATTGTCACAGGGATGTAGTCCCTGAAAATGAAAAGGGGCGCCAGTAATTTTTTTTGTGTGGAAATTAAAAACCTAAGAAGCAAAACTAACAGTGAAAAATTTTTAAATAAAATAATAGATTTTATTTCTGAATAGGAATTTGAAAAAAAAAATTTATTTGCTTGGGAAACCTTTCCAAAATGCAGGCCTAAAACCCAAGATCTTTTAAAATAAAAAAAAAAAAAAAAATGCACGACTGGGTCGCACGAACTTGCTCCTATGTAATAGACTAAGAATTTTAAAAACGGATGTTATTAAAGAAAACTGTTCATAAGGATAAAATGAATTTTTTAAATTCTTTTATTAGTAAGAGATAAAAACAGAATGCTATGCAAATATGAATTTATGCAAGAACAAAAATTATAAGTCGTTGTAGTGGTTCCTTAAAAAATAAGCTTTTATGTAAAAAATTTTTAAAACATTCTTAAGAACAAATTTTGGTACGTCAATCTTAAGGTTTTATTATTGTACGAATAAGAGTCTTATTTCCAAAAAAAATACCAAGCCGTTCTTGAGATGGTAGATACACTCAGTAATATCTAGATTTCATTTTTTTTTTATTAAATTATAGATCGTACAAATTAATCAAAAGAAAAAATTTTTTTTAGCGAAATTCTAGGAACCGTTTTCGAGAAAAATACGATTTTCGAGAACCATTTTTTAACATTTGTATGGAAGGTACCGTTAGTTTTAGATAAAATAAAATTTTTTTTTCTCAAATCTTGTAGATTATGTTAAGAAACTTTTATTTGTCAAGTTTGAAAAAAATAGATGTTGGGTTTTTCGAAATATTGAGTTTCCAAAATAAAATTTGAATTTTTTTTTCAAAAATCCAAAAAATAAAAAATTGAAAATTTGAATATGTAATAATATTCAAACTTTGGAGGAGCTTTAGCATAAAAAAAATGATTTAAATCGGCTGTACCGTTTTCGAGAAAATCAAAAACAAAAAAAAATGGACCGAGGGGGGCTACCAAAAATAACAATTTTTTGGAAATTTTTTTTCAACCATTATGAAATTGAAACCAAATGAAATTTTTCAAATTTAAAAAAAAAAAAAAAATTAAAAAAAAAAAGAAATTAAAAAAAAAATAAAAAAATATTTATAACATTTCGAAAAAATCGTACGGCAGGTACCGTTATTTTTGATCTTAAAAAAAAAAAGAAAAACGTGTGGGTGGAAAAAATTAAAACCCATATCTACCAAGTATGAAGAAAATCGGCCGAGCCGTTTAGGCTGTAGTCGAACCGACAGACAGACAGACATAATTGCGAGACCCAGTTTTTTAGTCTTCGCTAACATCGTAATGTCAACTTTGATCAAAATCACGAGTTCGATTTTTTTACGAATGCATAACTTGCCTTTTAGTATACCTATAAGTCGCAAGTAATAACGGGTAAAGCAAAGATTTAAATGGACAGTTAACCCTTCGTCTCGAAAAGAATATTCAGATTTATGACGGGGGGTCACGATTTTCACAATTTCGGAATTATGCAAAACCCAAACGAATTTGATGACTTTTGCTTCAAAGTCTTTGAAATTTAAATCTTTAAAATACTCGTATCAATCAACCTAGAATCTTATTTTACAATCATAATAATATCACCCTACTTATCTTATGCAACTGCGTCCTAATCCACGATTTTTTCTTGCTGTGAAGTCCTCCAAATTTCTCACTTCCTCTTCATTTTTGGCGTTTCCTAGTTTTGTTTTTGAAATCACAAAATTTCTCCTGTTTCCATAGCCTCGTTTTTAATTTTTTTTTTTTATCTTTCCAAAAAAAACTTTCGTTTTAAAATTGGTGTATTTTCTTTTCAACCTCTCGTCGTCCAAGACTTGCCCCTGGATGGCTACTTCTTTTTTTTCAAACCCTACCTAGTACTTTCCAATCAAACACTTAGTACATTGACGAGCGTGAGCCAAGGCAGCCTTCTCGTACTCGCACTTTAAACCCCGCCTTTAATTTTGGTGGGGGCTATAACCCCCAGGCAGGGTGAATTGAGGTTAAAGTCGAAACAGTTAATATTACAATTAATCGTCCGAAGCATACGAGTTATAGGTTCGTTGGAGCCATTGATCTGCACGACCTTGACCACGACGAAGGCAATTCAATGAGTGCATTCTGCCACCCATTTTCACTAATTGTTATTTAAATGAAAGAAATTGTGTACAACAACTGTCAATCGCTCATGTTTAGGGACCTATTGTTGCCCGTAAATGGAATCAACCTGACCGACCGCCAATCGGTTATAAAGGAGTGGAACACCCATCAACTTTTCGCGTCAAAATTGACAACATCGAGTTTTTATTTTCTTAAAATACTCAGCAAGAGAGAGAACCAAAAGCTGATGCACCATAGCTGCCCTTCTTTCTCTCTTAAGTGTATTAAGAAAACACCTGTATGGGAAAAGAAGAAACTGAGAAGGCAGGAACAAGGTTTTTGACAATTGAAAGATTGATTTTTCTTATGACAAAATCTTGCCTTAACAATACAATTACCCTGTCCAGATTTTGTTTTCCAGCTCATCGCTTTTAAACTTTATGTCTTTTCTTCTACATATAATCCAAAACACTTGATTTCGTAATAAAAAAAAATCCAGACCAAACTGTTGAGAATCAAAAAGAACAAAAAATTTTCAACTATAAAATCTGCGACTCGTGGTTTCAATTTGCTTAACTGATTTTACACTATTCACAATGGTAATACAAATTTTGGGGTAAACAAATAAAATATAAGGATGATCTTATAATCTTCAAACAACTAAAATAATAAATATTAAAACGCATAATGCATAATGCAAAACGAACTCAAGAAACTCATTTTGAACTTCCTTATCGTTATACCTTGTTGACATCCATAACTTTCTTTATACATATGTACGAGTATGTATAACAAAAGGTAAATAATAAAAAGAATTCCTTTTTTTCGCCAACAAGAACTTCATACTCTCGATGACCTTAATTAAAACCGTCTATATCGATCTGTCCTAGCACGAGGCCAGTGCTATGGCGCACAAAGAACTGGAACTGTCAATACCCCCTATGGGAGAATAATCTCATTAAAAGTGCGAAAAAGTATCTACAAGTACACAGCTTAATCGAGAACGGCATGAGTGTAGTGTGCAGTCTGCCTCTATACACATAATTATTCACATCTACTGCTTCTGTTATACTGCTCTCTATGGGCGCCTTAAAATTACTTTTTGCCAACGCAGCGTACCGTACTGTGTTGCTCTGTACACACTGTCACATCCGGTTACACGTGTTCGCCATTGTAAAACTTATTTCCATTTTTAATTAAAATTGGCATTTTGTCCAGTGTAGTACAGTTCAGTTGAGGCAGAAGGGAGAGTTTAACACAAAGTGAATGAGATATACATACATCAGCAAGTGATTGAAGTTAAGGGAAGTAGTAAAGCCACACACCGTGAAACTACATTTTTGTTGGATGCTAAGCTTATAACTTTTTATTTTTTTTAATTTTTTTTTTTTTTTTTTAATTTTTGTTTAAAATAAGTTTTTGCAATTTAATCTCAAAGTTTGAAAAATCACTCTTTGGATGATTACAAGTAATTGAAATTTTGTTCAAAAGATCGTAAGCGATTTCATTAAATAAAGTTTTACTAACTTTTTTTTCTTTCCCTTTTTGTTTCGTTGCAGGTAATTTAAGTTGTTGGACATGGACAGAGAATAAACCCATTGACCGGTGAGTTGATGTTTGATGGTGGTAGGCGTAATTTTGTATTTTAATAATAAAAAGATAATGCCACGAAAATAATAGCACCTTGGAAGTTTTTAGAGATATTTTTTTAACAGCATAAGCCAATTAGCTTACGAAGTGTTCCTTCATGGACATTACACACATCGTTTCAGCATTTTACCAATTTCAATTAACTAAGTTTCAAATACTTTTCGGAACTTAGTTGCCACCTTCACATGGGAGTATAAGTTCCATAAAAAAGTTTTGTGACTTCTGTGGCTCACAATCAAGTTTGTTTCTGACACATGTACACACACAATTCATAAGTCAAGAAATCCACCCATAAATCTGCTACGACTATAGTGTGTATAGGGCCTTCTCAAACCGGTGCCAAGTGTATAAAAAAACCCAAGAAACCCTATGTTAAAAATTATACTTGGAAGAACTTTCTATTATTTTAACGAGTGTATAGTTACGACTATAAAAACCCCTTTTTTTCTTATCTTTAAATTCAATATTCAATCATTTTTCCAATTTATTGTTGGTAAATTTCATCAAAATCGGTTAAGTGGTTCAATGAAACTAGGAATGTCCATGAAGTTAGCATTACCATTTCAAAATTTTAAAGAAGTAATAATTTCAATAATTATCATGAATGTTTCGTGAAACAAAAAATTCTAACGTGATAGTCAAGTTAGCATAACCCCTCTCATAAAAATGTCGAATGACCTCGAAATAGAAAAAGATTAGTGCTTATAATTGTCATAATTTGTCGTAAAAAAATTGTCGTGTTTTTTTTGTGAAAAAAAAAAATCCATTAATTATGACAAAAATCCTTAAAAAATCATTTTTCTCGTTCATTAAATCAAGCATTGCCATACCAAAAATATCTTTTATAATAAATTTTTTACTACAACAAAAAGCTTGGCAAAAAGAGAGCGACGAATTATTTTATGGCGGAAATTTTTTAAAAACGTCTTAAAACAATTGCTTAAACAAATTTTATAGCAAGCAAAATTTTCTGAGAGTTAATGAACCAAAGATGCAATTTTTTTTTTTACGACTTGTTTACGGCAAATTTCCCACAGTTCATCCAACTGTTACATCCAAACAAATTTTGAAGTTATGATGCTACCTTGACGGACATGAACTACTCGTAGGAATACTATTCCTTAAAACTTAAAACAAACCAAAAAGTGGTCAAAAATCGTTCTATGGCTAAATTCCTAAAAATAACAATATCTACAAAAATATAATTTTCAAGGAATGACACTCAGGTTCTTACTCGTATCAATTTTGAAGATTATATTAAATTTGTGTTAAAGTAAGCGTGACAGTGAGCTTAAATTTATATTTATGTTAATTATTTGTACTTATAACATTCTTTATTATGTGTGAAAATTCACAAATTATTTATTATGTGGAGCACGATGATCTCTTTGTCGAATATTAATGACACAAATCATATAAGCATGCCAATTTCTGACGAAAATTAATCAAACTTAAAACACTTCATACTTGATGTTTGATATCAATCAACAAAATTTATGAAAAGGTATTACGATGGTCACTTATCAATACTTTCGATGAGCTGCGAATTATATTCGATTTTAGATCGATTGTGCATAGTTATCAAATTTGTTGATATCCATCAATTCTTCTATCAACCACAAATTAATTCTTCCTTGACAAATGTAACTAAATTTCACGCGCGGTAAAAAATTCGTAACATAAAATTTACAAAATGTATTTGTCGGTTTTTATTGAAAAAGAAAACTTAAAAACAAAATGTCCTTGGTACTCGTAGAATTAGTTTTTGAAGGGAATAATGATGAGAATGAAAATGTAATGGAGTCAACATACGCAGGAGAAAATATGTAGGTAATTTGTAAAGTTCCAAAGTGCTATCATCTAATTATTTGCCTACGACAAGGTTTTCAGAGATCTCCTGGATTTTCAATCGTAAGTCAAACATAGCAACAAAATTAAATTCAAATTAAAAACGTCAAAAAAGAACCCATTCGCAATGGTACGAGTATTTTGATCAGTATTAAAAATGAGGTAAAAATAATCAATTGATACTTATAATACCAAATTGATTGATGAAAACATATTTATAAAAGTTATCAGCTATCAAATAATTGATATTCGATATCCATAATAGGCTGTCACTCCTCAGTCTCGCAATTCTATAATTTTTTTAAAACTGAAATTATGCAATCTAGCCTCGTTCTCTTGTGAAACCCTACTTGGATCTAAATGAATCTATTGCGGTCTTCCATGATGCGAAGGCGGGAAGTTCAAAAAAATATAAAGAAGATGAATTTGAGGATATTAATCCTGTGGCGACTCTTCCACCAACCATAGGACTAGCTTCCATTATAAGTTTTCAACGGAAGTGGGACAGAAACGGAATATTCTATTTGATATTAAATCTATGAAAAGTTCTCCTGCCATTTTGTTTAGGCCGATAGTTGCTGGAATTTTTCCTGCAAAACTATAGCGAACAAATTTTTTGATTACAATTTCAATGGTCTAATAATATTTCAGAAATAGCACATTGTAAACAAAAATCAAGAAAACAATGCGAATAAAACCTTCTCGCAATATAATTACAGAAATGCATGCTGCATGCAGTACTGCAACTCATATATTTTTTGTTGACAATTTATGACAGACAGTGAGAGCCCTAGTAAGCCTGAACTAGTTTTACTAAGGGAAGAAAGTAAAAACATTAAAAAGTGTTGAATACTGATTCTTTACCTACGTCATCTACTCACTGTGGACTTGTCCATTTTCCTACTACTTAAAGATAAATGATATCAATCACACAGTAATGTTAAAAATCAAAAAGGTTATATGAGCAATAAACATTTTGATCCGGCTCGAATGACCAAATTAATTTTTTTTTATCCTACGGTTATAACCTTTCTTGATTTGGCAATTATTTTATGAGTGAAATAACATTTTTGTAAGTGTTCGCACTATATGAAAATGGTGGAGTTGAGAGTGAGTTGGTCAACTAGGTGGATCGCATGGTCCTTAAAATTTGTTTATGAATAAATATAAAATATAGATTTATATATATTTATATATATTTATATATATTTATATATATTTATATATATTTATATATATTTATATATATTTATATATATTTATATATATTTATATATATTTATATATATTTATATATAGTTTAGGCCTACCTTTCTTTTTATTCCGAATTGGAACGTTGTATGATATTGCCTTTTTGACGGGGTTCTCAGGATCTCTCCTTTGAACATGGCAATACCAACTGAGTCGGTCGTGTTCAATTTTTTGGGAAATGGTATTCTTAACATGAAGGCTTCCTCGGATCTTCGTACTTCTAATTCGATCAAGCTTTGTAACTCCTGCTGTCATACGAAGCATCTTCATCTCAGCTGCCGTTAGCTTACTCTCATACTTTTTGTACATTGTCCAACATTGTGAACCGTATGTGAGTGCTGGACGCACAACTGAAGTGTAGAGCTTTCCTTTCAGCTTAGGGGGCATTTTTCGGTCACAGAAGATAGCAGAATTTTCCCGCCACTTCATCCACCCTACGCTTACGCGATGATTGATATCGTCATCACAAGTAGCTTCGTTATTTATCATAGACCCCAGATATTTAAACTTTTCACACTTGGGAAGCACTACTCCATTCAAATAAATGTCTGGAATAGGCCTGTGTGGATCAGAAAATGGGCAGCATAGGTATTCTGTCTTTTTCGCGCTTATGCGGTACCCACTTCCTTCTAGAACATCCACCCATACGTCAAGTGCTCGTTGTAGGGATATCGGGTCTTCACTTATGATGGCTCCATCGTCAGCAAAGAATAACTGATGTATTTTTGGATCCGTCACTTTGCCTTCAAGCAGGTAATCAAGAACTGTAATAAAGAGCAGGGGACTCAAGACACTTCCCTGATGTACACCTACTGTGATTTCGAATTCTTCGGTGACTCCAGCTGCGCATCTTACTATAGTAACTGCTTCATCATACATGTCCATAATTATCCGCACATAGGTTTCTGGAACTCCTCGTTGCCTGAGGGCCACCCATATTAGATCTCGTGGTTGCCGATCGAATGCTTTTTCAAAATCAACCAATACGACATGCAAATCCTCCAAAGAATCCCGATGTTTTTCCATAATTATTCTTATACTCTGGATTGCATCCGTGGTTGACTTACCCCCGACAAACCCGCACTGGTCATCAGATAGCCTAATTATTTTTCGCAGTCGGCTACCCAAGACTCGCTCAACGATCTTCATGGTGTGTGACATCAGCTTAATCGAACGGTAATTATCACAGCTTCGAGTATCACCCTTTCCTTTATAAATTGGAAGAAGGTAACTTTCCCTCCATTGATTAGGCATGCGATCACCTCGTATAAGTTTGGAGACAAGAATCATGAGCCATCTAAACCCGATGTCTCCCATCTTTTTCCAAAACTCTGAGGGTATTTCGTCTGGGCCAACAGCTTTTCCCTTTTTGGAGTATTTTACCGCCTCACTAACTTCTTCGACTGTGACGTCGGATACTTCGCTTAAGTTAGGTGAAGCTATTGGAAAGTATAGCCTTGGAAATTGTTCGTTTAGAAGTCCGTCACAATACTGTCGCCACCTGTGAAGAATTTCGTTGTCTTCCACAAGTAGTTGGCCTTGAGCATTGTTAATGAACTTTGGCGAACAAATCTCCTGGGCATTTCTTCTTCTTTGAGCGGCTATATTTTTTTTTTTTTAAGAAATATTTTTATATAAGAAATTTCTTTAAAATTTTTCAAGAAAAAAATTTGCGAAATAATTTCATAAAATAATCGTTCACACGCTTTAAAGATACTTACTGATTTTTCAAAAAAAATTTTTTTTTTTCAAAATCACAAAAAATTTGTTTTCCAATATTTTTATATAAAATATTATTTTAAATTTAAAGAAGCTCCAGTTAAAAAACTTTGATCAAAATGGTAAGAGTAGTTAATGAGAAAGTCGGAAATCAAAAAAGCAGTATGACGGACACCGTTAGTAAAATTTGTTCCTAAAATTTTGTTTGACAAAAATGTAGCCCATGCACATAATAACACCTATTTTTGTTTTGTTTTATCAAAATCGTTAGAGCTGTTTACGAGAAAAATAAAGCTTTGCATTACGGCTCTATTGGGAGTACCGTTAGAAGCTACAAAAAATTTCTTCTCTAGGGAATCACCAAATACAATTAAGCACCAAGTTTGAAGAAAATACATCTATTAGTTTAGGCTATTGGTCGAGGTACAGACATAATGTTATACAGACAATCTCGAGTTAGATTTTTTTTTCAAACGCGGAAGTTGCCCTATAGTAGCTAAATATACCTTTCAAGTAAAAACGAAATAAATCAAAATGTATGAATGTACACTATAGATTTTTAAAGAGTTTTGCCTTAGATTTAACAGCTCTTGTTTCTTGTTCCTCTTCCTTTTTGCTTTTCCCTGTTTTCTTCCAAAAGTGTTAACGAATTGATTTATTGCTCGTAAATTGATTTTGATATGATTTGTTGTTTGAACTCCTGATTGCACCTCAAACATTTACCTTTGCCATTTTGCTATACCACCTTAAACCGTATTGAATTTTGAAAGTTTCCGAAAATAAACCTTCAATTTAGATTTGACATTTTGAACTCCTTTTGAAATATTGCTTTCTAATAATTTTCACTTCAGTGAATATAATACTTCTGCTTGTACTCTAGGCCAGAGTGGGGGATATTGTTCCATTTAAATATTGATTTTTCCCACTCATCATCTTCTCTGCTTCAAAATAATAATTCCATTGAAATTTACATTTCGATGAATACAAAGGCACCAGCACCAGACGTTCCCAGTCAGGCGCCCCAAAGTAACCCACATAAAGCTTCCCTTATTCAACCTTAAAACGAAATTTAATCAATCGATTTAAAGCAAACAATATTTAATGATACACACGTCGGGTCTTATATTTATATAAATATTAAATATATTCGAGAGCAGGAGGACTCTCTCATCCCTTTGTGGCGATATGTTTATATTCAACTATCACGGAATAATCGTGTTATCTTCGTTCTGAGAATATATGTTTGCATTTGCATATGATATCAGGCTGTGGAAGGCCTTACAATTGCATAATACAGTGCTGTGCATTTGATTGGGTCCTCTAAAGTAAATTAGTTATATAATTTCTCAAAATCGAGGTTAAATAGTAAACTTTTGTTTATTTTCTGAGGAAACTAAATTATGAGATTCCTACCCAATAGAAAATGCTTTGACCCAAGATCTCACTCAGAAGGAGTCAAAACGGAATGAATTTGATTACATCGCTACGCTTATTCAAGGAAAAATTAGTTCGGTCTAAGATCTAACTCAAAATGAGGAAGACAGTGCCGGGGTAGGAATCTCATTCCTGGTCAAGCCTAATCCAAGGGAAAATTAGTTTAACTCAAAATCTCGTTCAAAATGAGTGAGTCTGATTCCTATTCAAAGCATATCCAAGGGGAAATTGCTTTTACCCAAAATCTCACTCATGTATTAATCTGATTCATTCCCAAGGAAAATTACCTTGTCCCAAGATCTCACTCAGAATGAGTGAAAATGGTTTGAAAATGATTACATCGCCAGCCTAATCCGAAATTAAATTACACTTAACCAAAATCTTCACTCAAAATGAGTGAATCTGATTCCTGATCTCACTTAGAAAGATTGAGTGAAACCACGACAGGAATCTAATTCCTTCCCAAGTGTAATTACTTTGACCCAAGATCTCACTCGGAAGGTGTGAAAACGGTATGAATCGGATTCCATCGATAACCTTATTATAGAAAAATTATTTTGATCCAAGATCTTACTCAGATTGAGTGAGAAAGAAGACAGGGTAGGAATCTCATTCCTGGTCAAGCCTTATCCAAGGGAAAATTAGTTTAACTCAAAATGAGTGAAAACGGTATGAATCTAATTCAATAGGAAAAATTAAAAAATTTGTCTACGATTTAATTAAAAATGAGTGAGGAGACAGCGCCAGAGAAGGAATTTCATTCTTGCTCAATCCTAATCCAGGGGAAGATTACTTTAACTCATTAACCCACTCATAATAAGGGAATATCATTCTTGATCAAGATTAATCTAAGGGAAATTACATTTGCCCCAGATCTCACTTAGAAAAATTGAGTGAACAAACGGTAGGAATCTGATTCCTTCACAAGCGAAATTACTTTGGCCCAAGATCTCACTCAGGAGTGAGTGAAAAAACGGTAGGAATTTGAATCCTTCTCATAAGAGAAATTGCTTTGTTCCATGATTTCACTCAGAATGAGTGAAAACCGTATGAAATTAATTACATCGCCAGACTAATCTATACCTAGTAATTTGCACATAAAAGTAATTTAATTACATTTAACCAAAATCTCACTCAAAATGAGTGAATCTGATTCCTGGTCAAAGGGAACTTACTTCAGCCGAAGATCTCTCTCAGGAGAAGTGATTAAAAAAAAGTAGGGAATCTGATTTCCTCCCAAGGCTTATCCAAGGGAAAATTACTTTGAGCCAAAATCTCACTCACAATGGATACACAAGTAAGAAAATGATTCATGCTCAAAAGCTTATTTAAGGAAAAACTACTTCGGACCAAGATTTCGCTCAATAAAATGAACAGGTTGAAAACGATATGAATCTGATTCCTTCCCAAAGACTATAAGCCTGTAAGTGCAACTTACTCTTTAAAATGAAACCTCGATGTAACCTTTGCAAATATTAAAGTGTGCCTAACTATGGAAACCGTGCTGTGAAAAACTGAGTACCCATACTTCCTGTGCGATTTTTGATTTAATGAACATACATGCAGTATAGAAAACCCACATCGATTGTGAATGTGCATCGTGGTGTCAAAAAAAAAGCAAAAGGCTTTAGAAGATACAAAGATACGACTCCAGTTTATAATATTTCACCCGGTTTCCATGTAGTTTCAATTCTACAGTTTTTCCCCATGAATAGCTGGATGAATGCAGAGATTATGCATACATACGAGTATATGCACATTGCACATATGCATGCATATCCTCGTTTTATATTTTTTTTGCTCCACATAATGCACTTAGTGCTAGTTTCCGGTATAACGGTATAAGGATATTTTAAAAAGTACCTATACTCAAAAAAAAAAGCAGAAAAGTACTCAAACAAACAGTAGGCGTATAAACGTATTTATATAAGAGAAGAGTAGAGCACGTGACTTGAAGTTTATAAGTGCTAAAATTGAAAAGAATTATTACTTAAAGTTTGCAGAGCTTTTTAGCAAATAGGCATGGAATCCTGCTATTTCAACATTTTTTTTTGTTTTTAATTAATAAAAGGAGTATTTATTATTTAAGCTTCAGTAAGTAAACGACATAAAAGTCATAGATATGTACATAAAGAATTGCTCAAAACTTGTCAACTGAGTACTCTTATGAGAAAAAAAATACCACAGTGAATTTATTGGATCACAAAAATTACAAAAACCAGATAATTCGCTAATTGTCGAACAGATCGAGATTTAAAAAAAAAAAATGCATCTGACAAAATCGATTTTTCAAAAAAATATCGATTTTGACTTTGTTCCCTCAAGACTGTCTTCTGGAGGGTCTGGTAAACAGTTGCCAACTCAAGTTTCAAGCCACTTAGAGGTTTTTTTGAAAATCTATACTCGTCAAATTTTAAGATAGAAATTGGAAGGTGTGTCTTTTTTGATTATGAACAAAAAAAATATAAAAATAGGTGTGTTATTATTCAGCCACCATTAAAAAAATCGATTTATATCGAGGACTACTAATCGTAAATATATTTGTTAGTGCCTTTTTGATAGGAAATTAAATTATCTTTCATTCTGAGAAACAACATTTTTTGAAGTTTTTATGGTTTCAGAACTAAAGCGTCGGAATTACGATTTTTTCCTCATTTTTTTTTTTTAAACTCCTTTACATTTTTAAATATAGAAAAAAGAAGACAAAAAGGACATTTGTTGGTACTTGAACTCTGAAAGTATGAAGCTGGTATCACACTTTAATGCCGATATGGATACAGGCTCAGTTAAAAAGAGAAAACATTCTTACACAAAAATGAGTGTATTCATACAATCGATACCGATCCAATAAATATTCGGTCTATCTCCGGTTTCGGTTCATTTGAAAGAATAGTTAATCGAAATTATAATGTGTCAAGCATACTATCAGTATTTTGTTTGCAATCATGTCGATTACAGAATTCGCAAAATTTTACTCCCGGCGAGTTGTCTCGATTCTTGACCTTTCGCATCCGCTGTAAAACTTAATTATGAAATTCGCCGGATGAACTACATTGTCTATTCTTAAAATTACCTTATCATTTATGAACTTTCGTATCGACATTCAGTCAACCGGCCTAGGCTTTTCGTTTCGAGTATTTAGTACTTGGATGGAGGACGGTTCAATACCAACCGTGTGCTCTATCTCTATCTCTATCTCTATCTCTCTTTTTTTTTTTTTTTTTTTTTTTTTTAATTTCTGGCTCTCTCTCCGGTTGCGTAGTTAGTTGTTCGTTTTCTATTAAAATTTGTTATAAATACAAACACTTTAATATTCAGTATGATAAGCTTTTGTGCTTTCCATAGTTTATTTTCGTTTTTTTTCGTTAAATCAAAAATTCACTTCAGATTCGTCTCGAAATCGGTGCGAATGTAAAATGATACTCGTAAAAGTTGTATGGAGTGCGAATGTATTGCAGATTTAGTAATACCAGATGAGTTGAACCGAATGTCGGTGGTGTAGGTAATGCTACCGACATTTGTTCAACTTCATTCGTCGGATTCAGCAAAAGCAAAAGTTTGGAAATTAATTGAAACTGTCACTTTAGCTCATTCACCGAATTCTGTAATAAGGGTGAGTGCTTAAATACCATCTGTCCGATCTTGATGCATGTACCTGGCAAACTTTTTGATGAAAAAGATGGAGAAAAAAAAGAAAAACTCAAACAAATTTCGCTTGAAACGGTATCAGATTAGAAATGTGAACATTAAAGAGATTATATTGGAGTGAGAACCTTTTGAGACTTGTAGGCATTGGTATGATAGTGTGAATCAAATCTAAATTTTCTAAAAAACCTTGTATGTTTCTCACAGACAATTAATTTTATAACCTGTCAAAAAACAAAATTACTATGTATCACAATTACTAAATTTTTTTACGGCGAGTTGCTCTCGAGATAATAGTTAAAAATAACTTATGAAATGCAATGTATGTTTCCAAAACAGTTCCCCATTATAGATATTATAAAAATAAAAATAAAGCACAACTTTTAAATATTACCCGAAAAAGAAATTTATAGCCTGGTTGGCACGGGAATTCTTGCAGGACTCGATTTTAAAAAGTGATTTTGATGACTTTTAGACACATTTCGACCGATGACTTAACCATAACTTAATGAATATATCGTTTTCAAAGCCTAGAGAGTGTACATAAATACTTAGGGTATTCATGTAAACGCGGAAAACCCTGATAAACCTCAGAAAGGAGATAATTTTATCTTCCGAAAAAAGATGTCAAAATTTGTATTAGAAAAACTTTCTGCAAAGCTGATAAAATTTTCTCACGAATTTGATGCGGAAAGAGAAGAAATTAACCTGATAAACTAAGAATTTCTCTTAATTTTAAGAAATGGTTCAAAATAATTTTTTCTTGAAACAAAAAATTATCTCGTTGCATGAATACCCTTACTATCTTTTTTCGTAGCTAGAAAAAAACTCATCTTTTATTATGTAAACACATCTTTGCGATTATTATATATGTATTATGTATATTAAACAAAATCGAAATTTTTATCAGACTTGACATTACGATGATAGGGAAGACGAAAAAAGTTCTGTCTGTCTGTCTGCCAGTCGATTTTCTTTAAACTTGGTAGATAGCATTATTAATTTTATCCCCCCACAGGTTATTTTTTTTTCATTTTTTAAGACCAAAAATAAAGGTACCTCTCAGACGATTTTTTTACGAAATTTTATAAAATATTTTTCTTTTTTTAAAAACTGTTTCACAAAATTTTAATAAAAAATTTCATTTAATTATTATTTTATTATATATTATGATTTTCTCAAAAACTGTACAACCGATTTTCATCATTTTTGTATGCTAAACCTACCAAAAGTTTGGACAATATTAGGTGCGTTTTATTATCCACAAATCTATCTGGATCCGGATCTGGATCTTCCCTTGAAAATAAAACGATACGGATCTTAGTGACAGCAGTTTTATAAGTCCGTCTCTTTTTATCCTTTGGTTTGTAAATTTTCAATTATTTCTTGTCTTTTTTCTTTACACTATAGCTTACACTACCTTATCATAAAAGCCATCTACTCGCCAGGGTAATAACTAATTTTTTTTTTTTTTTTTTTTTTTTTATTTTTTTTTTTTTTTTTATTTTTTTTTTTTATTTTCATCAATCAATTAGACTACATATAATATTGTTGGGGGTTATATACAATTATATTGAAATTAACATCAATGTACATATATATAATAAATATAAAAATAAATAGGTATAAACTATAAAACAGAATTTAAACGTATGAAACGAAAGGAAACAAATTTTAACAAAGTTATGTAGAAATTGAACGAATATTATTTAATACATATGACTTAAAAGTATCTCTAGAAACATCCAAATAAAAATCAATCCTATTACAAATAACATTGACCTCTCTGATGCAACGGGCGATAGGCTCATTACGACCGTAATTATTTCGATGAAACTGTTCATAAATAAAAAAACGGTAACGTGTAGTCCTTGATGGTGCATTTCCACCACAAACTAAGTCTTGTAGTATGGGACAATTGATATGATGAGTAACAATATCTCTAATAAACATGACAGAAAAATAAACCCGGCGGTCCTTAAGGGTATTCATTCCAAACAAAAAACATCTGGTATAATAACAAGGTCTTGCAATCCCCCAGTTTAACTTGAAAAATACAAACCTAGTGAAATTCTTTTGAACTCTCTCTATTCTATCTACCGAATTATTATAATAAGGATTCCAGACTATGCTACAGTACTCAAGAATGGATCTTACTAATGAATTATATAGAGACTTTAACGTAAAAGGATCTGAAAGTTCTTTGGAGTTTCTTTTGATAAAACCAAGCATTTGATTAGCTTTGTTAACCATATAATCATAATGCGGTTTGAAAGAAAGACTTGGATCCAAAATTACTCCCAGATCCTTCTTTTTACTGACTCTTTCAAGACTAGTGAGATTGATATTATAATCAAATAGAATTGGATTGGAATTCCTAAAAAATGATAACACTTGACACTTAGAAACGTTAAGAAGAAGGTGGTTTTGCCTACACCACTGATCAAGCTTCAGGAGATCTTCAGAGAGAAGTGAACAATCAGCTTCACAAGAAATACTTCGATAAATTTTTAAGTCGTCAGCAAATAGAAGGCAATTAGAATTATTGAAAATTCCAGGTATGTCATTTACAAATAGCAAAAACAACAACGGTCCCAAATGACTTCCTTGCGGAACACCAGATGGGACAAACATCTTTTTTGAGAGGGAACTATCAATTTTTACTATTTGGACTCTTGAAGTCAAATACGATTGAAGCCATATTAATAAGGAAGAATGTATACCTAAGGAAAACAGTTTGTGGAGCAAGATTTGATGGTTGACTCTGTCAAAAGCTTTCGCGAAATCGGTAAATATAATATCCGTTTGTAATCTGTTTTCCATATTAGAAATGATGGCATTACTTACTATAGCTAAATTTGTCGCTGTAGATTTACCCGAAACAAAACCATGTTGAAAAATAGATATGTGGTTAAGGAATAGATGTGATAACCTATTGTATACTAATTTTTCAAATATTTTTGGTATAGAGGAGATCTTACATATAGGCCTATAATTCGTGATATCATGTTTCGACCCCGATTTAAAAATTGGTGTCAAATAGGAAATTTTCCAACAATCCAAAAATTGCCCTGAAGCTAAGGAAAGATTAAAAATCCACGAAAGTGGTTGGGCTATTGCGATAGCGCAATTTTTCAGGATAATGGCGGGGATTCCATCTGGACCCTCACTTTTATTCACATCTAAATTAGATATAATTTGCTCAACTTCAAAAGGACTAAGAACTATAGAACCAATATCAACAACTTTATTTATATGTGGCAATTCTTGGATAGAAGGAGTGTCAACAGAATACACTGATTGAAAATAGTTTGCGAACAAATCACAAATCACGGGAACTTCACTAGTTGATGTCTCCAAGTACCTCATGCAACTTGGTAACCCAATAGATTTGCGCTTTGAGTTAATGTAATTCCAAAAACGCTTGGTGTTTGATTTCAACTCACTTTCAAGCGATAAAAGGTAATTTCTATAAAGAAATTCATTAAGATACTCAAATTCACGTTGACAATCGAAGTAATTTTTGCGTAAATCGGAATTTCCTTGATTTAACTTAAACAATTTGTAAGCTTTATTTTTTTTGTTTTTGAGATTGCTCAACCTCCTATTATACCAAATAGGATTAGAATTAATTTTTAAGCGTTTTTTAGGTACATATCTTTCAATTGCACCTTTCAAGATGTTTGTAAACGCAGAATACACGTTATCTAATTCTGAAGAAGTAAGGACATTAAACCACAAAACAGACAAAAGATAATCAACCATTGCATCATAGTCAGCCTTTCGAAAATCATACAAAGTTTTGTGATTAATAACTTCTTTCTTTAAATAATTATAAAAACAAAAAATTCCATCAACAGCAATGTGATGAATTGAATTAGGAATAATGGGGAAATTGGACTTATGAAGACAAATATTAAACTCATTGTCAACAAAAACCAGATCGAGAATACGATTAAGATCATTCAAATTTGAATTTAATTGAACTAAGTTATGCTGACCCAGAAAGTCAATTACAAATGCTTCTATTTCAGTTGAGACATTAAATGGTACTAAACACTTGTCTTCCAAGTCCAACGTCCATTCAATATTAGGTAGGTTAAAATCACCGGCATAAAGTATATGTTGTGAAGGTTTAAGATTTTCTATTATTGTTTTAGAATTTTCTAAATGAATTTTATACAACTCCAAGTCGCTCCTTGGAGGAATATAACTTACAATAATAAATATATCTGAATCGCAAGATTTGACACATACTACTAATTGATCAATATCCAGGTTTGAAGTAGAGGTGTTTGATTGAAGGTGTATTAGCACACATTTTAATGAAGATCGAACAGCTATTAAAACTCCACCACCCCTATCCATCCCTGTCTTAGATTTAAATCTATCCTTCCTAAATACAGTGTAATAACTAGGAAAACATTCTGTAGATAAATGATTTTCAGATAACCAAGTTTCTGTTAAAATAATAATGTCATAATTGAATGAAGAAAATGAAAGAAATATATGGTCTAATCTAGTCCTTAACCCACCAACATTTTGATAATAAAAAGATATATTTTCAACAAAATTACTTGATGATTCCGGAACAGGATGTGAGACGTCTACTTCGTTGCAGTTAATATCAGCGCTTACTCCATTGTTTCTTGGCAGCAGGTCCGATGATGAAGATTTTGATGAAGATAGATCATTAGGTTCTAGTTTTTTGCTAGGCTTTTTAGCTGGGCTTTCTTGTATTTAGGTCTATTGATAAATTCTTTTACAAGGATGTTATCAGGCCAAAAACTAGGTTCAACAAGTAATTTTCCAATTTGCTGAGAAGAAAGAAGCTTAAACGAAGACGTCAATCGACCTGGTATATTATCTGATGTCAAACTATGGCATTTAATGTTGCTTATATCGACGCCTTTTGCAGAAATGTAGCTCATCACATCACTGCTCTTTGTACCATATTCAAGCCTCGATAAGAATACCGCAAAGGGAGGTTTAACAACCCTGAGCAAAACTTCATTGGCAGGAGTTCCGTTCAGACACTGATGAACATCAGCAGCTCTTTCGTCGTCTTCTGCAGCATCGTCTTTCAGAACTGAATCATCACAGTAAATAACTTCATTGTCATCTGTATTCTCAATGACTTTTTTTGAATGAGCTTGATCATCACCATGTTCCATTAAATCTGAATTTACAGGATTTTCATTGTTAAGATCCGGATGATGATGGCTATCGGTATTAGTAGGACAGATCACTTCTAAAGTCTCTTGTGACTGTTGTACTTGAATGAATTTTTGGATCTTTGAAATAGATCCCGATAGAAAACAGGATCCCAAATTGTTTTTGTAATACATGTTAAAACTTAATCCAGATCCGGATCCAGATAGATTTTTGAATAATAAAACGCACCTATTATGTATTTAAATTAAAATTGTTTTTTTTTTTAATTAAAATTAAAAAAAAATTAAATTAAAAAAAAAATATTTCGAAAACTCCAAATAACGGAAGGTACCCACCATGAAAATTAAAAAAAAAAATGGTTTTCAAAAATCGCATTTTTTCTTGAAAACGACTACGACACGCCTGGAATTTTTATAAATTTTATTTTCTTTCGATTTAATTTTACAATGATTAAATTTAAAAAAAAAATGAAACTAAGAAATTATTGACTGTATCTATCATAGAACTTTTTTTTCGAATTTCGCATTATCAGCATGCCGGATTTTAATGATTTTTTTTTTACAAAGAAGCTTCTGAAAAGTTTGAAAAGCATCGCATTTCAAAACTTACAAAAAATATTTATTGAATTAAAAAAAATCAATCTTTTTTGAAAACTCGATATCTCAGTAACGGGTCAATATTTTGTTTTGAAAATTTAATTTTTATTCGTACAATAACAAAAAATTAAAGTTGGCGTACCAACATCTATTTTTACTTGCGACTTATAGGTACTATAAGGCAAGTTATGCATTCGTAAAAAAAATCGAACTCGATATTTTGATCAAAGTTGACAATACGATGATAGCGAAGACTTAAAAAGTGGGTCTCGCAATTCTGTCTGCCTGTCTGTCGGTCTGTCTGTCTTTCGGTTCGACTACAGCCTAAACGGCTCGGCCGATTTTCTTCAAACTTGGTAGATATCATTTTTAATTTTTCCTGCCATACGAATTTTTTTCGAAATTTTGTAAATATTTTGTTTTCTCAAAAACTGCTCGACAGATTTGAAAAAAAAAAAAAAGATACACAAAAATTCTATTTGGTTAAAGCTAGGTACTGAATGAAATTTTTTTTTCCGAAAAATAGTTATTGAGGGTACCCCCCAAAGAACTATTTTTTTAGTTTTTGATTTTCTCAAAAATAGAATAGAATTATGTATTCAAATTATCAAACAAATTTTTTTTTGGATTTAAAAATTTTTTTTTTTTCAAAACTCAATATTTCGAAAACCTTATATTTATTAGATTTTTTTAAACTTGATAAATAAAAGTTTATCAACATAGTCTACAAGATGTATGAAAAAAAGTTTTATTTTACCTAGAAATAAAGGTACCCACCATACAAATGTCAAAAATTGACTTTCAAAAATCGTATTTTTTCGAAAACGGAGCCTAGAATTTTGATAAAAATTTTTTTGTTTCAATTAATTTTAACGATCTTTAATTTAATAACAAAAAATTTGAAATTAAGATATTACAGCTTGGACCTACCATAGAACTATTTTTTTAAATTTTAAATTACTCATTATCGACGTGACGGATTTTAATGAAATTGTCTAAAATCCATTGCATTTCAAAACTTAAAAAAAAAAGATTTTTTGAATTTTGAAAAAAAAAAAAAAATGTTTTTTCTAGAAAAATTATAAAGAAATTCCTTATGTGTGAGTTTTTTGCTATTTTCTTTCTGGCAATACTGGTTTTGACAGCTCACGCACGTTTCGTGTTTTGTGTCACTGTCAAACATCTTCAGTTTGGTTCATAATTTAACCACGAATCGTCTTACAAACGAACAACGCTTGCAAGTTGCAAATTATTGAATTTTATTACCAAAATGCGCGCTCTGTTAAGAAAGTTCATCGCGCGCTTCTTCCATTTTATGGTTAATCGACCAACTGGGGCGGCTATTCGGGCTATTGTGACTGAATTTCGCACCAAATTTACATTGTTGGACATTAAACCACCAGCACGCTCACGCAGAGTGTGAACTGAGAAAAATATCCCAGCTGTATCGGCGAGTGTTAATGATGACCGTGGATTATAGATTCGGCGCCGTTCGCAGCAATTGTGCCTCTATTACTCCACTACGTGGAAAATTTTGGGGAAAGATTTAGGTATGAAGCCTTTCAAATTATAGCTGGTGCAAGAGTTGAAGCCGAACGACCTACCACAATGACGAATTTTTGATGAATGGGCTCTGGAAAAGTTGGCCGAAGATCCACTTTTTTATCGAAAAATTGTGTTCAGGGAGGAAGCTCATTTCTGGTTGAATGGATACGTGAACAGGCAAAACTGCCGTATTTGGAGTGAAGAGCAGCCAGAGGCATTGCAAGAGCTACCAATGCATACAGAAAAGGTCACTGTTTGGTGCGGATTATGGGCGGGCGGAATCATTGGGCCGTATTTCTTCAAAGATGATGCGAATCGCAACGTTACTGTGAATGGTGAGCTCTACCGTGCGATGATAACAAACTTTTTTTTGCGCAAAATGGAAGAGCGTGACTTGCATGACATATGGTTTCAACAAGACTGTGCCACGTGCCACACAGCAAGCATAACAATGGACCAATTGAGAGGTGAGTTCGGTAAACAGTTTATTTCACGTTTGGGACCGGTCAATTGGCCGCCTAGATCGTGCGATTTAACGCTTTTAGACTATTTTTTGTGGGGCTATGTTAAGGCTCATGTCTTCGATTAACGCACTGGAAGCCAACATTGAAGCATTTCTTCGTGAGATACCGGCCGAAATGTTAGAAAGAGTATGCCAAAATTGGACTAAGCGGATGGACCATTTTAGGCGCAGCCGCGGCCAACATTTGCATGAAATAACCTTCAAACATTAAATCATATCGACCGTACTATCGATTCAAATATAGATTTCATGCATTTCTCTGAGTTTTATGTGTTTTTTTTTATTTCCGATAGCTCTTAAAAAATCACTTGTCAAAAGAGAAAAGAATGAAAAAAGAACTGAAGCAAAAAAAATTCTTTTTCTTGATCTATTTATTTTTTCTAGCTCAAGGTTTGATGAATTTCGATTGAAACTTAATTTTACAAAGAAGAAGCCAACTATTGTTTCATTTGTTTGAAAATCAATATCAAATAACTGAAACCTAACTTTTTTTACAACTAGTTACTCGTATCTATATACATAATGTATGTTGAACTTTTACCAAGAAAATGGTTAACTTAGACCAAGTTGTGTACAAAAAGTTAAACTTTGTAAAACATCCTTGAAAACAAAAGAATTGCGAGATGTAGATATCCATATACCAATTGGTTCTATCTTAGTTAAATATTATCTTTTCCTTCAGCTGGACAATCTGAGAGAGACAGAGAAACTGTGGTATGGCGTTTCAACAAGAATATCAACAAATCAAAAACTCATGCAAACTTATGCCTCGAACAACTTGAACAAGGCTAAAACAAATAAATTAAAAGAATGAACAAAAAAACAAACAACTCGACACGACACGACCTTTTATCCTTGTTGTTACGTCCAAATGATATTTTTCTTTGTTGGTTCCAATGGGACCAGCATTGGGTTCATGCAAGAAAATTAAATGTCGAAAATATTTCGTAACTCTGCTCCGGGGAGATTTCAAAGAAATCAATTTGATCCTACGGCCATCTTAGTTTGTATAACAGTTTCAAATTTCCTTGGTTAGGTAATAAAAATAAATGACAGGAGCGAGTAAAGTTCTGTCCCAGTGGCCTTTAACTTTGTTTAATTTTTAATTTGAGGTGAAAAACTCTATATGTAACGAATAGCTGGGAAGCAAGGGCTGTAAGAATCATAAAGCAAATAATGCAGACAGCGACGCGTACTTTTTCATATTTAAATGGACCACCTCCTTCGTACTTAAACAACACAATGTTTAAAAGTCCATTTGCCTTAAGGGTCTTTCATAAATTACACCAGGATATTTGTTTTGTCGTCGTGGGTGCAATCATTTTACGTGAACGAGTTTACCCGTTCCTACAATGGTTGACCTCTATATTTGTTTATTTCCTCGTCCCAGTTTGTGTCTCAAGTTTTTTTTTGTTTACTGTAATAACTGTCCTCGTCCATTCTCGGAAGTATACCTAAACAAAACGGATACCATCAGGAGTATTGTTCGTATTTTTAACTTGACTTGGTATTTCATCGATTCCTGGAGCAACGACCACCCCAAACTGCACCCACTATCCCATGGAAGATACACTCTGCTGTCCTGGTTTTTTGCTGGATTTTATCATAGCAGCAGCAGCATCATCTATTTTTGCTGCCGTATAACTATCTGCACCCATTGCGCATGTTTGGTGCAAAGAAGAACACCCTGTAATTACCTAGGATCTGTGTTTGTACTTCGAAGGACTTTCCATATATTAATATGTGTGAGTCTGAGGAGGGGGGGAGAGTTTTTGGAAAGTGGCTACCTCTTTATAGTTTGTTTGTTCTCATTTCGCTCCCCAGGGAGGATATTTGCTTTATTGTTTCGGTTGTATCCGGCAATATTTTTTTAAACCTAACATTGCGATGTGTATGTAATTATAAATGGACCAAAACTCAGTAAAATCATACCTGCCCGCGTGTTCACCGTTTGCCAGAACGTAAATCAAAATTATAACCATTAAGCGTGTTCCGAAATTACCCCCAGTTGCAGCTGGGTCATGTGCAATTTTAGGTCGATTTTTCATTTGATATGCGGCGGCTGGGTGGCATGGATGGATTATAAACGGGTTGTGATGTTGATGAAAATGTCAAGGCCGTGGTGTTGTATCTTTATTATCAGGCGGTGGGGCGTATATTTGGAACCCGTAGAGATATTTTCATTGCTTTGTGTATGAATTATGGAAGGGCCCTAATTAGAGGGGCTGAGTTTTTTTTTTTTAATGAATACAATCAAATCCGCTTATATCAACTATTCTCTTCATTGAAAAATGTCAGTTAACTGAACACAAACAATTTAGGCAGCATTTTGTCAATATTTTAGGAAACATGAATTCGCTTTTATGTGAGAGCCGCTTAACTGCAAGCCCCATAGTTAAATGCAAACAAATATTTCCACAAAAAAAATACTGAATTCGTCCAATTTTGTTTTCTCCAACTATATCACAGGTCCTATACACACACTTGACACTTCACATTTGACTGATCTGTCATTTTTGACAGGACAATTTTAAAAATGTTTGTAGGATTTCTAATCCGGATTTTTCAAACGACTTCATGAAATTTTTTGTTAAATCCGAGAATTGAAAGTTGGTCAGCTGAACTTATTTTACTGAATACTTTTCCAGTTATTTCCCAAGTTTGCTTAATCGAAAAAGGCCATTTTTTAAATGTAAAAATTCGTTCAGACTTTAAAGATCACGTCCTATTCTTAAAGCAAATGTTGTCTGTCTTTTATAGAGAGTAGTTCTATTTTGTTTTTGAAGAAGAAGGATTAATGACAGATTTCAAAAAAGAATACAGGTTTTAGCAGATACAAAAAAAAATAAAATGCACGACTGGGTCGCACGAACTTGCTCCTATGTAATAGACTAGGAATTTTAAATACGAATGTTATTTGAAAAATCTGTTCATAAGGATAGAATTATTTTTTTAAATTCTTTTAGTAGTAAGAGATAAAAACAAAATGCTATGCAAATATGAATTTATGCAGGAACAAAAATTATAAGTCGTTGTAGTGGTTTCTTAAAAGAAAAGCTTTTATATATGTACAAACTTAAGAAAAAATTTTGGTACGCCAATTTAAAGTTTTTATTATTGTTCGAATAAAACTTAAATTTGCAAAAAAAAATATTGAGCCATTTCTGAGATATTGTATTTTCATAAAAATAAAAAATAGATTTTTTTTTTTCAAAAATTCAAAAAATATTTAATTTAAGGTTTTGAAATGCAATTTGTTCTAGACTTTTTAGAAGCTTCTCTATAAAATTTTTTATTAAGATCCGTTATGTGGATAATGAGAAATTCAAAATTCGAAAAAATGGTTCTATGGTAGGTACAAGTTGTAATATCTTAATTTCAAATTTTTTTTTATTAAATTAAAGATCGTAAAAATTAATTGAAAGAAAAAAAATTTTAGCAAAATTCTCGGAACCGTTTTCGAGAAAAATACGATTTTTGAAAACCATTTTTTTTAAATTTTTAGCATTTGTATGGTAGGTACCTTAATTTTTAAGTAAAATAAAATTTTTTTTATCACATCTTGTAGATATTATTGAGAAACTTTTATTTATCGAGTTTAAAAAAAATCTAGCAGGGGGTTTTAAAAATATTGAGTTTTGAAAAAAAAATTTTGAAGTTTTTTTTTTAAATCCAAAAATTTTTTTTTTGAAAATTTGAGTACACAATTCTATTTATGTTTTTGGGGAGCTTCAGCAAAAAAAAAATTATCAAAATCGGTTGTACCGTTTTTGAGAAAATCAAAAACAAAAAAAAGAGTTCCTTGGGGGGTACCCTCAATAACCATTTTTCGTAAATTTTTTTTCATTCAATACTTAGCTTTAATTAAATGAAATTTTTTTGTGTTTTTATTTTTAAAATCTGTCAAACAGTTTTTGAGAAAAAAAAATGTTTATAAAATTTCGAAAAAAAATCGTATGGCAGGTACCGTTATTTTTGGTCTTAAAAAATCAAATCAAAAAACATCCGGGGGGAAAAAATTAAAACCCATATCTACCAAGTTTGAAGAAAATCGGCCGAGCCGTTTAGCTGCAATCGAACGGACAGACAGACAGACAGACAGACAGACAGACAGACAGACAGACAGACAGACAGACAGACAGACAGACAGAATTGCGAGACCCACTTTTTTAGTCTTCGCTATCATCGTAATGTCAACTCTGATCAAAATCTCGAGTTCGATTTTTTTTCCGAATGCATAACTTGCCTTATAGTACCTATAAGTCGCAAGTAAAAATAATAATAATATTTCATAGGGTTGGGTACGATATCCCGCTTTTTATAATTCCGTTTTTTATAATCCCGTTTTTATAATCCCGTTTTTTATAATCCTGTTTCTTATAATCCCGCTTTTTTAAAATCCCGCTTTTTTAAAATCCCGCTTTTTATAATCCCGCTTTTTAAAATCCCGTCTCTTATAATCCCGTTTTGTATAATCCCCTTTCTTATTACGACGTGTAAGCAGTGAGGTGCGTAAAGTGTGCAACCCCTCTGCTTGGGCACACTATTCGATTTGGGGTGGGTACGAGGTTGGGTGTATGCAAAATTTCTTTAGCATTTAAAGAATCTGGAAAATAACCAACATAAAACCAATAAGTTTTAGCTACGTATTCTAAAAACGGGTTTAGCGGGATTTTAAAAAGCGGGATTATAATAGATCGAGATTTTGAACAAGCCAGATTTTAGTAGACGACATTTTAGAAGACGGGATTTTGGAAGACGGGATTTTATAAAAAAGCAGTATTTTTTTTGCAGACGGGATTTTAAAACTTTTTTTCGGGATTTTTGAAAAGGGGGATTTTAAAAAAGCGGGATTTTAAAAAGCGGGATTCCGATACGCTCCCTATTTCATATAAACGGACTTAACTGTCTTTATATGTATGTTCATATACTTGCTGCCAAATAGCCGGAGCCGACATTACAAAATGAAAAAAAAAGTGCAGCTCTGCAAAAAAGGAAACCTTCAAGGATTTTTCTTTTAATGAATTCGCGCTGTAAGGAAAATCTTTTTTCTTTTTTGCTTCTCATATAATATACTCATATGTATGAGTAGTTAAACGAAACGAGAAAGAAATGCGGGACTTTGCTGCATGCATACTTTTTATATTGAGTCCCAAATGATATGTGAGAATGAGGATAGGTTTTGCATGCAATTTCTTTGGTATCTACTGGATTTTTTTTTCTTTTTTTTTTTTTTTGAACTGAAGACAGTATTTATTTACTCGAAATAGAGAAAAAAGAATTTTGACGATTGAATGATTCCTTTCTTTGAAAAATTCAATGGTACGAGTACATGCAAGTTATATGGAAATGAGGAAAAAAGAGATATTTTATTTTTTTGTAAAAGCATATTTCAACTTGGATGCATGGTTTTTGATTAAATTCTTCAAAATATATTTTTTTGATACTTTTGTATCGAAGATGGAAATATGTTGGCAGTTAGTTAAATATACATTTGTATCTATTTATTTGTTTAGAAATGTAAAAAGAGAGACAAATAATTGCACAAAATTAAATTTTTCTCGAGGGCATGTTTGTTATGAAAAGTAGGTATACAATGACTATGATGATTTAAACACATTTTTCAATCAATCAAGAATCAAGTGATTGTTAACGCTAGAACTAGAAATTTATTTTGATTAGTTCTTTGAAGATCTCGACAACAAACAGCTTCTTTTCACAAATTAAATTTTTTTGCATCAAAAGTTGAAAATTGAATTGAAAATTGTGGCGCAAAATTAATCACCCTATCGGAAGATGTTATAATGTTTGCAAATGGTGTCGTACGTCAATCATATTTGACAGTTTTGAACTTGTAAGCTGCAGTACACAAACAGACAAGCAATGGAGCGTTTTTTATTTACCTATAATCGGTCTTTGACATCGATTTCCTAATCATGTCGGCCCTACTGGGCAAATATTCCAGCTCTTAGATACTCGACTCGAACAGACTGGAACCACAGGAGAACTTGCAGGGCGTGGCACCCCCCCCGTTTCAAAGACAGAGTTTCTTTTTTGTACTTTTCTCACCTTTGGAAATAAATAGAAATATACAGTCGCTTGAAAGTTCTAACTCTAAGACTTGTGACAATATTTCAAATAATATTTTGAAAAAGATATTTTTTTTCTTGTTTCTGATGTATTATATCACATTATCTTTCCTAATTTACTTAAAGAAGCAGTTGTTATTCCATTACACAAAAAAGGCGATTGTTCGAATTTAAATAATTATCGCCCTATTTTCCTATTATCAGCTTTTGCAAAGATTTTTTGAAAAAAGGAGTAAAATTTAGACTGTTGTCTTTCCTAAATAAAACAAATTTGTTTAGTACTTCACAATTTGGCCTTCGAAGTGGCAGGTCTACAGAGGATGCGTTGTTGAAATTGTGCGGCGAAATTTATAGTAGTCTAAATGAGTCTGAAATGGCAGCTACCTTATTCGTTGATATTACCAAAGCTTTTGACATGCGGTAGATCATGAAATTTGGCTAAGTAAACTATTCAATATTGGTTTGAGAGGCTTTATCCATGCTTGGTTTGCATCTTATCTAAAAAATTAGAGTCAACGAGTAAAGATTGAAAATATACTGAGTGATAAAAAATAATTGATTAACATAGGTGTTCCACAAGGCTCTGTTTTAGGGCCCATTTTATTCTTAATCTATGTTAACTCGCTTTTCTTACAACCCTTTAAAGGTAGAATAACAGCTTTTGCCGATGACACGATGCTTTGAGTTATAGCAGTAAAATAATTTATACCTTTCTTTGTCCTTGAACCATAACTTAGAATTGCTACATGGTTGGTTCAAGTTCCATAAATTGTTTATAAGTGACAAAACAAAGTTCATGATTTTCAATATTAAAGGAAAAATATGCAATGATATACCATTAAAATATCATTCGCTCAATTGCGAAAGAGACCGTTTGATGAATAATTGTTCTCACCGTAAAACACATTTGGGTTTGATTCTGAAAAATGTTGCTCCAAAAACTGCTTTGAAATTGAACGCGTTGACAGTTTTAAGTACCGTGAATTTAAAGCAACTTCTAACCAATGTAGTAAGACACCTATATCTCCTCAGCCAATACTGTGGTTTAGCAGTTTTAAAGTTAAATCTAAACTGCAGTATGGTTTAGTTTGCTGGGGTGGACCTTACATTAATAAGATAGAACTCTTGCTTATAAAACAAAAGCATGCAATCCGTATTATGTGCAAAGTAAATCGACAGACTCCAAGCTTTGAATTGTTTAAAAGTCTTCTACTTCTTCCATTAAGGCATTTGTATTTCTACAAAGTTTTAAAATAATTTTTCGAAAAGTTAGGTTATAACTCTTCTAGATTTTTTTTTTTTTTTTTTTTTTTCTTTCAGGGGTGTACTGCGAGGAATTGACATATTCTCTTGTCATGGAAAGTGATGCTCATTAGCCGTTAGGAATCGGCAGAAAATTGAAAATTGTAGGTCCCCTCCGTTCCCTGGTAACACGCACACAGGAATAGTTGAAAGTTGTAAGTCACTAGGTCCTGGTTCACACCGAGCTGTTGCACCACCAAATTTAATTTATTTTTTTAATTTTTAGAATTTATAAAAATCGTAACCTGCGTGTTAACACTAAAAAAATCTCGTCCACATACCAACCTTTAGAATAGCACTTTATTCTCACTTTTATAATGTTGACGCACCCCGTCGTTTTAATAAGCTACCTGAAAATCTAAGATTTGTGAGAGTTAAATCCTTATTCCTTAAAAAATATTAAGCAATGGCTGTTCTTGATGAATTACGATGTTCTGGAAAATCTACTCAATCCATTAGTTTAGTCTTTCAATATATAATGTATTTTTCAATTTTGTTTCAATTTCTCTAAATTTTAATTACTATTATTTTTTAATTCTTAAGTTTATCGCATCCCCATCGATAAATGTATTAATCATCATTATTTAGTATAGTACTTTGGCTCTAGTTTTTAAACAACAGAATGTAATTAACTGTTTCATTTTTCTGAACTTAAAGAATTCTTTAACTGATTAGGTTTTTTTTTGTTAATTGATTTAGCTTTAAGTTTTTTTTTTTTAAATCAAATAAAGTCTTAAATTAAAAAAAAAAAAAGTGACGCAGCAATGTAAATGAAGATGTTCTTTAACGATTCGTTAAATAGAATGTCTCTGAATGCTCAGTGCACCCGCCTACCTGGGAGATTGTTCAAAGGCAGTACGTATCCTTTCGATGTTTTCTGGGTAGACCCCGTTCTCTGATGCCAAATTGTAATCGCATGTAATCTTCACTGCGGGAAGCAATATTGAAATGTAAACGATACCTACCTTGCTTTCCAACGAGCGAGCGGTCGTTTAAAAAACAGGCTTGCACAAAAAAAAAAAAACACGCTGTTGAACAGAACACTTCATCTTGCCGATTAAAACCTCGTTCTAAACAAATTTTGCGCCCCTTTCTTTAAATAACCCCACATTTACCAATCTACGACCTTTAAAAAAGAAGCTTTAACCGCGACTCAAATCAGTCTATCGTGTGCCACCCTGTATTAAGCATAACATACTATACTGTTTTGCGGATAAAGGATAGATTCGTATAAGAAAAACTCACTTACTGGAAACATAATTCAAAACACCGTGCCTTTCGTTAAATTAAAAGAAAAATCCACCCCAGCACTTTGGACACCAAAAAAACTTTCGCCAATGAACGTGATAAGCTTTAAAATTCAAAACGCCTTGGGCCCACAAACACCCATTGAATGTAGAGTTTACTATCACTTTGATACGGATACTCTAGATATCTTCAATTCTGAGGTAGGTACTTTATAGCCTATAACCGCCAGAGTAAGTTTGTGCGATCCAGTGCGCCTTATCAACCTCCTCCCATAAACAAAATTTTTCAAGGCAAGTTTGTTATTGATTTAATACAAGAATTAAGGTACAAACCAGAAAGACATGCAAAATTAGTAAGTCACGTAAGTAATAATTTGTTATCCCGAGATTCTCTTGAAACCTTCTCAAACCCTTAAACAAAATTTCATCACTTTATCACTTTCTAAAAAAATAAAAAAAAAAAACTATTTCCTTTCTTATTCAACGCCATTAACTTAACGACACATTCATCCCTTTGGAAATCATCTTCAATCTCCGTCATAAACAATGAAGAAGCCATCGCTCAAAGCGTTTTTCACTTATTATCCAGGCCAAACACACTGTGTGGCATCATTCTCATTCCCGCATACGAGGACGGGCATTTCCATTGCCATTTGGATCAAGGAGACTGAAGAGACACCACGAGCGCAGCGAGACAATGAGGCAACGCTTTTTTAAGCTGTGTTTGCTCCCGTTTGCGATGCACCCACACACTCGCATGCAGTTGACATTGTTTTTCGTCGTCTTCTATATTTTTGATGACCTTTGCCGTATATGGCTGAGAGATGTCGCTAACGAAGAAGGAAAAACCGCGTTGGTTCTTTTTTGATTCCTTCTATCATCCGAGTGAGGGTTTGGTGGGTCTTTTTCTTTGGCTTGTCAAACCAGAATTTGAAATTGGATCTTAACTTATTTTGATGAGACTGACTGACTGACTGTCTGTCTGTCAAATTTGCGGTGGTCTTTCTTGGCTTATTCTTCTGCTCGGAAGTGTACTTGACATTGATTGATAAATTCCGAAAACAAAGAGAGAGGTTTACCTAATAAGCTTATTTAGTTGCAGAAGATCATAACCACCAAAATGACACCGTAGCCGCGTCATCATCAACCAACCCTATCGCACCCTCTAGGTTGTTCAGATTATTTCATAGATACATTTAATAAATTCTATGATTTTCCGGGATAATTTATTATTTTCGTAAGGAAAACCATCGACATGGCCCTCTTGGGTTCCCAAAAGAGAAAATACACACTGAGAAAAATCTATCCACTGTGGTTTATTAAAATACGGGGATGAATTTTAAATCCATAGCCAAAGATTCGAAATCTACGAGGACACACATTTAACTTGAAGAGATTTGTATTTGGATTAAAAGCACTCATACTGTTATGTATGATTTAAAATTAAGTTCATGTTCCTAAGCAAACATTTCAAAATAGATTTTAAGATTTTTTCTCAGTGTATCTAATTATGTATAGAATTTCCTCGCCTCCATCGATCAACCTTGTAATTTATGGTTTGCTTTTCCCTAAAGGATTTTTATTTACGAGACATAATTTTGTTTCCTTTCCCGAAAATAAATTGAATAGCTGATGATTTTTTTTGGTGTGTCTGATAAACTAGGTACATTAATTACACACACGTACTCCGCCCATAAAGGTGCTAATATGTGTGTGTTTAGGTTGGTTTTGGTTAAATTCACTTTGGGATGGTTTATTTTTGAGCCACATTGGGCTAAACTAGGTACTCTCTCCACAAGAAGCAGAATAATAATTAATTAACTCGATGCGATTGAGATTTATTGCTTGGCAACTGTACTTGCTGTTAATGGTTTTTTAATCATTTAAATAATGCCTTGGTCTAATTTATCTTCGTGATTTAAGGGAGTTTCTGCAATAGCTCCCTTGCTCTCCGTCAGTTAGTCGGTTTGGCAAGAGGGAGCTTTGGTTATGGTTTACATAAATTATCTTTTGAAACAGGTGTCTTTAATTGGAAATATGTGGTTTTATAAATTGTGTAATGGTTTCTAAATAAAATGCAATATTTTATTTAAAAAAAAAAAGAAAAGAAAAATAGATCAAAATGGATTTGCATTCAATAGTGCTTCGATGAGACCTAGTGACTTACAATACTCAATCATTCCTGTGTGCTTGTTACCAGGAAAGGAAGGGGCATTCATATTTCTGCCGATTCCGAACGGTTAATGATCAGAACTATTCATGAAAAAAGATTCTTTTGAAGGTTTTGTCATTTCCTTGCAAGACGCAGTCCATCCCTGAAAAACCAAACCTTTTTTGTTTTTTTTTTATAATCTACCCGCGCTCAAGGGATTATGATTACCCTTGAAATGTTTCAACACAGCGCGGGCGTGAAGTTAATGAAGAGAAAGAAGGATAGGAAAGATGTGTGGCACGATATTCTGAGACTGTTGGTGGTTTTCTCAGATATTTTTATCTCCAGGGATGGCGGCTGAGCTAAAGCGGAGAAATGCCGTGTCTTATTTCTATGTCGCTTATAATTCACATTATTTTATTCGTGTTCCTGTTCATCCTTGTTGGGCATACTAGTTTAACTCAATTACATGTTGTTAGTGTTATGCCTGAACAACATGTAATGAGTAAACCAGCAACCCATTGATGACAATTTTTAGAAGGTTTTTAATGGAATTAAAGCGACATAGACGACGGCAGGGATCGAACCTGTCATCATGAGGTTGACAGGCGAGCACACATCCATCGCGCCACGGCCACCCCCTTTTTTTACAGTAGGTTAGAATCGAAACTAAGACCCTGTGCATTATAGTCCAACACACTAACCTTTATGCCAATGGGTACTCATAAAAAACTTCCTGTCTAAATTATTTTGAAATCGCTCCCTTAACAGTTTTTGCCTTCGATACAACAAACAAATCCAACAAGATTTTGTTAATAACTCGAATTTAATTAAGAAAGTATCTGTCTTTAAAAAAAATGAGAATCAACAAGAACGAACATTATCGTAGAAGCTGATCCATCGCAATTGTAAGAAGTTCAACATTTCCACGCAGCACTTTTAATTTTGTCTCGATTTTGACGGAATTGATGTTTGAAAAATTCATCGAAAAAATATCCTAAATCAATAACTCGGCATTTGATTGGTAAGGAAGTCAATTTTTGATTGCACAATTCGGAAACTCAGAATTTGGAAAAATATTGTTGTCCATTTAAGAACTGTCAATTATCTTCTAGTACACTGTTTTACAGTTTTTTGGTTCATTTAAGGTATAGATATATGTATAAGAAAACAAATATTAGTAGATATTGATCAAATATAAGTATTGATCTTTCTTTTTTTAATTAATTTTTCTTTTTCAAAATGTATTAAATTTTTTAATTCTATATGCAATGAACTGGATCTCTCATATAAAGGTGTGTCCAGACCAAAGAAACATTTTTTAAACATTTCAGAAACGTTTAAGAAACATTTCAGAAACATTTAAAAAACATTTCAGAAACAGAGAAACATTTCTGAAATGTTTCTTAAATGTTTCTGAAATGTTTTCTTTGGTCTGGACGCTCGGATCCACTCTTGACGAAAATTTTAAAAATAAAATCAAAAAGGCCTATGATATATCTGAAATTTGCGAAAATATAAATTGTGATAAAGATGAAGTAGAAACAAAAATTCATGCGCTTAAAGTACAACACAGGCGAGAAAAAAATTTACAGACAACTCAATCTGGAAACAATGGGAAACAAAGAAACATTTCAGAAATGTTTCTCAAAGCGTCCACACCAAAAAAACAAATCAGAAACATTTCTGAAATGTTTCTGAAATGTTTTTTTTAACAAATGGGTAACATTTCAGAAACGTTTTTTAAACAATGTTTCCTGAAATGTTTCTTTGGTGTGGACACACCTTAACAGTTTGGAATTTAAAATAAAATTACAAAACATTGTAAATTAGCTTTAAGTTTTCCTATTTATTAAATACAAACTATAACTTGAATTTGTTAGTAATCTGTAAGATTTATATCGGTAGATAAATAAATAAATAAATAATTTTAAAAATTTTCCGAATTTGCTTACATTTCCCAGAAATCGTGTTTAAAAAATACAAAAAAGTTTGCTTCATTATTTTTGATATTATGTTAAGGATTTTTTTTTTACTCGCAAATAATCTCGGTACCTGAAGGAACTAGCTTCCTCTGGCAGGAATACTAAGTTGAAATTTATAAATTTTGCAATAAATAATGAGTCATTCGAAAATATTGTAGGCCCAATAGAATACTGGAACTACTTAACTATAGCTCGAAGTGAGGAGAAGTAATTTCAAAGGTTTAATGATAATTTCGAAATTTAAAATTAGTACTTCCAGATTTCTCAACAGTTTTCCATGTAAAACCATTAATTTCGTCATTAATTTGTCATAGTACTAAAAAAAAAGTTTAAAAGGATTTTTGGAGCACTTTCACATGGCGATATTTCAAAAATTCTTTATTGAAAAAGAAAATTTAAACAAAATATGGACGAATGCACTGCACAAACTTGCTCTTGTAGTACAAGACTACAATGCGACCGAGCATTGATGGGATAAAGTATTAGTTTATTAGTGCTGTCGCTTCTTTCTGGAAAATTGTACAAAAGTCGAAAGTACTAAAAATTTTTTTTTCTCAGATTTTTTTTTTATTCAAGATTATTTTGTATTAAAAATTTTAAGATACAAATTTTAAGATAAAATATTATGCTCCGTACCGAATTTGAAGCAAATTAGTTTAACCGTTTTTTCTGAAAATCAAATTAGTATTTTTTTATAAAATTTAAAATTAAAAAAAGCCAATAGTATACATTACATAGCTTTCGTAATTTTCCCAAAAACATAAATTAAAGGGTTTTCCAATTGGTATTTTTGAACTTTGACAAGTGATTGTGACCATATTTTTAACGCTACATCTGTCAAACTTTCTGTCATTTATTAAGTCTGTCTTTTGAAATCAATGTGGAGACCCTTCAACTTTTAACAATATGTGCAAATAATTAAATTGTTTTATGATTTGGGTCTTCTATTCGGGCAATATTTCGCGCGTTTCGCTCATTTTATGGTCGCCATAATCAGATTAATTCAAGTCGAACGATTCTGTGAAAATATGGCCGCTGTCCGTGAGAGCATGCAAGATAATCCGGGCGCCGCACAGTGGGGCCAAGGCGGACAAAACTCGATTTTGCAAAAGTGCTGATTTCGATTAGCTGATTCATGTTTCTCACAGTAAATTAGCCAGAGAATCTGGGTACACTAAGGATTTGGGCCAAAACTGAAGTCTTAACACGTAAAAAGGCGCTCAAAGTCAAAATATTTGAAATAGTGTGGGAATTTGATTTGACTTTCCTAGGGTGTTACGTCTATTCGGGATGAACTAAAAATGGGATTGTTTTTTGTTTGCTTATTTGGGATGCCTAATAATACAATACAGTGGTCAAACTCAGCAAAAAAAATTTGAGTGAATTACGGCAGCACAAAATAAGACTCAGTTCACAGTAATGGAAAGTTGTAGTCATATAAAAAAAGCTCCACGTTCCTCTGCTCTGAGATAGCTAATTTCTCGATGTAGACATGTCCAAGTTTACATTCAAACAAAATTTAGCTGCAAATACCTGCAAATCCGCACAGTGAGCAGGTTTAAAGTTACGAAATCTTGCAAAAAAATCTTTTTTTTTTACTTCTGTGTCCTAAAAAGGAATATTTGTATTGTATTTATACAATCTTTAGTAAATAATTAGGAAAAATTTACAATATTTAATTACAGCTTGCAATATATGATAACAATATTGAATAAATTAGTGTTTTTTAATTTTTTTTTTTAAACAGAGTTAAATGTCGCATCAGTAAGAATTAGATGTAACATGGGAGAACTTGTATACATTTTTTAATGACTTAGAATAAATATTAATATAAATTAAAATCTTTTTCTTTTTTTTTTACATTCATATAGTTCTATTTTGTAACGTACTCCTTCTTATCAAAAACGTCTTTTTCAAAATTGAGAAAAATGTCTTAAACATGTTGTTCGTTGTTTTTTGGTTCTGCTTTGAAGTTTGCTCATTATTTGATGCAAGTTTCAGTAGTGAACACTTAACATAAAACGTGTTGCTGGTTGTTGCTGTTGCTGTTTGACTATGCGTTTGTAAATTAACACTTGTCGGCTTTTAATGGTTACATTATTTTTATGATTTACCACCACATAAAATAAGAACAGCATCGCTTCTTTCCATTATATATGTATATCATAAAAACACTGAACGTCTGAACCGATAGATACGTAATGGTTGCATTTATCAAGCATTTTATTTGATTCTTTTCGCAAAAATATATTTTTCTAATTACTCAAAATTTAGCCTACCAACTTTGGAATTTAGACTAACTTTTGTGTGGGCGTGTCAGTGGGTGGAAATAGTTTGTTGTCATTTCTAAAACTATCCCTTATAATATTTGAAAATATTATTTAAATCAGTTGTGTGGTTCCGATTTTATCGCAATAACAAAACCTGTCTACATACAAAACAAGTACAAGAAATTTAAAAAAAAAGATTAAAAACCGCCCAAAAAGAGGGTGTGTAAAATGTCAATGGCCAACTTCCTTCAAAAAAAAACACCATCTTGAACCTTTACTTGGCACAAAACATGGATTTTTATCAATTTTGACGATTTTTTTGTTAGTGGGCGTGGCAGTGGGTGGAAATTTTTTGTGAAGCTTTCTTTCCAAAACCAAAACTACTTTTATTTCTGAAAATTTCATCCAAATTGGTTAAGTGGTTCGGTTTTTATGGACTTTTGTCCGCTCTCCCATACAAGTCGCCCCACTGTGCGCCGCGAACAAGAATTTGGCTTTTCGCAGACCACAACTGGGCTAACCCGTGAAAACTTCAATTGACCCAAGAGAGTTCAGATAACGACGTCTGCTAGGACTCTCGAGCAGTTGGAAGTTGATCTCAATTTTGGTCGAAAAATTAAGCGATTTATAAATCAATGGATTCGCCTATAAGCGAAATTTGGGAGAATACAATCCACGCGAGGAAATCCACCAATGCATTCATAGAAAGTGTTCGGTGTGGATTTTGGATTGGTGGCATTATGGGTCCATACTTCTATCGCTACCGCTCGATGATAACTAATTTTTCTTGCCCGAATCGGATGATATATGTATATACGGCAGAACGACACTACGTGTCACACAGAAAATGCCACAGTGGACATTTTGCGATTTCGGAACATGGTTATCTCACTCGAAGGCGATATGATTTGGCCATCGAGATCGTGCGATTTGCTCCATTGGGCTTCTTCTTTTGGGGTTTTCTAAAAATACAGATCTTTGCCAAGAAACTACAAATCACCAATTCCCAGAAAATAATCAATGCCATTGGTCAAATTCAGCCTGATTTATCCGCCAGATTTATTGAAAAATGTACGTTTTAGATGGGTGCCACCAAGCGATGTCGACAGATATTAAAGGGCAATATTATGCCGTTATTTTCTAGTAATTTATTTTCCAGTAAAAGAAATATTTTTTACTTGCGACTTATAGGTAGATACTATAAGGCAAGTTATGCATTCGTAAAAAAAAACGAGTTCGAGATTTTGATCAAAGTTGGCATCATGAAGATAGCGAAGACCAAAAAACTGGGTTTTGCAATTCTGTCTGTCTGTCTTTTCGACTACAGCCTAAATGGCTGGGCTGATTTTCTTTAAACTTTGTAGATAGTATTTTTAATTTCCCCCTCCCCCCACACATTTTTTTCTTTTTTTTTTTAAGACCAAAAATAACGGTACCTATCATACGATTTTTTCGAAATTTTATAAATAAAAAAAATCTCAAAAACTGTTCGACAGATTAAAGAAAAAAGATACAAAAAATTTCATTTAGGTAAAACTAGATAATGGTTGAACAAAATTTTCTGGAAAATGGTTGTTAATGGTATTCCACCCTCTGGAACCTTTTTTTTGTTTTGATTTTCTCAAAAAACGGTACAATCGATTTTGATTTGAAAGCTTCAATTTTTTTTTTCAAAACTCAATATTTCGAAAGCCCCAAGCTAGATTTTTTTTAAACTTGACAGATAAAAGTTTCTCAATATAATCTACAAGGCGTGAGAAAAAAAATCATTTTACCTAAAAATAACGGTACCCACCATACAAAAGTAAAAAAATTGTTTTCTAAAATCGTATTTTTCTCGAAAACGGTTCCGAGAATTTTGATAAAATTTTTTATTCTTTAAATTAATTTTTACGATCTATAATGTAATAAAAAAATTGAAATTAAGATATTACTGACTGTACCTACCATAGAACCATTTTTTCGAATTTTGAATTTCTCATTATCAGCTTGACGGATTTTAATGAAATTTGTTATAGGGAAGCTTCTAATAAGTTTGAAAAATACGATATCTCAAAAACGGTTCAGTATTGCTTTTGATAATTTAGTTTTTATTCGTACAGTAATAAAAACTGGCGTACCAAATTCTTTTCTTAAAAATGTTTTTAAAGTTTTGTATATAAAAGCATATGTTTTTAAGAAACCACTACAAAGACTTACAATTGTTGTTCTTGCATGAATTCATATTTACATAGTATTCTGTTTTTATATAAATACATATTTAAAAAAATAATTTGTATCTCTATTAGCATTCGTTTTTAAAATTCCTAGTCTATTACATAGGAGCAAGTTCGTGCGACCCAGTCCAGTATTTTTTTTTGTTGAAACTGCCCCACTATTTCCTGAGAGCCCTTTTTTTGACTAAAAGTTGTTTAAAATTCAATTCTCTACAACCTTACTCGCTATTTTGAGTCTACTAAATCTTTTCGACTCAATCCTAAAAAACCAGAAGAAACTTACTACTATGGTTTATGAGCCCAATTGCAGCATTCTTTATGCAAGCTTCGTCGGCTAGTCTATTTTGCTCTGGTCTTGCAATTTATATAGACAAAATATTGACCAATGTTCTTATCACTTGAAAATAAATACTTAGAAAAAATAAAATCGCCCAAAATGTGTTTATAACATGTTTGTTTATAACAAAATTACTTGACAGCAACCATTTTTGTGAGATTTTTTCTTTATTTGTATATAATCAGCTTCCGATTTGAACCAAATAACAAAAATCAAATTGTAAACAATTTTCTTTAACTACATTGACAGAGCAAATTGTTTCCAATAAAAAAAAAATAAACACGATGACACATTAACGAACAAAACTACCTCATATTACACTCATTCACACATGTACTCGTACGTTATTGTGACTTCCTCTATTTTTATAAATTTTGTTTCTTCAAACTTTTAAATTAAACATTTCGGATGGCGTGTGACTTCAAAGTGTGCTCCAATAATGACTCTTTCCGATACGAACAACAAAGAAATGCATCTTCTCTTCATTTTGTTTTTGTATATTTCCTAAGAATCGACACTCCTCGACCAGTTTCATAAGAACTAATTCAAATAAATTAGTCAAACTGCTGTCAGTTGGAGTTTAAAATTTAATTTCCAAAGTTGACAACAAGTATTATAGCGGTTGTTGTATGTGATGATTATAAATATTTATATTAATTGTTAGTTTTTATCCGGTTCATTGAGCAATTTAAGAAAATAGATGATAATAAATTTCTTTGTTTGTTTTGTCACAAAAGAAAAAAATAATTAATTTGAACTCATTTAAAAATTTGAAAAGGGAAATAATTAGTTTCGATATTTCAAATGTATGACAGTTTAATGAAAAATTTAAACAAATAAATCAAGGAATCGTGCGTCGTCAGGAACAGATAGGTACCGCTGAATTTTGGTCTTTAATGGTCTTAGACCTACATATCAATTAAAACTACAAAATAAAATAAAAAAGAGTAAAAAATAATTGAAAATAGGACGACACCCACTGTGGAGACGTTATTTTAATCTTGAATTGTAGTATGTTTCTTTTATCCAGACATCGTCGAATGTATGGGGGTATTGAAAACAGTTCCAAAAACCGGTATCTTTGCATTTCGACCATTTTTTTTAATATTTGAAATAATATTCAACTTTTGATTGTTTTGAATTAGCAATATCTTGTTTCGGATAACTGTTATAATCATTTTTGTAGCGAATATAATGACTTAAAAATTAAATGAATATTAAATAAAGATCACATCTAACTATAATGACCTACAAATTGAGTAAAAATTATTTTTCGATGACTTCACTATTTATTTACGAAAAAAAAAACCGGTATTTTTGATTTTTGACCAAATTAAATGTTCTGTTTGTAAAACCAACACAATGTACAAACTTTCGATGACGTTGTTTTCGATAGGAGTATGTAATGAAGTATATACTCGTATATGGGCTTATCCCTGTAAATTTTAACTTCTTGAGTTTAAAAAAAAAAACAAAAAAAAATTAAGGCACGCATGTAAATTTGAGTTTTTCTTCAATTTTAGACCACGAATAAATAAAAAACTTCAAAATAACTCATATGTATTGTTTGTTGAAGAGTATAGAGGTATAACGTATAGAAAAATGAATTTAAAATAATTTATTTTAAGCACCGAGTTAATTGATTTGGTTTTTATTTTTAATTTTCACAGCTTCTGTTTTCAAACTTATTTGTTTAACACTTTTACCATTTTTTTTATAGTTTCTACAGTTTAAATTACGCTCATTGTAAGGGTGTAATCAAACAATGCTTTGGTGTGCTAGTAAAAAATGTGCCTTTTTTGAAACAGTTACGTTTTTTACGTTCGTTTTGTTAACTTCATAAAATTTGTACACAATGAATCACGCATTGAAGCCAAAGTTTTTTTTACTCTAGATAGCTTAAATAATGATGCAGACCATACAAAAATGCCCCACGATCAATGTTAAAAAAATAGACACGAAAATTTGTGACAATTAAAGATTTACGAAAAATCACAAAAATCATATAGGATTATTTATAAGGAAGGCACGCACTCAAAATAATTGATTTCAATTAATTTTGAACTTCATTTATCTGAAAAAACAAAAATTGTATTAAGTAATCTTATGTTAAATATTATTTTTGCAATAATACAAAACGTTAATTATCCACGCACGCAGCCAAAAGTCTCAATATTCGATGATTTTTTCGATTTCAAACACTTTTGCACTATCTCGATGGTTCATTTTATAAATTGAATAGTTAAAACTCAATGATATCTATAATATTATAAGTTCCAAAACCTGAATATTTAATAATAATGTCTATATATTTCGACGCATGGCAAAAGTTAAAATTTGCACGGATAAGCCCATATAGTTATGTATAAGAGTTATGTAATCCTTCTATTTTGTCATTGAACGTTTTTTTTTAGGAAATATATTGCTTTCAAACGCTCATGAATCATTTTACGACGTTTCGACTTCAAATTCTGCAAACATGATTCTCCATTATTTTTACATGAATCAATTGAATGCAATCTTTTGAGAATTCATGAATTCTTTAAAATTTGTTGTATTCCTTCAATCGACAAAATTATCAGAACATTTTTTGTAGAGGATTTTATAGCCTAGAACCTTTCCAGGACTTTTCAAAATAATTTACTTTTTAAGATACTCGCGAAATACCTGTGTTTTCGGTATTTGACTATGAACAACTTTTTATGCGTTAACGATATCGTAACAGATGATTTTAAGTCCTTATTTCTGGTGGAAAATTTTTGTTTGTACATTTTTACTGGATGGCACATATTTGCCGTGTTTTAATATTGCCAATGATAATCCCTTGAAAATACAACTGTACGGATCATAGTGACTGCAGTATTATATGTACGTATCTCTTTTTCTTATGTTTTTTTGAATTTCGATCATTTCTTGTATTAGTTGTTTTTTATTGGTAAATGTATAGGCAGCGCAGCAAAATGCATTAAATAGTGCGGATAAAGTTTTGGAACGTCTGGAATAGAATAACGCTCAAATTGATTGCAGAAAAATGGGTTTTGCGTAAGGTTGGCAGGCTTTGATCATTTGAGAATACGTTCGGTGATAATTGTGCACTTAATGGTTTGTTTTCAGTAAAGCCAAAATTATTTGGTTTGGAATATTAGGTAATCTACAATTAGATGGTAAATGGTCACAATGTTGTTTATTATTGCGTTGACCTGTAATATTTTTCAAAGTGTTACGTATCTGGCTTCGAATCTGAAATCAAATAAAAATGCATCTTCCTTCACTATCTGTCAAATAAGAGTATGAAATTCAGCGAAGGGTGGGTGTGATGCCAATAGATTAAAAAAACATATAAAAAGTTAAAGAATGACATTATATTTTTCGTCCTGCAAAAAACAATTGGAGGGCTTTGCGGTGCTATTTGGAACAAAATCCATAAATTCCATGATTTCGATGTCTTATTTCCAAAATCTGAGAAAATAAAAAGATTTCCATAAAAATATCCGAAATGTCATTCCTATTACTGGCGAAAATACTAATGCCTGACTTGGACGACTTACAAGTTTTTTTTTCCATTTTTTTAAGACTTGTGACTTTATCGTCTAAATACTTTTGGATCTACTTTTATTTTCGACATTAAGAAGCTGGTATCGTTTTAATATAAATGTTCACCAAGTTTAGTTAAGCTGGATTTTGCGTATTGCAAATCATGACATAATGTAAGGAAGAATGATCTTGCTGATTTTTTCTGACACCTAGCTTTTATTTGACTTTGTGTATATAATACATACATTCCATTATGATTTGATTTGTCTGACGTCTAAATCAGAAGTCTAAATCCAGAAGTCTAAATCCAGCACCAACCACATCTTTACACCTAGAGTGAATTACTAATTTTGACATTTTTTTTTAACAAACATTATCTTAAACGAGTTTATAGTTTTAGCGATGTTTGTTAGAATTTTATTTTTCACCTACTACATGCATATAACTAACCATCAGTTTCAACTCTATTTCAACTTGATATACAATAACGTATACTTTTCGTTTTTTTTTTTTTTGTTTAACTTTGTTCACTTAAGGTACTAGTACGGTCTAGAACGCCAAAAAACGCAAGAATTATAGAGGGCGTCAACGTCGACTCATCAAAAAATACACTGTCCCATTGCGGACAGTTAATCTCAGAATTGGCTGGACTGAAACAAAAAAAAAAAGTGGGTTATTTAAAGGTAGGTTTCTTACGGGACAATTTAATACAGTTTTTTTTAAAAAGTCAAAAAAAAAAAGAAAAAAAATGTCAAGCTTTGAAAAAAAAAAAGGTCAATAACTAAAAATTGATTTTTCAAAAATGAATTTGAAAACTTGGGTGCTATTTTTAAGTACTGAGATAACTCAGAATTATTCCAGAGTTAACTAACAATTCATATAAGTTAATTTTTAAACTGTAATTATTCATACCTTCTCTATAATTATTCTAATACCTCTAAACTGATATTTTTTTTTCTTCCGGTGAAGCATTCTATAAAACAATTTTCTTGATCTCATAAGTCCCGTTAAAATATTCTTAAAGCTATATCTAAAAAAAAAAGTAGGAACTCGGACAAATACAACGTTATTCGAATAATTACAATACCTCTTAAATCATGTTCATCATTAACCGAGATGAACTATTTTTGCTAGTTTCTAGTGAGTTATTCCAAGAATTACCTTCGAAAGTGGAAAAATAAATTGTAACGCATAAATTACAATATCTCTTAAATCATAGGCATACATTTACTGAAGTTTGATTCTTCGCAATTTTTTAGATATTTGAGAGTAGTATTGAGACATTAAGCAGCACTAATAAACGAAGATTTTAATAATACAAATCTGGTCAATTTATATGCCCTAATTACCGTTTAAACACATCTTTAATGTCTCCTGAAAAAAAAAATCCTTTCCTGATTTACAAGATATAAAATAACTACAGCGAGGGTATATACATACCTCCAATTAATTGAAACCATGTTTCACAATTTGACTCGAGTTTAATCCTGAAACTCGGGTAATCCTAAACTGAAACACTAGGAATCAGTCTTTTCTAATAGTTCTTCCTTTAGCTTCAAACCTAAATTGCATAAACTAAAGAATTAAAGTACTCCTTTGCTGAAATTAGGCCAGAATATTTTTTTTGGAAAAAACGCCAGAAAATGGTTTTTTCTTAAAATTTAAAAAAAGGCCAGAAATTATTTTGGAAAATGTGCCAGAAATGTTGGAAATTGGCCCAACTAGGTATGGATAAAGATCTAGAAAGCAAAATGGACATTAGAAAATTAATTTATTCCGGTCAAACTTTTTACTGGAAAGCAACTAAATTAGATATATTTCTTTAAATGTTATTACCAAGTAAAAGAATGCCTGACATAACTGTTAGTTGTTTACTCCAATTAATGTAAAATACAGTTTTCTGGCTTTTTGCAAAAAAAAAGGAAAAAACGTCAGAAATTCGATTTCTGCTGTTTTTTTTTCCTAACTTTACTATCTGAATTTTTTTTGAAAAAAAAAGCAATGCTTGAAATTCTGGAAAGATTGCCGAAAAAGCCTGGGCTGTTTTCCTAACAAAAGGCCGGAATTTGTATGAACAAAATTTTGGCGTTTTTTTTCACAAAAAAAAAAAAAAACAAAAAAAAAAAAAAACTCGTAATTTCTTCTGGCTTAATTTCCGGGAGTCGAAAAAAGTTGCTCACTTAATTTAAAAATTGTATACCCTATTACCGATCACTACATCACTTCCAATTCTATGTCGGTTTTGAAGTAAATTATTATTTTTATCGACATAAAGCTTCGTGTTCTCCCCAACCTTGGTACACCTACGATCTTTGTGAATCACGATAAAAGAATTTTGAACAATTTTCCTTCGTTCTAGATCTCACACTGATATTTTTAATCATCTTAATACTTATCTTCACTTTACAATTGCCTCTATCAACGCTTTTTATGCTAAGCCTGAAGCAATCTTATTCAAGTAAGCTTTAAACGAAAATCCGAAGATTGCCATGTCCATTGAAGAAAGGGTAACATTAATTCGAAAAAGAAATAGGACCGTGTTAATAATTGTCGTAAATATGTTGTTAAAAAAAAAAATCGCACTATTTTTCAAAAAAAAAAAAAAAATAAAAAATCATAAAATGCACAACATTATTTTACCGACGATTCCTTTGTACCTAATTCTAATTATTTCTATAATATACCGAATTTATCCATCTTTGACCCATTTCTCATTAAAAATGATTTAAATTCCCTTAGTGATGAGTTTATTCCCGCCCGCTCTTTCCTTGCGACTTAAAAAAAAAATGGTGTTCCTTACTTTCCTTTCCTCTTTAAAAAATTTTCAGTTTATCCCTATCTCAAGGATAATCCCTTAGATTTACAAAAATCCCTTTCATAACCCCATTTAATAAAACGGATCCAAAATGTGAATTTTCAAACTATCGCCCAAATGCTAAACTTTAATTGGTTGCCAAAATTCCTTATACGAAGTTTTAACTTTAAGTTGTAAGTCTCAAATTCCCATCAAACAACTTTACTTTCTCAAAGGAAGGTAAACCACGACTTACTTGTTGAATTCCAATTGTTTACCCTAGAGAAGTCGATGTTGTCTCAACCGATTTTAGTAATGCCTTTAACAAAATTGGACCATAGACTTATTCTGTCGACCCTCGGATTTGACCCTATCTTTTTAAGATGGATTTCTTGTTACCAAAAAAACAAACATTATTACCTATACAGCTCTTTTCAGATCTACTTTCTCCATTGATTTAGTATGTATGTACCTCCGGGATGCCACAAGGCAGCCACTAAGGTCCTCTTCTTTTTATAAAAAATAATTGAAATATCCAATAGTAACGATATTGAAAAGGTTATCATGGGCGATACCAAGTTTTTCAAGACCATTTCTTCGGTACATGATTCTACTCTTATCAACATGATCTTAACAATAAAAAATCTTCCATGAATATTTGTAAGATGGTGTTAGATCTCGTTCTGATGTCATATAGACTGATTGCGTCAGATCTTTCGATAGAGCCAATCACAAAATGTTAACGATTTGTATTCTAAGCTACTCCATGTAAGTTCCACATGCAAGGCTTCCTCCTGAACGATAAATTTTTCACTTTTTCTTAATTTCAAACTCTCCATCATGCTTGCTTAGTTTTGAAAGTAACTTAAATCATAAACTATTTAAGTAAATACTTGAAATCATCAAAGCGAGTAGAATAATAATACGAGTAATTGTTCATTTTGCATTCTGTACCGTACAAACTTGTCAATATTTAATCAGGTCTGCATTTTGATGCACTTAGTGGGCTCTAAGCCGTAACTAAACGCAACTGCTTAACAAAAAGCCTTCAATTAAAGTTTAATTCAAAACTTAAACAAAGTCCTATACGTTCGTCCGTCCGTTTCTGGCTTTATGGAAGCATAGCTATGGTATTGATGGGGCTGAGAGCAACTTGCAATGCAACAATGGAATAATAATGAATTTATGCGCAGCACGCAACCTACATCCATGATGATGATTACTATTATAACTTTTGCCCCAATTTTACAGCCCCAACTTGCATTTGCTCTCACGGTCTTTACACGGGTAATCATAGAGGAGATTGGCCTTCTTCTGTTGTTTCTTGTTTTGGCTTCTTGTTCATACATTACCTCAAGTAATAAATCAACCTGACTCTGACGCACTATCTCAATGCTTGGCTTTAATTTTGTCAAAATTTGAAGATCAGGTCAAAATCAATAGAACTATTTCTGATAGGTTAGCAAAAATCGAAGATTTTATTCGACCCAAACGTTTTAAAAAAAATCATGATGGAAAACCTTAAAATTATTACGTGGAATGCCAACGGATTAAGGCAAAGACTTGAAGAACTAGAAATGGTCATACGGGAACAAGATATCGACATTTGTCTAATATCAGAAACCCACGTTAAAAAAGAATCAAATTTCAATATAAACGGTTATCTAGATTACCATGCAATTCATCCGTCGAACAAAGCAAGAGGCGGAGCATCATTATACATAAAAGAATGTATCAAACACTCGATAGGCCTTAAGCTTGAACTTGAACCGATGCAGCTTATAAGTGTGCAGGTTAAAACTAAACATGATACATTGAATTTCACATCTATATACTGCCCTCCACGGTACAGAATTGACAAAAATGATTTTTCAAACTTGCTAAAATCACTTAGACCATCTTTAATAATCGGTGGCGATTTTAATGCAAAACACACGTTTTGGGGTTCTAGATGCATTTCTCAAAAGGGCCGAGCGTTATATGAAGCCGGTATGGAGAATAATTGTGATTTTCATTCTAGTGGGAAACCAACTTATTGGCCGACAGATACCTCGAAAATACCTGACCTGATTGATTTCTTTATAGTCAGGGGAATACCGTCAAATCGAATAAAAATAACGGAATGCTTTGATCTTTTCTCTGACCACTCTCCCGTTATTCTCACTATGAGCGAAAGTATTGTTAAAATTGAAACACCACCTAGGTTAACAAACGGTAAAACTAACTGGGAAGGTTTTAAGAAAGATATTGAAGATAATGTTGAATTAAGGGTATCACTACAAACACCTCTTGAGCTTGAAGAAGCGGTAGATAATTTTGTGCATATTGTTCAAAAAGCCGCATGGGACAATACTCCTTACCAAAGACAAATGTCAGGCTATAGAGAAGCTAAATATCCCCAAGAGATAAAAGAGGTACTTAAAGACAAGCGAAAAGCGCGCAAAAAATGGCAACAAACTCGTGCTCCCCAACACAAAGCTAATTTAAATCACCTCAGTAATTTGCTTAAAAAGATGATATCAGATTTTAAAAACCGCGAAGCTGGAAATTACCTTGAAAACTTGACGGGAGGTAAAGAATCTAATTATTCTCTATGGAAAGCGATAAAAGCTACGAAAAAACCAAAGCTTCCAGCACCCCCGATTATGAAAGACCAAAATGAATGGGCAATAAGCGATAAAGAGAAAGCAAACGTTTTCGCTGATTACCTAGAGGAAACATTTAAGCCGTTCAATGGGCAAGCATTGAATGATGATATAAGTGTGAATATAAATTCAAATGAAAGCTCCATCACAAGAAATGTTACGCTTGCCGAATTAAGCAAAGAAATTAAGAAACTGAAGTCAAAAAAAGCACCAGGATACGACTTAATTACTGCGGAAATTCTTAAAATGCTCCCACGGAAAGGTTTAGTAAACCTCCTTTACATAATGAACGCCACTCTAAGGTTAGAATATGTTCCAAATCAATGGAAAGTCGCAGAAGTAATAATGGTCTTAAAACCTGGCAAACCATCACATGAAAAGAAATCGTACAGGCCCATTTCACTTCTTCCTGTAGTGTCGAAGGTCTTTGAGAGAATATTTCTTCAGCGTCTTCAGCCCATAATAGAAGAAAAGGGTCTTATACCTGAACACCAGTTCGGTTTTAGAAGTAAGCACTCGACGATTGATCAAGTGCATAGAATCACCGATGTCATCGAGAAAGCCTTTGAAGAAAATAAAATTTGTTCAGCGGTCTTTTTAGATGTGTCTCAAGCTTTTGACAAAGTGTGGCACGAAGGCCTCAAATACAAATTGAGACAAGTCCTATCTGAAGGACTATACAACATTCTTAGAGAATATCTAGAGAAAAGAATTTTCCGCGTTAGGCACGGAAATGATTATTCAGATTTTAAAGAAATAGTGGCTGGGGTACCACAAGGTAGTGTTCTAGGTCCCATTTTATACCTTTTATTTACACGCGACATACCCCAAACAGACAATACAATTGTAGCTACTTTTGCAGACGATACCGCAATACTTGCAGTAGGCAAAACGGCTAACGAATCGACATGTAAATTGCAAAATGCTCTTAACAATGTCAATGAATGGACAAACAAATGGCGAATAGCGCTTAACGAATTTAAGTCAGTCCACGTGGACTTTACTTATAAGAAAATTAATAGATTACCAGTCTTTATTAATACAACTCAAGTTCCATTTGCAAATGAGGCAAAATATCTCGGGATGACTCTTGACGCGAAATTAAAATGGAAGTCACATGTTAAAAATAAATGTGATCAATTAAATATTAAACTAAGGGAAATGTACTGGTTACTCGGACGACATTCTAAACTTAGTATCGAAAACAAATTATTAGTTTACAAACAGGTACTTAAGCCTGTCTGGACATATGGTATTCAACTCTGGGGTTGTACCCACGATACAAATCTAAATAGTCTACAAACTTTTGAAAACAAATTATTAAGGTCCTTTGTAAATGCGCCGTGGTATATTAGAAACGAAGATCTTCACAGGGATCTTGGAATCCCCACGGTTCGCGAAGAAATAAAAACTTTTTCGCAAAGGCATAGAAAGCGTTTAGTTGAACATACCAATAGAACAATCTTAGAAATTCTTGACGAAACAAATTTAGTACGACGTTTGAGAAGGACCAAACCTTCCGATCTAGTACGGTGAAATTATTGTACTGTATTATGTATATTTAAATCATCGCTTAAAATAGAAAGAAGCTATTCAACTAGCTTATAATTAAACCAGTAGGAACTTTCACCGGAAAGTTGCCTACAACACGTTACTTAACTTCGAGAAAGATAAATTGCTAGATAAGTTCCATATGAACTTAGTTGCAATCGGGAGGAGGAGGTGGTTTTAGTGCGGTCGGCCTGATTAACGGTCTGCTTGCATAGAGTCTTACCTTCCGTAAGGCTTTATGGGGGCAGAGTTGTTGGTCGGGAGAGTCCCACATATCTATGAGCGCGCGTTTTTCGGTCCTCATAGAATCTTTTGAAGATTTCAACACCTACCCACGGGAAAAAAAAAAAAAAAAAAAAAAAAAAAAAAAACGGGTAATCATAGAGATTGGCCTTCTTCTGTTGTTTCTTGTTTTGGCTTCTTGTTCATACATTACCTCAAGTTGATTAAATAAATTAATTCCAGCTTCTGAAACATAACTAACAATTTCCTTTTTTTATCTCTCGTCTCTCTCTCTCTATTTGCAGGTAAATAAAGCTGTGCTTACTTAACTGAAAAATGCCACATTAAGTGCCAACGTTCAAAACATCACCGACAGCGACAAAAGAATCCATTCTTCACCACTGACAGGTTGAGTATATAGTTAAATAAATTAATTAAGTTTTTTTTTTTGTTCTCGTTCTAAAAAAAGTTCAAATAACGGAGTCTGAAAATGAATCATGATTTCAATGGCCTTGTGTTGTCAGGTCTTAGATACAAAAGTATCTACAACTATGACATAAGTTCGTTTGTGTAACTACGAGTAGAAATAACGTCATTCTTTATCCGAACGTACGACTCTGATGCGATAGCAAAGAGAATGTTGATTTTAAAAATGCTGTTAGAAGCTGCAAGCCTAGACTTTTTCATACGTAGAAACCTAGAAATATTATAGTAAAATGTGGCACACTAAAGTGTTTGTAGTTTTTTTTTTGTTAACCAATTGAGGGCATTTGAGTGTTGTTGATTTAAGAAGGAACGTAACTGGTACCTGGGGAACAAAGATTCTTTGTTAAGACTGTTATATTGCTTTGTTTGAAAAAGTAAATGTTCTTTTTTTTGTTTTTATTTTTTTATGAATATTTAGGAAGCTAAAAAAATGATTAATTTTGTTAACTAAACGATCGTTGCTGGACTTTTTAAATTATTTTTAAATTTATGAATAGAAATAAAGTGCGTTCTAGATAAAGTTAATAACCATGAACAGACACACAGGGTGGGTCAGAAATAATAAATGGACTTTAAATAACTTTCTATTTTTTTAATATGTTCTGAAATAATTAAAATGTCGGTTAGGCTTTGCTTATTAACTTGCCATGCATAACAAGTATTGGTTTCGTGTAGAACAAAAATTTCGAGGTTTTATTTAAAACGTAACATGGCAAAAAAGTTGGAAAAAATGGTTTGATAAGTACAGAGGAAGAGTGTGCGTTTAAACGTCTACTCCTACTGTTCATCAAGGTAGAATCTTATCGGGTTGACCACTTTGATCATAGAATATTGAGGAAATGTTGGACCCGCTAAGACATTCCACATTCGTATAGTGTAGTTTAGGAAAAAATCTCCGAACTTGGGATCAAAAGTAGATGAAATGTTTAGGAAGAGAGTCCAACTATAGCTATTTCACTCGAACGCTGTTTATAAAAATTGTAATAAAATTGTGGAAGAAATGGGTCAGTGCAACCGGGCTTAAAAGCTGCAAATTTTGTCGTTCTAGCTCTGTCACATATCATTTTTAAACTCTTGTCGAAATATGAAAGTTGTACATTGTATTGTGTATGATTACTGCCCGATCAGAAGGGGTAAACAAATCTTGCTTCGGTGAAGAAAGTCTCAAAACTTGGCAGTGTTTTTGATGACATTGAATATGTGCTCATTAAAAAAAAAATTTGGTCGGTACTGTTTATACCGAGAATTGGTTTCGGTTTCCCCAATCGAATAGTCGCTGAGAATCTATCTTCAGGGGGAATTGGTACCACTTCAAGGACCTAATTAAGTTTTTGAAGCATTAAATTCTTAACAATTTTTGATACCCAATATTACAATGCTATCGAGATCAGAATTTAAGGAGCTTCTAGTTCTAGTTTCACATCCGAAGGATAAGCGGATGATCCTGATAACGAATATGAAAAAGCTGAGAGAACTATCGAAAGCAAAACAGTTTTATGGACTAGAAGTTTCAGACATTAATATGAGATATGAAAAATAGAATGGGAGACAAAAGGGAACCCTGTGGCCCACCAACATTTATTTTGTGAATATCAGATTTGAAGCCTTCCAATATAACTTGTATAAAGCAGTCCTGATCAAAATCAGCCGAAAATTAATTTTTTGTGGCTATAAGCATTAGCGATTCAAGTTTTCGTGAAATATGTAGGTACCATTATTTGGCAGAACAGGGTCAAAAAACCCAATTTTGTAGACCGGTAGAGGTTTGTAGACTCGCGCCGTAGTTCCGGCAATAAGGTTTCGAATGTTGGCCTCGAGCTCGTCTGAAAGTTTTTTAACGTTGCTTTTTGCCCGAGATCATTGTTGGTAACGGTCTCTCCTTCCCAATTGCGAAAAAATAAGGTCCGAAGATGCTGCAATGTGTTTTTCTTAACACTTCAAATTCTCTGATGTAGTGAGTTACAAATTTTCAATCAGAGAATGCAAATATTTTTGATCGAACCCTTGTCCGTTGTTTTCATTTCGGAATTTTTGTTTGTCGACATAGTCGCTGAGCCGAAAATCGGCTAATCCGAGAGTATGATTTTTTGGCCAAAATCCGGATATCCCCTCAACATTTCTGGCGCCCAAGTAATAAACTTAAGGTCTTGTCTATGGCCATCCGTATGAACTATACATATGTATTTTGAAAGAGTTAATGTCACTACCTACCACCTATTCCACAATTCGGTTAGCTCATATTGCCGTCTTACTTACACAATAAATATAAGTATTGCAGTGCCGTGAAACCACAAAATCATCTATTCAACGCAAAATCTACATCGTCCACCGTTTGAAAGAGCTTCTGGAAAATTTCAAGCTGATCAACAATTCTGCGGATTTCAGTTTACTTGTAATTTATAATCTATAAAAAAAAATCTTAATTGTAACGCAGAATTGGTATTTGAGTAGAAACGCATCGAGTGACATGTATAGGGTGGGCCATCTAGTGTTTTTTTTTAAATAATATTCATATCATATTTTAATTCATCTGCTTGGAAGATGATGTGCTTTGAACCCAAATGACATGCTCCAGTGCGTGATTACGTCATACTATTAAAATTTTTGTTTCGTCATCCCAAGTGTCCATTTTCATTAAATCTAAATAACAATGTTTAAATTAAAACAAAATTGACACTAATTACTCACTCAGAAAATAAATTCATTAAATTTTTATTTCGTGGGGCTTATGAAGAGTTGTAAAAGAATGCAATCTTTTGTGAATGTAATCTTTATAAATCATTCATTGAAATTCAATTAAAATATTTCATTCATTGTATTCACTTTTGAAATGGTAACGGTTTTTGTGTTGTGTTTCAAAATACCGTGTTGGCTAAGAAAGTTTTTGTTCGATCTGTACGCCCATTCTGTTATATACAGACCAGCTGTTTTGACACTTGGTAAAACACAGGTTGGTGCGAATACTGATCTTTCAGAATTTCGCCTGCCTGGCTTTAATTTAATGCCACTACTCTTATAATTTATGTTAGATATGCCGATGCTTCTTCTTATATGAACTTTATCTTTATGTAGCTCAAATTACTGTCCGCAAGCACATCATCCATTATTGTTACATTTATAGGAGTCCAAATATTGACAGCAAATTGTTTTCTTGTACCCTAAAACTGAATTCGTTATTGCAGGCGACTTCAATGTACACAATTCAAGTTGGTTCCGCTATTCGGGATAGATAACACCCGAAAGAAGACATGATGAGATTTTTGCGTAGATGCTCAAACTTAACATACTCAGCTTGTAGATGAGCACACTTGAATACCAGAAGTTGCTGGGCAAATCGCCCACACTCTCGATTTGTTTCTTACATCTAACCCTGATAAGTATACGAGTACCATAACGGTACACTCTTCATTCGGCACTTCGGACAATTGTGGAATATCAGCCAATTTCTCGTGTTCCATTCATCCAGTTAAAGAGAAGCAATTCGATAAAACCATTTGTAACAACTCGGACAATCTGAATACCTTTTTCGATCACAGAAGTGGTTTTTCTTGGGAAGCTTTCTTTTATTCCTAATAGAAATAAGAGTTTAAAATCTAAAGAAAAGTCTTGGTACTTGCTGCAGCTTGTATCAGTAAAGAAGCTTTAGAGTTGAGAGAAGTAAATGTACGCTCTTACAAAGCCAATCCAACTGAGAGAAATTGGAAAGAGAATACCAAATTCAGAAACCATTGCAACGCTGTTATAAAAAGAACCAAATTCTTACATGACCAGAAATTAAGATAAACAATTCTGCAGTATACATTTCTGGTCATTTGTCAAGAACGTAAGAAAATTAATTTCATCTTCGGTTCCCGCGCTCATTTTGCTCCTAGCTCTACGTTGGCTGTTAGCAACATTGTCCCTCCTGTACTTGAGAACGTAAATCATTCAATGGGAAAATTCAATTCAAAAATTTCCGCACTTGTACAGTTGCAAGAGCCTTTCGAGATCTTGATACGAGGGCGTGTCAATAAGTCCGTGACTTTTGGAATAAAACACAGATTTTTTGATAAAAAAATAATTTTATTTTTCAACGTAGTCTCCCTTGAGCTCTATACACTTTGTCCAACGCTTCTCCAATTTTTGTATCCCTTCCAAAAAAATGATTTGTCGAGGTCCTCAAAATAGGCCTTTGTTTGCGAGATGACTTCATCATTGGAGTCAAATCTTTTTCCACCAAGCCATTTCTTCAGGTTTGGGAACAAGAAGTAGTCGCTCGGAGCCAAATCTGGAGAATAGGGTGGATGAGGGAGCAGTTCATAGCCCAATTCATCGATTTTTGCCATGGCAACTGCACATGTGTGCACCCTTGCATTGTCTTGGTGGAAACGAACTTTCTTCTTGGCCAAATGAGGTCGGTTTTTTTTCAAATCGCCATTGAATCGATCGAATAAGTTAGCATAATATTCCCCATTGATTGTTCTTCCCTTTTGAAGGTAGTCAATGTGGATTATCCCACGTGCATCCCAAAAAACAGTCGCGATAACTTTATTGGCTGAAAAACCCACCTTGGCCTTCTTTGGCGCCGATTCACCCTTAGAAACCCACTGTTTTGACTGTTGTTTGGTCTCTGGTGTGTTGTGATGGATCCATGTTTCGTCCACGGTTACAAAACGGCGCAAAAACTCCTCCATATTGCGATTAAACAACGCCAAACCTTCCTGTGAAGTTGTTACACGATTGCGTTTGTGGTCGACTGTGAGCAAACGCGGCACCCATCTTGCGGAAAGCTTTCTCATGCCCAAGTGATCATTCAAAATTGAAACCACTGAGCCATGCGAGATCCCTACGGCTTCCACAATCTCTCGCACTTTCAATCTTCGGTCGGCCAACACCATATCGTGAATTTTTTCCATTGTTTCGGGTGTAGAGACCTCAACTGGGCGTCCAGGACGTTCGGCATCTTTAGTACTTGTACGGCCACAACGAAATTCAGTAAACCACTTTTTTACCATTGAAATCGATGGTGCACAGTCCCCATAGTATTTATCAAGCTTAGCCTTGGTCTCGGTAATGGTTTTTTTTCGCAAGAAATAATGCTTAATAAGCACACGAAATTCACTTTTTTCCATTTTCTCCTCAAATTAGTGAGTAGTCTGATAAAAATAGCTGTCAAACACAAACTAACTGACGCAGCAAGTTTAAATTTTGACAGGAGTCAACTGACAGATGCCTGTTGACAGGAGCAGTGTTGCTGTTTCAGTAAAGAGGTCAGAAATTCAAAAAGTCACGGACTTATTGACCTGCCCTCGTATAAACAAATCCGAAGGTCCTGATGTATACCCCATTCTTCTGAAGAGGTGTTCTTCATCGCTGGCAAAACCATTGCGTAAGCTTTTTCATCGCTCCTACTGTTCTGGAATCTTCCCTAGAAGACAGCATTTGTCCAGCTCGTTCCTAAAAAAGGTGACCCTTCTCCCCCTCGTCCTATCGACCAACCGCACTTACGTCCCTTCTCTCCAAGGTCATGGAATCGCTGATAAATCATCAGCTCAAGAAATATCTCCAAGATCGAAAGCTTCTTAATGACCGGCAATATGGCTTTCGCAGCAATCGTTCCACTGGTGATCTCACCGAAAAGTGAAACAGATCTTTATCTACAATGTTTTGCAGAAAGTAAGATTATTTGGCGCCAGGCTCTCTTATCGAAAATGCTTGCGTTTGGTATCAATGAAACCCTTATTCTTTGGATTAGAAATTACCTTCTAGATCGTTCGTTGTATTGTACGGTTTTAAATCTGATCTTCACGAAATAAATGCTGGTGCGCCTCAAGGCTCCGTTTTGTCTCCGACTCTTTTCCTCAGTTTTAAAAAAGATCTCTTTACTGAAACTTCTAATCCAGTTCATTGTTTAGCCGACGACTTTACTCTCAGCTTCTGACACTCGTTCTCAAATTCAAATCCATCTCCTTCGGAAGTGGAATTTTAACGGTATCTTATGATAATCTCCTTAAACTCTGATCTTTACAGCATTGTTAAATAGGAGTTTAATGCTTCGAAAACTGAATGCTGTCTATTGTCGTTAAATCAAAATGTACACCTTATGCCATCATCCTTGAATGGAACTTGCATCGAATAAACCGAAAAGCCCTCAGTACTCCGTATGTGTGTCAACGACGATCTTCATTGGAATGACACTCTAAACACCGCCAAAATCGCTACTAAATGCTTAGGATTTCTATATCGGTGTAAGAAATTGTTCTTACATTTTCTGATCTGGTTTCAAGTTATAAGGCATGTATGCGTCCAAAACTCGAGTATAACTCACATCTTTGGGCAAGTGCAGCACAAACTTCTCTTTATTTATTGGATAGAATCCAGAAGAAAACATTAAGACTGATAGGATACAGAACATTCCGTCGGAATGTTTCATGCCTTTCCTTAATTTATCGCTTCCTTCACAAGCAATGCTCACGGCTCACTCCACTCGAAGTAGCCAGTTGCATTCCTGCCGTCTATAATTTCACCCCTGATACCCGTAATTTCGCTAGGAATGCTCATCAGTTCACCCTCGAGCCTAATTTTGGACGTAAAGTCAAATTAAGAGATTCGTTTTTAGTCGCACAGCACGATTATGGAATAATTTACCAGGCACGGTTTTCCCTTGCCATTTCAGTTTGCAAACATTCAAGACCAATGTTCATCGACACCTCCTTTCTCAAAAACTTATTTCCCATTCGCTAATGCTATGTTCTTGTTGGACATTATAAAGGTCTCACAACCCTTGAGCGTGTGTGAATTATTAAAAAAAAAAACTGACTTCAAGTTAGCAACAACAATTTATTCATTTGAAATAAAAAATATTCCATTCACTCCTTTCTCCATTCATTGAACATCAATCAATTGAATGCAATCATATGAGAATTCATACATTCCTAGCATTCGTTTGCATTCTTTCAACTTGCGTTAAAAAATGCTTCACTTGCATTTGCTGTGTTTTATTGGCCTATTTTTAGTACATTTTTCCTGTGCTTTAAATCCAGACTTATAATTATGCACAGTTCAGAATAAAAAACATGAATAATTTGCAATTACAGCCAAAGAAATTAATATAAAAACTTTCAAGTGTTAACTTTATAAATTACCAATAGAACGCTCTAAAAGTTTCATTTTTCGAACTTTGCGAATCATTCATTTTATATTTTTTTTTTAATTCTTATCAGAGAACTATTTGGTAAGACTTATGAACTTATAGAGGCTTTTGTTGTAAGGTCTTACTCTTTCATCTTTGTGAACTCAGTTGAGCCAAAAATACCAAGTTGCACGCTGAGTTCTTATTCGTTCCATTTGATGGCGATTTCAAACATAGTCTGTTAAACACTTGACTAAAGAATAGTTATTTTAAACTTACTTAATTAGTGTTATCCTTATCAGTTTTGGCAATGAGTTAACCAAGCGACACAGAAAATTGTATGCTAAAAAACATGGCGCCTTATCAAGAAGGTTTATCGAATTAAATAGTCCCGACTTCTTGCAATTTGCTATATCAACCATACGCAGCAGATATAATTGCTTGTCGACCAATGCAACAATGCTCTCCATCCCATACATATGACGGTTCAAAGAACTTGCCTTGGAAGACTTCAATTAAGATTGACAAGAGGAACTGCTTGGCGGCATTGTAACAATGACGGATCTTATCCACTTATGTTCTCTCTACACTCGGATGGCCTTCTATTGTCGGTAGAGTGCTAGTGCCTATGAATATGGAATACCAACGATAAGATTAACAACTTCTTTGTAATAAATTGCCCTCTCAAAGCTGCGCACATATGGAGCAACTATTCAAGAAGCATAAAGAGGAGTAACCTCTGTCATCGAGAAGATAGGTCGCCCAGTCCGCATAGCATATCTTTTAGCATGTACTTACACCCTGGTAACATGTTGCAGTAACAGTCTACATTTCTACAAATTGCATTTGTTACCTTCCAACTCTATTGAATTAATAATATTCAACTAATTTGTAGATGGAAATCAACAAAACGAACCGAGAAGGGGAACAAAATCTCCCTATTATTGCCAACTTCAGTGCGCTTTGTTTATGACGGTGTGGTGTAGTGTAATCGACTCCTAATGTCATCCAATTGCACTCGAGTGTGTGTCTTGTTACAGAGCGAGTGGTGTGTGTAGAGTGTTGTCTGAGCTCCTAAAGAGTTATGTAATTTTAACGAAGACGATGTTCTATAAAGAACGTTGTCGTTCGTCTATATCAGTCGTAAAACCTCTGCTCTGACACAAAAGATACAAATCTGTGTGAAGTTCATTAAACCCCTTCACTTCACGGTATACATTTTTTGTTTGTGTTGCTTCTGTTGCTGCTGCTTCGTCTTCTTCTTTTTCTATCATCTAGTTTTTTTTTTTTCATTTTCCATTTATAAGTGTCTACTGCAATTATTTTCGCACACCACAACCACATTGGAATGGGAAAGATGGCCGGTCAGACGGAAGACATAACCAAGGCAGCCGTCGCACAGTGGTGCAAAATAAATTTTTTTCTTTGCTAAAATCGTAGTTATAGAAATTATTAAAAGTAATAATAGTGATTGAAGTTTTATATTTTTACTCTTGAGAAATAAGGTTTTTTAAATGCAACTTTAAGAGAATATTGAAATGCTTTAAGGCTACCGTCTTTGAAAATCTATTTGAGTTTTTGGTACACTGAAGTTGATTCGAAATATCAGCATACCTCTTACGCGTGACTGTTTTTGTAAAGAATTATTTAACAAATATGTCAACTAGGAGAATAGTTAGGCAAAGTGTTATGTTTAGAAACTTGCTAATAGTCGGTACCAAGTAGTGTGGGACTCTCTCTTACCGCACGAAAACCACTGGGATCAGAACCAATATATGAAAGTTCAACAATTGATTTTTCTTTCTTAATTTAAAATGACATTGGAGGAAGCTTAAACTTTTAATACATTCTTCCCATAGCTCTTATACCATCAGCTCATGGGGCTTGGTTGATTGGTTCTTCGAAGTTGAATTTGTCTCTTACATTTAAAACGTTTTCCATCTTAGAGTTGGTATGATTTCGAAGCCATTGATTGTGCGATACAGCGTGTTGTTTAACCACTTCTGTAACCATTTGGATTTGAAGGTCACGATGCAGATGGTTATTTCTTTTGTACCAAGGGGTATTTATTATTCCACGAAGGACTTTGTCTTGGAATTTTTGGATTGGTTCAGCATTTGTTTTCTTTGTACAAAATCATAGCTAGATACCATACTTCCAAACGGTATTCAGCACTTGCTTGTTTAACATTAATTTGTTCTGGATAGATAGGCCAGAGTTTTGTCCTAGTAACCAGTACATTTTTCTGTACTTCAAGTTCAGTTCTTCTCTTCTCGTTTTGATATGCTCTTCCCATTTAAGGTTTGCATCCAAAGTCATTCCAAGATATTTGGCAGTATTGGTGTAAGGTACAGCTTTATTGTTGATACAAATTAAAAACATTTGTTACGGTAAATTTTACCGCAACAAAAACTTCCCTTCGGTCGTTCTTTCCCCCTTTCTTTCTTTCGGTTGCAGCTGCAAAATATTGGCGAAGATGAGGGCAACCAGGGTCTCATCAACAACTGGTGTTCCTAGCCTGTATTTTGCAAAAGCAACAAACGCAGGTGTTCGAGCTTACGCGAGGAGTTCCGGCGGATGAGCCGAAGAAGTAACGAGTCAGGTAGACTCTTACTTACCTCAAAAACAACTCGTCAAATAAACAACACAACATAACAAATGTTGCAACGTAATTCTTTCTTTAAATATTTAACGTAACGTAGTGTAACTTCATAATTTTAAATAACTTAAATTTTCAAGTGTAAAAAATGGGTTTTTAACGCGTGTAAGATTAAGTATTAATGTTAAGTATATGCATTTTTTAAAAATGGGTGCTGAAGTAACACTCCTTTCTATAGTTCCAAAAATAGTTTAATTCAATTCACACTTCGAATTCCGCGCGAATAGTAGAGTAGTAGGAAAATGCCTAATTATGGCTCCTTCTCGATTTTAGTTCGTTTTCAATTTTTTCTCGAAATAAAATTTAGTTGGGAAGGGGTCTGAACTCGCCATTATGTTTCGGCAAGTTTTGGAAACACATCCAACAACTTGTTGAAACCTTGTTTGTGTGTGTGAGAGTGAAGTTTCGCAGAGAATCAACAACGGTTGCTTTCTTGGTTAGCGTCAAGCTTCCAGGAAGCCGTAATCCCGTGACCGACGATCTCGAAAACGATTGCTTGAGTTGAATGTATGTGTGAATGACTGGAATGGACGAGGGAGGAATTGTAGTTGAAAAATTCGCTTGGAGGACACTCTTAGGAGAGCCTTGAAAGCGCAAGTTTGCAAGTAAAAAAAAAAAGGATCGAGAAATTTTTGGAAAAAGGAAAAAAAATCGAGAAGGAGAAGAGAATTAATCGGTGGAGACATAGAAAAAAAAAAGGAAGAAATTTGAAGAAAGGAATCGGGATTCGAGGTTTGATAGGAAAAGGAGAAAAAGGAGTTAGAAGGAAGGAGAGTTAACAAGATAAGTAGTTTGAGTTTACTTTTAAATAGAAATATATATATATTCGTAATCCTGAAATATATATATATTTCTAGTCATTCATTGTTGTTCGGGTCTTCCCAAAAATTGTCGGGACGCACGTCGGTATCGTCAAAACCCATTTTCTTTCAATAAATTTTATCTTGTTTTCAATTTCATTGTGTTTAAAAAATTTGCTACTCAGCCAAACGGCCATTTTAAATTGTACTTTTCTTTTATTCGAAAATAATTGGGTTTTAATCCAGGGATCTTCTATCCCACGGTTTCCCAAAAATAAACATTATATATAAACCTATTGCTTATACTTTTTTATTCAAACCATTTAAATTAGTTTTGGAATTTTCTATATCGGAAAAAAAATTCCTGGCGCCCATTTTTTTATTACAGTACCCCACTGTACTGGCAATAAAAACATTCTTCGTTTCATTAAATTGATTATATCAATAATCAATTTAAATATTTCCCAATCGCGAATTCTTCCACCCCCATTGAACCCAGCCCAGCTGAGCAGCCGCGGTGGTAGCTCATATCAACGAGCTACAAGTTGCACTTTTTGTTGTTCTCTTTCAGTTTTCTTCGAGTTGGCTGATCTGTCAAAATCAAAACAAATTAGAATAGGTGTGCGATCGGGTCGAGGTATTTCGTTTGTTTGTTTTTTTTGTTGTTCGCGTTCGAGTAATTTGTTATTATTATTAACGAAATTAATAATAATAACAATTTTTATAATAGAAAAAAAAGGGTCGGATACCCATTATCTCGCGAGAAAAGCTACTCTGTCCTAGAAGAGGAACAACACCCGTCAACAAATTCAACATGGAAGCCCTAAATGATGCTGATAAGTTTAAGGTAGTTATAGATCTTATTAGTAAAATCCCAGAATTCAACGGAAATTCCAGTTGCCTTGTTTATTTTTTAGACAGAATTGACTCTTTGGTACCTATTTTGTCAACTTTTGACAGTAATTCCTTAACTATTCTTTCAGGTTTTATTAGGGATAAAATTGTAGGTAAAGCTAGAGTTGAGATTCAGAACCATGGGAGAATAGGAGATTGGGAACAAATTAAGCAAATTTTAAAAAATAGCTTTGGAGAAAGGAAGTCAACTAACACTTTAATTGATTTAATTCGCACTGCACGTGTAATAACAAACATTGAAGACTATTACAATCACATCAATAATTTACTCAGTAGAATTAATAACTCTCTTTTATTAAAAAATCAAAATGACCCTACATTAATCGAGTCTAATAAAAGAATAGCTCTTGAATCTTTTAAACATAATCTTCCTGAGCCCACAAAATCAATAGTGCTTAGCCGAAATCCGAAAACGCTTAATGATGCCTATCAGGTGGTCCTCGAACTTGATCACCAAGCTTATGGACCTAATTCGTCTCAAAGTTACTCTCAAAGTTTACGACAAGAAAGCCGTAATCGAAATTTCAATTCAAGACAAGAAAATAATACTTCATCTAGTAGACAAAACAACTTTTTTACAAATAACAGAAGCAATAATAGCAATAATAGGTCCTTCTATCAATCCAATACACAAAGTAATCAAAGTAGACAAAACAATAACATTTCATTTCAACAAAACCAAAATAGGCAAAATAATAATACTACGTCTCAACAAAACCAAAGTAACTCCAGAAGTGGTCAAACTGTCAATAATAATAATTTTTCACAAAGTAGTCAATCGCGAAGGTCAAATAGGAATAGATTTCATAACACTGCTTATGAACACATGGATATAACATTAAATGAGGGTAGTAACGGAAACGAACAGAACGGTCAAAATTTTTCTACACATCGGGAAAAAAATTACCCTATATAATAATTAAAACCCAAATACGACCCTTAAAGTTAATTATTGACTGCGGCGCAGAGTACAGCTTAATGAACAAAAATGTATGCAACCCAAAATGGAAAATTCCATCTAAAAATCGCATTTTAAAAGTACTTGGCCGCAATGTCAATACAAACGTTGAATTAAGAATCCCCCTATTCAACGAATTTAACGAAAACAATTATTATGTAAACTTTTTAGAATATCAATTTCATGACCATTTCGACGGATTAATTGGTAACAATATTCTTGTCGGTCTTAACCCAATAATAAATTATAAGACAAGATCTCTCATCACAGATAATGCAACCATTCCTATATATTTCAATGATGAGGAAGAATTATATGCGAATCTTGTACGCCAAAACGAAGAAGTTTTGAGTCTCTTTTGTAGCGAAACGTTCATATCTGAAATTCCCAATAATCTTTTCGCGAATCATTTAAGCAACGATGATGCTTCAAAACTTAAATCCTTGTTAAATTCCTTTAAATCAATCATTTATAAAGAAGGTGATCCTCTATCGTTCACAAACGAAATAAGACACCAAATCATTACGAACAATGACATCCCTATATACAGCAAATTATATCGTTATCCGGAAATCCATTCAGACGAGGTAGATAAACAAATCTCTGAAATGTTGCAACAGAAAATAATCGTACCCAGCAGTAGTCCCTACAATTCGCCCATTTGGGTAGTCCCAAAAAAGGACGATAGGTACGGACAAAAACAATGGCGAATTGTAATCGATTACAGAAAGTTAAACAGTCAGACAGTGGAGGATAGATTCCCTATGCCAAATATCGATGACCTTTTCGACAAACTTGGAAAGTGCAACTATTTTTCGACTATCGACCTTGTAAAGGGTTTCCATCAAATCGAAGTGGACCCACGCGATAGGGCGAAAACTGCCTTTTCAACAAAGAATGGGCATTATGAGTTTCTGAGGATGCCGTTTGGACTAAAGAATGCTCCAGCGACATTCCAGAGGCTTATGAACCATGTCTTAAGAGAATTTATTAACAAGATTTGTGTCGTCTACTTAGATGACATTCTCGTATTCTCTACAAGTTTTGAGGAACATATACAGTCACTCAAAAAAATTTTTCAAAAACTTAAAGAAAGTAACTTGAAGATTCAAATAAATAAATGTCTTTTCGCAAACCTGTCAACCAATTACTTAGGTCATGTTATAGTAAATAATGGTATAAAACCAAATCAGAATAAAGTAAAATCCATTACGGAAATGAAATTGCCATCTACTATAACAGGTATTAAACAATTTCTCGGTATAACAGGTTATTACCGAAAATTCATCAAGGATTACGCAAAAGTAGCGTATCCTATGATAAAATACTTGAAAAAGTCTCAAAGAATAAACACTAAAGATCCACAATACATAAATTCGTTTAAAACCCTAAAAATTTTACTTACCTCCGATCCAATATTGAGAAGCCCCGATTTTAGTAAGAAATTTATTCTTACCACAGACGCATCAGGTTATGCTCTAGGTGCTGTGCTTAGCCAGGACAACCATCCTATCTGTTATGCTTCACGTACGTTGAATAAACACGAGCTTAATTATTCCACCATAGAAAAAGAGCTGCTTGCTGTTGTATGGTCCGTAAAATATTTTAGGACCTATTTGTACGGCAGAAAATTTGTTGTGCAAACAGACCACAAGCCCCTTGTTTGGCTCGGTGGAATAAAGGAGCCAAACATGAAACTCCAACGGTGGAAAATTATGCTCAATGAATATGATTTTGAAATCGAGTACCTAAAAGGGAAAGAAAATTGCGTAGCAGATGGGCTGAGTAGATACGTTGACAAAATTGAAACGGAAGAAATGTCGGAAGATAACTTCCATATAAATTTAGTTGACCTTTTCAATAATGAAATGGTTTCGAGTGACGAGTGTGATGACAAAGAAGTCAATTCACAAGTTCCTTTGGCCAGTCCTCATAACGAAGAAGTTATGTCCACCGATGCCACCATCCATAGCGCAATGGAAGACGAAACTCGTCATATTTATATAACTGACAAGCCCGTAAATCTTTTTAAAAATCAAATTTATATGTTTTATGGTGCTAACGAAAAGGTTTCAATGAAAATTGTGCATAAAAAAGTTCATAACCTGGTTCAAATTAAGAAAGATAGTAGCGATTTGTTAGAAATCATGAAAAGACTTCTCATTACAAAAGGACTCATCTGCATTTATTGCGAAGATTTGCCTTTGTTTTTACTTTTTCAAGATCTTTACGTGAAGTACTTTTCAATGAATAAAAACCTAAAAATATTAAAATCAAGTTGCAAGTTAAAAGATATCTTAGACAGAAATGAAATGATAACAATAATAAAAAACGAACACATGAGTAAGAACCACCGCGGTATAAACGAAATGTTCATGGAGCTGAAAGTTTTGTATTTCTTTCCAAAATTGCAACTCGAGATACAAAAGTTCATCAACAATTGTGAAATTTGCAATCTTGCGAAACATGATCGACAACCACCAAAGATTCAAATGCAGATATCAGAAACACCCACACACTTTAACGACATAATCCATATGGACATTTGGTTTCCCGAACGAGGGAAAATGTACCTTACAACTATTGACAAATTTTCAAAATATGCCACTGTTCATCCCTTGCAAGACAGAAATTGGATTGCTATCCTGAGTGCAATCAAACAACGAATCCAATTTCTTGGAAAGCCAAGTAAAATAGTCTCAGATGGAGATACTTGCATCTTGCACTCAGCCGTGGAACAGTTTCTGAAGGAAAACAAAATTGCCTTCCACAAAACTACGGCATCTTTGAAGACTGGTAATGCGGATGTTGAGAGGTTACATGGTACACTAAATGAACATCTCAGAATTATGAATGTAGCCAAAGATAATTCCGAGTTGGATGAAAAAATCTTTAAAATAATTTCAATCTATAACAATACAATCCATTCCACGACCAAATTAAGGCCGTTGGATTTTATTTCTAAAAATTTGACCAAAGAAGACATTGAATCCCTAGCAAAAAAATTTCAAGACGAAAAAGTAATCAGAATTAATAAAATTAATCAAAATGTAGAACCGAATCAAAACCAATATAAGAACATAGTTAGAAATAGAACAGTTTTCAAAAATAAGCCAAAATATAAAAAACTTTACAACTTTGAAGAAGATGGTAACTACGTTATTGATAAATCAACTAAACGAAATATCAAATACCATAAAAAACAATTAAAGCGCAAATATAAACACCAAAATTTATAATATTTTTGAACATACCGCGTTAAATTTTTTGTTGATGTTCGCTTTGTTTCATATTTCCTTTGTGGGTCATATTATAACCATTTTTCTTCATTAATTTACTTATTTCATTTGAAAAACTACATGCAATGATCTCGAACAATTTGTTTAAAATTACAACGGTTAATTATAATTGTCTTCCTTGCACTTTTGGATTTCCTTCCACCATTGTTGTTTTTATAATTTTCACATTTTGACTATTGAATTGACATGGTGACAGCATGACTGAAATGACATATGGGTGTGCGTTCATGGTTGCACTATAATTATTCTTCTAGTACTTTTTTCTTTTTTGATTATGAGTTTACACTATGTTAGTCTGTTAGGGTGTTTTTTACCGAAAAAGAATAGTTAGGTGATGGAATGTTCACAAAGAAAAATTGGCAATGACCTTATTATATAATTGAAAAAAAAGATGTAAAATTAAAAAAAAAAAAAAAAAGATTATTTTCATGCAAATGTTCAATCTTATTAAGAAATCAAAATTTGGAAGGAAAAAATTAAAAAATAAAAAAATTTTTTTTGATTGTGAACTAAATAATACATTTAATAACAACAAAACGAAAATATTTTGTATAAAGCTTGTATACTCTTGTTAATTGTACACTCTTGTTTATTTATAAGTATTAAAATTATTTAGTCAATTAAATGAAAAAAAATAAACAAAAATTTATTTAACAAAAAATGTAATAATGTGAAAACAAAAATTAGTTTATAATAAGAAAATCGCAAATTTAAATTGTGAAATCAAATTTAATAACTAAAAAAAAAAAAAAAATTGGAAATTTCGAAAATACTAAGTATTTTAAAATTGTAAATAATTACAAAAAAAAACACAAAATGTTGAAGTATAAAAAACAAAACGAATTAAAATAAATTGTTTGTTATATTTAAAGGAAAGTAACAAAAAAAAATGTATTTAAAAGATTATTTGATGAACTGAAAAATTATGTTTGTATTCTTTAAATTTTTGGAGACCAAAAATACTTATTGGGGGAGGTGTCACATAATGATATATGGTATAATGGATAGTACGAGTATTTATGTTCTCTCAACCACCTGACTTTCACCCATTAAGTATAAGAGTTTACATTTTCAACACTTCTTATCGTATGAGCTTCATACATTAAGAGTGTACTAAAAATTAAGAACTTATTTGTTCTCTCCAATATTATCTTTTTGAGAAGATAATGCTGGAGAGATCAATCGTAGTATCGTATTTATGTATTTATGTTTATCGTAAGTCCAGCTTGTATGCTAGTCTTTTTTAGTCCATAAGAAAGCAGTCGACTCTTATCATTCGTTTTGTGCACTTGTTGTTTCTCTAATTGTTTAAAAATAAAGTATACTTAAAACTTAATAAAAATTGTGTTTGAATAAAAGATTATTAAACAACCAAACTATATACTAAAATTTCCAATTCATTAAAAATAAAAACGTTTTTGAGTGATTTCAACATTTTTTATTTGACTTAAAGATTTTTAACTCAATAGTTTTTTTTAACCATTTTAAGTGTTTTTAAATTTATGAAAAGTGAAACATTAGGGCTTTAAGAGGCATGTTACCTATTTCATGTTTGTGCTACAAAAATACGTATAGATTTTTTACGAAGTGATCTGAAATACTCTACAAATTTTCTCGTTTTTTTAAAGTTGAAAATCCGTTTTTGGGAATAATATGGATATATTTTTATTCATTTTTCGTTAAAATCAATAAAACTATTAATTTAAACCAAATGCACTGAAGGTTGAAATATTCTGTCCATGTCTTTATTTATTAAATTTTGCCCGAAGTTGGACTTCTTTGGCTCAATACATAGAGTAATTCATGGTATTATGATGGTGTTCACTACAACAATGAATCAATGAAAGTATTTCAGAAGACTAACGTAACAAGAAGTCATTCATTAATTATTTTGTTTTTAAAGTTTTTAAAGCTACATTCTTTAGAAACGAACGACTTTGGCAGGCATGCGAAAACTATAAACTAGATTTTATAATACTCGGTCTTCACATCTATGCAAAAGCAGTGATGACCATATTCTGTCAATGCTTACTTTTAACCAATGCAATGCCTGTAATTCTGAACAGCTAGACAGCAAGGGCTTCAGCTCCGTCCTTTTATTGGACTTGAGTATAGATATATCTATCTTCACTTCACGTCGGGTGGATGGAATCGTTGGTCTCCATTTTCACCAAACCGCGGAATTGAATTCGTCATCGTAGTTAAGGAGTTTGTAGAAATTATTTAATAAAAAAAAAAAAAATTCGGCGCCGATTGTGATTCTCATACTATGTTTCTGTGGTCTTCCTTGAAATCTTCAGTACGGGACCTTATCCTCGATCACCCGTTTCTTTTGTTTCTTTCTTTCTGTCTAAGATATTGGTGGTCTTTACTCATCTTCTGCTCTTAAAGGTCTCGACTAGCTCTGGTCGTTCTTTGCAGTTCCGGTTAGAATGCCCCTTGCTTAGTTGCACGGTGCTAGTCGTCATTCATCAAACCAAACAAGTGGTTTCTTTGTTTTGGTCATATAATTCCCAGCACGTGGGAGAATTCTTGTCAGTATTTCCACTGGTTATATAAGAGAAAAATAAATTTGGTTGCGCAACAGCTCGAAAAGAACCAAGATCTTGTGACTTACAGGATTTGTCAATTCCTCACAAGAAGTAGTACACTCCTGAAAAACTTTTTTGCAGCTGCTGAAAATCGAAACCCTCTGCATGACAGTCCAATGCAATATCCAAGGGGTACAGGTAAGACACCGAATTAAAAAACCAAGCAGCTATCTGTTGCTATTGTTGCCGTCTGACGACGGATTTTACTCACACTATTTCGATGTATTGTCCTTACAGCATGTTTCTTAGTAGGAATATCAGGAATACCTTGGCTTCAATGAAGAATTGAAAGAGTTAACGTTTGAGGGTTGTCTTGCGTAGTTGGCGGAATATTGATCAAGAAATCTCCATGTCCCCTTGCGAATGTTGGAGAGTGGGTAGGACTAGCAGCCACAACGTTTCGCCACTCAGCAAAGTCGATAAACCTAAGTCCGTTATCAAAGACAGTGTTGTGCTAACTGTTAAATCAAAAGAGCTTTATGTCTTAAAATCGCCATAGAATATTTAAATGTCATAACAAGTCCACTGCTCTTATGTTTTGTCCAGGAGCTCGTACAACAGGTTTTTGTTGTCATCATTTTCCTTCCTCTTCTTGATGCCTTTGCCGTGAGGCAATCGTTCATATCATCGAACTACCAAACATCTTTTTATTTAAACGTTTTCAAAAAAAATTTGTATTGCTCTAATTTTTGAAGGAAAATGAACCCTGGCTGTTGCACTTTTTGATAAATTGGTCACAAAATTGTTGCTCAGGTATGAAATTAAATTAATTAAAGATATCTTCAGTAGTTAATGTCATAACCCCCGGCGAAATGGTTAGTGCATTGAGCACTTTTCACGAAAGGTCTGGGATCGATTTCCAGCTGCTGTCACCTAAAAGAACAATAAATGACTTTTTCATGAGTACTACGTCTTTGGAGGAAGTGTCTAAACCTTCAAGAGTATTGCTGGTCGTGAAAAGTGCTTCTCCTCTTAGTCGGAAGTCGGAAGAAAAATTGTTTTGGCTATTTCAGTCCGTCTACAACACATACAAATTAAAAGCTGAGTGTTGCAAGTCACTAGGTTTAGATTTTGTATGAGCTTATGAGCCTGTAATTTTTAATAGTTAAAATGAATGACGAATTTTATGATTGTGTTTTTTAATAAAGTGCGAAAGCATTGTATTAAATTGAACAATTTTAAATTTCGAACACAAGATCAATGAAGTGGGCGGTATTGTAGGCGTTCTGCAAAAATCTCTCAATCCTTAAATGCTAAGTTAATCCATGACGGAGTAGTTGTACAAAGGGTGTTTCTTCAAAAATGATTATGGAAACATTTTAGTTTCCTTGATTTAATTCCAAACTTAAGTTTATTCTGTCCCACTGTTGGTGATGGTCGCTGTTGCTTACCATCGTCTCCAACAAAAAATGAAGACGTGTATATTTAATTTTTTTTTTGTATGTTTAAGTTTATAACATGTAGGTATCCTGTGTTTGTTATTTTTTTTTCTCTGTTGCACCTATATTTTCATTTTGTGCAGTTTTCCTCATTTTTTGTCCTCAGAGTCGTCAGGGATTTACCCCATGCAAGAAGACCAACAAGAAGCAAAAGAAAAAGGCATTAACATTTAAGTGCATGTGTTCTGTGTATCTCTAGGATTTTCTTTGGCACTGTGTTGTCATGCATCCTCATGCGTTCCGTTCCGTTCTACTATACTCGTGGAACTTCTTCTTCATAAGACGATTTGTGTGTATAGTGTAGTGTTAACCTATACATATACAAATCTGCGAAGACTTTGTAGAGAGTGTCTCCTGCTTCTTTATTACTTCCTCGATATGTAATATCGGTTGGAATTGTCGTTCTTTTGAGTTTGAAGATCTTTGTTTGAAAGCAAAGCAAAAATGTGTGTGGTGGATGTGTGAACAGTTTGTTGAGTGGTTGTTAAGACATGACCATTATATGAGCTTAAGTATGACTGGCTTAAGTGTAATACAATCTGAGCCGTTATATCTTAAGTTTCTTGTGTCCGTTATGTAGAAATGAGAATTGTTTTATTTTTTTTGTTTGTTTCTTTAATTCTTGCTGTTAAGTGCTTTTGAGTATGAAGGCTTTAAAAAAGAAAGTTGTACAAATTTAAGTTTAAAATGTATTCCGAAGTTAGTTTTTAATTGCTATAATAATTATCAACATTTTTTTATATTCTGAGGTTATGACTACTTCAATGAAATCAAGATTCATTTTAGGTAGTAGACATTTAACTAGTAGATATGTTAATTTATGTTAATTGCAAATTGCATTACCTCTGTTAGCATTTGAATCTTGACCAAGAGCTTCAGAGCCGAAGTACAAAGGATTCTGCTACCGATTCCACCTGATCTGCTCTCTCTCAATAAACCCAGACAGGCTACCATTTAGCTAATTTGACAGATCTAGCTTAGACAACATGGCCGCAATCACCTGTCAAATTCTTTACACATCATACTCAATTCAATAATTCGCTCTTAAAGCATTCTAAATAGCGACACATAAATCTCCACAAACTCACCCACTATCCAACTTAATTGTAATCAATCTACCTACCTCTTCAAATAATAGATAGAATATCTAAACACGATTTGAGTTTGATTTCATTACAATTGATTGGAGTTATTGTCTTGTCCATACAAGTGAATTATTTATTGTTGTTTACTTAAAAGCCCAATTGATTGCAAATTGTTTAGTATTTTCTGAGAATTCATTAAGTGGAAATCTAATTCGTATAGATAAATAAGAATTTGACGCAGCAAACAGCATCCTTCGCTTCGGTATAACTGAAATTAGATAATCTTGTTCAATCAATATAAAAAAAATGAAAATAAAAACGAGAAAAAAAAGTATGCCCCGGGTGAGGCTTGAACTCACGACCTTAAGATTATGAGACTTACGCGCTGCCAACTGCGCCACCGAGGCTCTATTAAATGATGTCACCACGGGTCCTTTTGACAAAATATTCCCCAAAATGCTCATTTTAAGTATCTACTCACCAATATTATTCTTGTGAATCTTGTTCCAAGTTTCAAGTTTATTTATTCAGTAAATATACCTGATACTTTCTTCTGAATATTTAAGCTGTAGAGATGGACATAATATATGTACATTTTTAGCACCTTTAAATTAAATATTATTCTTAAAAGAAAATAAATAAATAAAAGTCTAAAAACGAGTCACTGGATTGCATCTTAAAGATGAAAAATATTCAAAAATTATGAGTGTCGGGTTGAGATGTGCAAATATCAACTTTCGTCCAAGTGCCGAATTTTTGTTATCGAACGTATTCAATAAACAAACATAATAGTATAATACAATCGTAAAGTACAAATGTAATGTCGTTTTTAAAAATTTGAAAGCATTTTAGTGGAATTTTTCTTGTAGCTATATGAACTTTGACTGAAACTTTGGGCTGAAATAAACAGAAATGCACAGAAAATCAAAGAGTTTCAAAGAAAAGGAACGAGCCCTTTTATTTCGAAAGTTAAATACAGTTAGAAAAAGAACACACCATCGGATTCCGGTACGTAATGTAATGTTTGTAAGATTTATGTTTAAGGTACTATACTCTGTCCAACAAAAATTGTCAGTACAGGCCTTATGGGAGAGCTTTTTCTAAAGCAGTGGCGCCTGGATGCACCCTCACTACAATGCGTTAGGAAAAATGCCAATAAAAAAAGAGCAAGCCACTGACTTTTCTTAAGGAATTGTTGTTGTAATTATTAGCAAAAAGTTGTACACCCCAACACGACCGTCGTATCCCACTGCTGATGAGATACTGTCAAGATCATCAAAGTGTCAAGTGTCACTCAATACGATCGTGCGCTCTTTATCTACATCAAAACAGAGTTACCATTATCATTTTCAATTGCAAGCAAGGAGCTTTTTTAGTGGTTTTTATTAAGGAGCTTTTGGGATTGAAGCTTTTGAGAACACATTTTAAGAAGATGAGTATGTTGAGTGTTGTCGTATTGCTTTTCAGCTTAAAAAAACACTCTCCTATTATCTTACCGCTTGGCGTTGTGGGAGAAGGTAAATTGAATATTGTTTTCAGTCGTTTTGAATCGGCAGACGGTAGCCCTACGCTTTTTTTTACTCTCATTTGAGGCGATTTATAACTTAAACTACGGAATCCCTGTGAGAGCTTTAAAAGACGACACATTTATGCATGGAAATGCAACCAGAATGAGAGACAAACGTCCTATCTTCCCTGTACTGACAATTTTTGTTGGACAGAGTATAGTATACGGTCTAGAACGCCAAAAAATGATTTTTGGGAATTTTTTTTTCGGAAACTTTATTAGGTAATAACATAACTTTTTTTTTAATAATGAATACATGCTTCAAGAGTAAAAACATTTTTTTTTTTAATTTTCTAATTTTGGCCGAATTATAAAGGGCGCCAACCTCGACTCATCAAAAAATACATTGTCCCATTGCGGACAGTTAATCTCGGAATTGGCTGGACTGAAATAAAAAAAACAAAGTGGGTTATTTAAAGGAAGGTTTCTTACGAGACAATTAACCACAATTTGTTTGAAAAGTGAAAACAAAAAAAAATCTCGAGCTTTGAAAAAAATTTTTTTGGCCATTTTTGGGTCGCAATTTTTTTTGTTCATAACTTTTTGGTCAAGTTGTGGTAAATTGTCTTATAGGCTTTTCACACCGAATTAAAATCTCGGATTTCAGCAACAAGATTACGAAATCTCATTGAAGCGTTCGCACTGAACAGATCAGGATTTCATTTGACGTTTCTGTCCATTTATCCTGCTTTCTCGGATATAATTTATCTTCTCTCCTTCTCTCCCCACAATTCAAATTTCAAATAGTCACTCGAGACTCGACACCATTATCTGCTTTTTATCTACCTCTTCTCTTGCTGACAATTTGCTGACAAAGCAGAACATTTCTAAAGGTTTGTTTGTTTTGACAATCTTGTGTTTGAAAGTAGATTTTGAGGAGATTTTGTCGTAATCTAGTAGATTTGGAAATCTGAAAATGTATGGGAAATCTAGTAGATTTGGATGAGATTTTGAGAATTTTGCTCGAAATCTAGATTTTGATTTGGTCTGAATAACGTATTAGAAAACATAAAAACAATCAAGTTGTCCGCAATGGGAAAATGTGTTTTTTGATGAGTCGACGTTGGCGCCCTCTATAATTCGGTCAAAATTCGACAAACAAATTCTTTTTGTACTCTTGACGCATGTATTCATTATTTAAAAAAACAAAAATTGTGTTATTAGGGGAAGATGGCCTAAAATGGCCCACCAAGGTAAAATGGCCCTCTTGCTAGAAATTATAGAATCGAATAGAATTAGAAGGTTTTGGTAACACAATTCTTTAGTTTATCTGGCATCACTGACATAAACGAAATATTAGCAGCTTCGAGCTATTGTTTGAAATTTTACAGGTCACTAGAGACAGTCTAGTCATCTACAAAAGTAGAACCAATAAAATGTTGTAAAAAGTTTGTTGACAAAAAAAATTATAAAAAACATTCAATTTAGGAGAAAACAGTAAATGAATGTAAGTATTTAGTATTTCTTATTAATTTACTGAAATTAGTTGGCCTATAACCATTTCAGTGTGTTCGGAATTAAACCTTAAATAAAAAACCTTAGGGGGCGATTTAAGGCCACCTTCCCCTACCTTATAAATTTTCCGAGAAAAAATTCCCAAAAATCGGGGTTTTTGGGAATACATATATATAATATTATATATATATATATGTACTATATATATATATATATATTCATATATATTTAAATATTCATATATATTTAAATAGAGATGTTATCTGGTACGAAAGACTACAACTATTTACTCGGAGCATTAATGGGGGCGTTCATATTCTCAACATTGTGTGACAAGCACGGCATGGCGAATATTTGATGGATAGAAAACATAAAACATTTGTCAAACATGCTGTCAGACATCACTTCTCATAAGAATTTTGACAATGGCGAACCAACTCAGAGCATAGATGAAGTTTAAGATGATTTTTATATCCCAAGTCTGCAGAAAAGTTATAATAATCTTATAAAATCCACTTACCGCTATTGCTTAAAAAGCTCATTTTGATATATTTTCTATCGATGTACACAGCTTTAGAACGTCATGGAAAATTAAATTGGTATGCGTTCACATTCACAAATATGCTTGTCATTCAACATGATTGACAAGTCACTAAATAGAGCGTTTACATTAGCAAAATCAAGCCAAAAATACCGTGCTTGTCAAACATATTTGAGAATATAACGCCCCTAAAGATGTACGAGAATATGGTACTTTAACTTGACTCTTGCAGCCTGATTACCGAATCTTTTTTTTTTTTTTTTTTTTTTTTTTTCTCCGTAAGTTTCATCTTTCGTCTTTTGGGTGAGGGCTGTAGAAACGTAGATTCATTTCGCAACACTTCTTCACTTCACACCAAATATGTCAAAAAGATGAAACAACTGAAAAAACAGATCTTGTAATCAGATGTTTTTCTTTCTGCTATTGACGTTGACCACACTGAACTTAATCTTACGTGTTATTTTGACATTTCTGGACTTAAGCTCATTCCCTCTTTCAGAGATTTATAAACCGATTGACATTATTTCCATCTTGTAATGGAAATTGTCAAAGTAAATTTAAGCGGAAAAGACTACAATTTGTAATCCATTGTCATCGTAGTAATCATCCAGTTCATGGCTTGACAAAACGAGAACGATTTAATTAAAAATTTAGCATTATGTGGTTTGATAGATAATGGAAAAATAAAATTTTGACGTATCGAGTATATTTCGTTGGAAATGTCAACCGATTGTCCTCAAAAGCGATTTCCTGGAGCAGAAAGTAAATAAAAAAAAAAAAAACAAAATCTTTCGGATTTTTTAAATGTCATGGCTTTTTAGCATTTTTTCAGAGCAAAAAAATTAAATAGAAATGTCGATCAATAACGTGAAGTGAATTTGTTTTAAACAGTGAATGAATCTGCATTTTAATTCGGCACCAGTTTGTTCGTCTTTGGTCTTTTTGAAATATTGGTTGAGAGATGAAGAAATGTCGGTGGAATGCAGATAGCTTTCAATCCATTTACACCATAGGCAAACTGTTTTTGAGGCGCCTCAAAGCTGTCAATGTAACCACGATGTAGTAAGTACGCAATGTAAACAGGGTCTTAAATGCAATCTTCCGTATGGTAATGTACTACATGGAACGTGTAATCATAACGGCCTCCACGGAACGTATACGTTAGACCCACGTTTTTAGTTTGACCTACTGGCGCGCCGCCGGCATATAAATTTACACATACAAAAAAGTCAACCCTGTAGCCAACACTAAAGTATAATCGTTTAATAGCATTTTCAAGTATTCATCAAGTTAAATTAAATAGTCTTTAAGTATATTTTTAGAAACTTTGATTGATGCACTAGTGGAAGACATGAATTATTGAATATTTCATTAGGAACATATTTGCATTCATTTGCATGTTGTTGTTTTTTTCGAAAGATTTTATTTCTAAACTTGGGCTATGACTCACTTCCGAACGTCTGCCTACACAAATGAATAAATATAAAAATAAATAAAAATAAAAAATGCACAAATATTTTTTTTCAATTTTTATGTTTAAAGATACTTCAGGTTATTGCTTGATTAGATAATCATTAAATTTAATTTCGAATAAATTGTTTGACACGATTATTAAAAAAAAAAGAAAGAAACTTGATTTTTTATTATCTAATTATAAATATGAGTTGTTAAATTTTTATGGATTTTTTGAATGATGAAGGTGCTATAAAATGTTAACATTCGGTGATCCAAGATTAAAATGCAATATTTTTGATAATGAACAATTAACGATTCAATCGTATAAAATGTTTAATAAATCAAAAAAAAATGGCAATGAAGTTCCAAGGACTGAACACGGACAGTGCCAAATATTATTAGGTCTGTTTTTGTTTGTGTCTTCGTTTTTATGTAAAAATATTTTGAATTTTGCCAAGAAAGTTCAATACTCTGGATAGTTTAGAAAATAAAAGAAACAGCTTGCATTCCTGGAAAAGATAATAATTTGTCTATATGGCCACACTGCTTCCTTATCTGTTATATATTATTGTTGAATATACTTCCTATTACAGTTATGCAATTTTCGCTTTTGGAAGTAGATTGAGAATGAGTTATGCGAATCGGTTACGATACCTATTTCAAAAGGTGCAGCAGGTGTTGGATTGCCTTAAAAGAAGATTGCGTTATAAAATGGTTTTAAAATGAGATATTATTGAAGATACTTGTCATGTGGGTGGAATTTAATAGTGTGGCATCATTTGTGGAAAGGTGCGGTTACCTAGTGTTTAATTTCGGTAGTGGATGAACGAACAACATTGGACACGTCGCCAAGTTAGTTTCTTTTTTGTGAATATCAAGTTTGATGTTCCATAAAACAGTTGTGAATGGTTAAATAAGATGTTGTTTTTATTTTTAACCCTAACTGCGTCTATATGAATGAGAAATTCGTTTTCTTGCTCTGTAGGACCTTATTTATCATTCCCTTAAACCCTTTGAGAAAAATGGTCTGTTAATGAAGCTCAGATTCAATGTTTCATTATATATATTAAGAATCCACTCCTTTCCTGAAAAAAAAAAACACTAAATTATCACAGATAATTTTATGGGCTCTTTCGATAATTATAAGTTTCATAAAAAGATCATTATTTCGAATGGATTTTTTTTCAATTGGCGCGAGTAGATTTTGGCACCCTTTGACGGCCATGTTGATTGGTGACATCAGTCAAATCTGTCGTTTATTACTCAGTTACTGCCAAATCACAATAGCAAGTTGCACGATTGAACAGCACGTCTGAATGATAAAACTTTATTATTAAAATGAGTATTCGTTAGTACAAACGTGGCGCCCATTTTACGGTAGAAATGGTGGCCCTTCACAGTGGACTCTTCAACGTTTGGAGGGCAAATTTGAGACGACCGATTCTGTAACTAAAATCAGACAACATTCGTGAGATAAAGAAATGCAAAATCGAGCGGGAAAATCGCAGTTCTCCATGGGAGTGAACAGCAGAACTCAAAGCAGTCGATTCCTCGCCGTGCACAATAATTCGAGCTTTAGCAGACTTCAACTTAGCCAATTTTGCGTCAAGACTTGGGCCTACACATGTATAAGTTCCAACTGGCCCAAGAGCTCAAAGTCCATGACCATAGACAACGCCGTTTGTTCGCTAACTAGGGATCGGAAAATTTGGAAGAGGAGCCCAATTTTGGCCGAAAAATCATCCTTAATACCGAGACGCATTTTTAAATGAATGGCTGTTAAAGGGACGACAACAGGTTCACCAGATAAAAATGCGTCCTAAAAAAGTTTGGTGTGGATTTTGGACCAGCAGCGGCGTCATAGGTCAGTACTTTTTCGAAAACGATGTTGTTGAATCAGTCATCTCCAATAGCGAGCGCTACGGACCGCTGATAACCAATTTTGTATGACCAAAATTGAACCTAGACGAACTGGTTTCAGTAGGACGGCACTACGTGTCACAAAGCGTACGCTGATTAACATTCTGCATGAACGATTTGAGGGTAAGAATATCTCTCGCAGAGGTGACGTGAATTGGCCACAAAAGGCATGCTATATTGGACACCGCTGGACTGATTTTTTCTTATAGGGTTTCCTGAAGTTGCAGATCTATTCCTATGAAAAATCATCTACGCCTAAAGGTGAACGTAATAGAGGCCATAGCTCAAATTCCGCCGGATCTATGTCGAAGAGTCATTGAAAATTGGAGCAATCGGATCCGTACCACCTTAGGAAGCTAAAGCGGGCATTTGAACGATACATGCCACATTCATAGATACAGAATGGCATACATGTGTCTTTCAAATGAAAAAAGCATTTTGTTAAAAGCCCCAAACGGCTTGTTTTATTCCATTATACTATCTACCCGCTCTTATTGAAAAACCCTTTAGTCCTCATTACCTAGAATGTGTCGTTAAAAAATGGTTGCCACTACACAAATGTCAAAAAAAAAACCTTTTCGAAAATCGTATTTTTTTCTTGAAAAATTCATCAAAATTGGTAAAGTTTTTTGCGATTTTGTTTTTCCCTAGAATTTTATTGGTCAAATGATCAGTAAGAAACAACAGAGTGGATAGATTCACGGCGGAACTCAGGCAACTGGAGCAGAAGAGGCTTCTAAGAGACAACTGAATATTATTTTTGTGTTCATAATAGATAGCACATATAAAGCTTATTCAAATGAACATTTAAATGATCCACAATAGTCTTTGCTTCGATCTTGATACCGTTTGGACGAAATCAATAGTTGCCCTTTAGATGAAATTAAAATAAAATATGAACTGTCAAATCTGTCATTAACAGGATAATTAAAAAAAAGCAAGAGTTCGAAAAATAAATGATCTACCCCTCATGAATTATAGTGCAATATGAAAATTTGAAAAGCAATTAAAACTCGTCCAACAAATTTTCAAGAATTTTATCCAGTTCTATAGAACACAATTATTGAGTTGGCACCTGCATAATTTTACTCAACAAGCAGCCATTTTTTGATTGATTGAGAAAACGTCAAAGGGGTTCCTTTTAAGGACTGTTCACATGAGAACGACCATTGACTGACGAATGAGCGAACGTCATTTTTGGCGTTTCGTTCACATAACATTTTTTTGTATTCGATTCGCCGTGAATGACGTTTAATAAACAAACAAAAATAGTTTTGACGTTAGACGCGCATGAAAAATGTATTGTTTGCAGTGTGGAACGTATGTAGAATGCGAATTGAGTTTGACAGTTCGATTGCAAATCATGAGGACCAATTAATTTCATCAAAATTTTCTTATTTTAGCAAATTTTAGTATCTTAATATTAATTTCAATGAGTTTACGACCATTTTGTCTAGTTTGTGTGAACAACTTAGGCTTATGTTTTCAATCCAATTTATTCTTTTATTCGTCGGCGTTTAATCGCTCTCAAGTATACCTATCTAACGCCAAAATTAAGTTTTTTACAATCTAGTTATCAAAAATCAGAACAGAGCAACAATTCAGCTATAAGGCGATTTAGATTTCAGAAATTATTTCACTAACAAACGATATCTCCGACCCAAATTTTCAAGCTTTAAACAGTTTTCAATTGAAAAAAAAAATGAAAATTCCTATAAATCCATTTATAATATGGTTCTTAATTAATTTTATATAAATTTCAGTGACATGCAATCAGATCCCATTGAGCAAAATCACTGTTCATCTGGATAAATTAATATCATTGTTACAAAGTCACGAAACACCCACGCCCAATTGAATATGCTACACAAACAGAACTCCATTGTTTATCATTGTCAGTCAGTGAATTGCATACAAAAAGAGTACAATATCCGTAATATGTGCGTGCGTGCGTACGTTCATGTCCGTAATCAGATATAGTTGACTCATAAGAACAACCCAATCGATATCGAGAGGCATAGAGTTGGTAAAAAGCTGCGAGAACAAAGAGTGTTTTTTGTCATTGACATGGCAATGCAAGCCATGAATCTCGGTTTCGGCGATAATGATGACGACAAATCTAAACTGAATGCGGTCTACCAGCCAAGCGAATACACCAAACGCAGGACTACCAACTGCCAGCTAAGTGAATGTGAGGCGAGAAAATAATGTGTCAATTAAATGTCAGATGTTGGTCTTTATACAATTTGACAGCTAATTGAATGGCAATCATCCACACAATGAGTTTTTTACTTCTTGTTGTTGTTGCAATGGAAATGACAGAAGGAAAGAAAAACAAACCACACACAAAGTGCATTTCTTTAGAACTAAAGCAAAAAAGGCCAATTGAGTTGATTGCTCCTCATGGTCGGGCATACGGAAGACCATCACGGTTCTGGGAATACGAGAATTCGTCTATCGTTGACGGATACGGATTTCAAAGTTTCCAATTGTCAAAGTGAAATTGTAGATGGTTTCGGGACGACTTTTCTGAAATCCAAATAGAAACGTCTCCGGAGGTGGTGAAATAAGCCGTTGCACGTATTGACATCCATCGACGAAAACGAAAACCAACAAGAAAGAACAAAAACAACGACAACGACGTCAACGACGACGACCAGACATTACTCGTATTATGTTTAAAATTCCAATTGTAACCTCTCCGGATGCATTCAATTTATTGTGTGTTGGTTGAGCTTCGATAGAACGGGGTGTATCATATTTATTCTGAAACCAAAACGTTCGCCGATTGATGCCATGGAAGTGTGATTTGAATTTCAAATTTGATAATTGCACCTTATAAGTGAAATTGTATGCAAAAGCTGTATAGTAGGGTGTGTCAAAGTGCTCAACTATGGTATTTTCAAATGTAATAGCTTTTAAATGTTGCATTGCTTATCAAAATTAAATCCTGCGTTTACAATTTTCATTTTAATTAATATCTTTGGCTCGCTCAAAAATAGGATGAAATCCAAAAAAAATTGATTTTTCGAGATTTTTGAAATATGTGTTGTTTTAAATTGCACCGTGTGGATACAAAAACATTATATAAAATATTTTTGGTCTTCCAAGTCAAAGATAATTACAAGGAAACACTTTTAAGCTTATATTTGATTAAATTGAACACTTGATAAAGAAGCTATGAAATAATAAAAGAAGGAAGAAAAATCATTTTTTTATGTGAAATCGTTTTTTTTTTTTTACAAAAAAAAATTCTTAAAAATCAACGGAACCACCTACAATATCGTGGTATATCTTTTTGTAAAGACAAAAATTCTTTCTTTATTTTGATTAGTTTTTTTTTTTAATAAACGTAAAAAAAAAAAAAAAATTTACTGTAAATTAAATTTTTTTTTTCAACTTCAACCGATTTGAGCGAGCCAAAGACGAACGATATCTTATTTTTTTTTACATGTTCTTAAACCTCAGACCCTAATACAACTTTTGGGCACTATTACATTTAAAATTTAGAGTACTTTTTTGCGGCCATACAAAAGTGACACACCCTACTGTATAGTCTCCTCCTGCCTTATGGTGTTTAGAGAGTGCAAAAAAATAATAGTTGAAATATGAGGTGAATGACATTGACATTCATAATTATATTAAAAAATAGTTACCGGGAACTGCAATTGAAACCAAATGATTTTGCTTTAAAATTTGAGAAGATATTTTTCGGAGTAAGCACTTCGGACGGACACCTGCACCACCATCCGGCAAAATAGTGCAAGATCATCTTTTGTGACTTTATGTCTGAAATGTGTGGGAAGGTACGAATTTTTAGAGCAGAATCTGGAGTGAATTTCGTTTGAAACGTTAGATCAATGCAGCTATTCTTGGAAATAGGTTAAAAAAAATGTCCCCATTCGATTCTTGTTCAGTAAAATTAAATTTTTGTGCCGAAAGTGCTCTTTAATCAATGTTTCAGTAAAGGTTACTTTTAGGAAAAAAAACATCCATTATAAAATCTATTTCTGAGAAAATTTAAGAATTTTTTGTGTACAAGATTTTTATTTTTTTTTTCTAGAGAATATTTTTAGAGTAAAAATAAAAACCCCGGAATTTGTGACTTAAACAGTTTTTTTTTTTTTCAAAACAAGAATGTAAGGGGTTACATAATTTTTAAATTTCGTAACAATAATCTTTAGTGCGATCTTGATCAATGGTTTCTTTAGGATGTGACTCGGCAATCGCGCTGGTGTTATTATCGTCTTTGCTATTTACTTTTAACAGCAGCTATTCAATTTTCCACTTAAAAATAAAATGCACGACTGGGTCGCACGAACTTGTTGCTCCTATGTAAAAGACTAAGAATTTCAAAAATGAATGTTATTAGAGAAACTGTTCATAAGCATAAAATTCATTTTTTAAATGACTAAAAAAAAAACTTCTTTAGTAGTTAAAAGTAAGATTCAAGCAAATATAGATATATGCAAGAACAAAAATTATAAGTCTTTGTAGTGGTTTCTTAAAAAATAAGGTTTTATATAAGAAAATTTTAAAACATTTTTAAGAAAAATATCAAGTTTTTATTATTGTACGAATAAAAATTAAATTTACAAAAAAAGTATTGAGCCGTTTTCGAGATATTTAATTTTCAAAAAAAAAAAAACAAAAAATTGATTTTTTTTTCAAAATTCAAAAAAATATTTTTCTAAAAGTTTTGAAATGCAATGTTTTTTAAACCTTTTAGAAGCTTCTCTCTACGAAATTTCATTAAAATCCGTTGTGCCGATAACGAGAAATTCAAAATTTAAAAAAATCGTTCTATGGTAGGTACAGTCAGTAATATCTTGTTTTCAATTTTTTTTTTATTAAATTACAGATATTAAAAAAATAATAGAAAAAAAAAATTAAGCAAAATTCTCGAAACCGTTTATGAGAAAATACAATTTTCGAAAACCACTTTTTAACATTTGTATGGAGGGTACCGTTATTTTTAGGTAAAATGAATTTATTTTTCTCATATATTGTAGATTATTTTTCCAAACTTTATTTATCAAGTTTTGAAAAAATCAAGCATGGGGTTTTCGAAATGTTGAGTTTTCAAAAAATAATTTTGAAAATTTTTTCAAAAATCCAAAATTTTTTTTTTGGAAAATTTGAATAAGTACACAATAATATTCAGACTGCTGGGAAGCTTTCGCATAAAAAAAATGATCAAAATCAGTGGTATCGTTTTTGAGAAAATCAAAAACAAAAAAAAAATGGACCCAGGGGGCTACCAAAAATAACAATTTTTTGGAAAATTTTTTTCAACCAGTACCTAGGTTTAACTAAATTAAATTTTTTGAATTTTTTTTTTAAATCCTTGGGACAGTTTTTGAGAAAAAAATATTTATAAAAATTCGAGAAAATAATCGTATGGCAGGTACCGTTATTTTTGGTCTTAAAAAATCAAATAAAAAAACATCCGGGGGTAAAAAATTAAAACCCATATCTACCAAGTTTGAAGAAAATCGGGCGAGCCGTTTAGCTGTAATCGAACAGACAGACAGACAGACAGACAGAATTGCGAGACCCACTTTTTTCGTCTTCGCCAACATCGTAATGTAAACTTTGATCAAAATCTCTAGTTCGATTTTTTTACGAATGCATAACTTGCCTTATACGAGGGCGGGTCAATAAGTCCGTGACTTTTTGAATTTCTGACCTCTTTACTGAAACAGCAACACTGCTCCTGTCAACAGGCATCTGTCAGTTGACTCCTGTCAACATTTAAACTTGCTGCGTCAGTTAGTTTGTGTTTGACAGCTATTTTTATCAGACTACTCACTAATTTGAGGAGAAAATGGAAAAAAAGTGAATTTCGTGTGCTTATTAAGCATTATTTCTTGCAAAAAAAAACCATTACCGAGACCAAGGCTAAGCTTGATAAATACTATAGGGACTCTGCACCATCGATTTCAATGGTAAAAAAGTGGTTTACTGAATTTCGTTGTGGCCGTACAAGCACTGAAGATGCCGAACGTCCTGGACGCCCAGTTGAGGTCTCTACACCCGAAACAATCGAAAAAATTCACGATATGGTGTTGGCCGACCGAAGATTGAAAGTGCGGGAGATTGTGGAAGCCGGGATCTCGCATGGCTCAGTGGTTTCAATTTTGAATGATCACTTGGGCATGAGAAAGCTTTCCGCAAGATGGGTGCCGCGTTTGCTCACAGTCGACCACAAACGCAATCGTGCACACATGTGCAGTTGCCATGGCAAAAATCCATGAATTGGGCTAAGAATTGCTCCCTCATCCACCCTATTCTCCAGATTTGGCTCCGAGCGACTACTTCTTGTTCCCAAACCTGAAGAAATGGCTTGGTGGAAAAAGATTTGATTCCAATGATGAAGTCATCTCGCAAACAAAGGCCTATTTTGAGGACCTCGACAAATCATTTTTTTTGGAAGGGATACAAAAATTGGAGAAGCGTTGGACAAAGTGTATAGAGCTCAAGGGAGACTACGTTGAAAAATAAAATTATTTTTTTATCAAAAAATCTGTGTTTTATTCCAAAAGTCACGGACTTATTGACCCGCCCTATACCTATACCTATAAGTCGCAAGTAAAAATATAAATAATATTAAGAAGAAATGCTTTCCAAAAAAAAAACGAAATTCTTTCAAGTTTGGTGATCTTAAAATGAAAGTTGAAATCAATTCACCTGTGTGCTTCGATCTACGTGTTATCGTTAGCTTCCGTAAAGTCATGGAACAAGTTTCAAATACGATCTCTGATTATGTCCATGAGAACAAACTTCAATGCAACCACGTTTTTGGTGTTCCATACACAGCTCTTCCGAGCACACATCGATATTCTCCAAGAAGCACAATTTTCTAATTTATGGAAGATAGAAAATTCGCTGATATTGGCAACACTGTACCAATGCAGTATTCCAAGAGACTTCTAAAAATTTCACAATGGGTGGACCTGGAAACTGCTCATTCGATCTATGGCCAGGTTATATTGAAAGGATGGAAAGCCTGTCTTCCTTTTGGGTGATATGTCATCTATAGGCAAATGATAAATGAACAGTAAAAAGATGTCACGTCAGATGTTGAATTTGTTGCAGGAATTGCTTGCCAGAGTGCTTTGATTGCTTCGGCTTTCATGGACTGTTACAACTGACCCCGAATAGAAAAAAAGATGAAGTAGGAGATAAAGTAAGTCAGCAATACCAAACTCGAGTTTAAGTACAGGAAAAATGAGCCGACATTGCAGTTGTTAGCAGCGGCATAATCGAAGCTAAATACGTCGAGAAAGCCACAGTGTTATACAGAGACAGCTAATTGTAATCGTGTTGCTAAGTAAACTTAATAAAAATAAAAAATTGCATGCATAGAACAATTTTTGTTGTTTGACTTTTATCATTCTTGTAGAAAAAAAAACTGTGATAGTAAATAATATGATCTATACAAACTGAATTTAAACAAATTTTCATAATGTCTCTTCCAATTCCGATACGCGTTTCGATCTCGGTTGATTTTAAAGAAAATCGTATCGGAACACGAACGTATCGAAGGTATCAGTAATGAAAGTCTGAATACGTTTTGCTGCACTCTTTAAAAATGTTCGATATCATAACCTGTAATCATCAGGCGTCCTTGCAGTAGATATTATCTAAGCGAGAGTGTATCATTGTATGGTTATCAACACAATAGTGAAATCAAGCCAAAAAGATGCAATCCAAATTTTGTTGGCTATAGACAGTCAAGCTTATAATCAGCAAATTTCGGTGTTTCGTCCAAGTGATCTCACTTTGAATAATCATCTATTGGCACGACACATTTGCACAGATTGGTGCACACCATCGAATACTCCTTCCACTATAAAGAGTATTCTATGGTTCCCTTCCTAGGTATAGAATGCACTTTCAACAACTTAGATACATCTGCACTATCATCTCTGAATGAAGATAATTCGCTTGGTGAATTTTTTAATCAACCAGGAGGATTATTCATTCGAAACTGGGCGGCTTTTCAGCAAGAAAATGCCTCAGTATGGAACTTGGTAGTCAATGAGCTGCTGACCCGCCTGGAAGTGGAGAACTATAGGGTGATTACCTATGCGGTAGGCTTTGATATAGACGTAGCAGGAAAGCATCCTAATACGTTGAAAGAAATCTTACAAAATGCTTTCAATATTCTGAAAATTTCGGCAGTTCGGTGTGAACTGAGGGTCAATCGTCATAAGACTGATATTGTTATCTTTTCTTTGAAATACAAAATTGCTCATATGGATCAACTTCTTCAAACAAAGCGAAGTACTTGGGTGTTGGTTTAGACAACAAGTTAAGCTGGAAACATGAATGAAAGATTCAGAAAGGCCGAAGTGGCACTTTTCTCATGCAAAAAATCGTTGCAAATAAACGGAGTTTACAAATCCGCATTACTAATTGGTAATCAGACCGATTCATACTCGTAGCTTCTTCGTAGTGGATCAATACCAAAATTGACATTCTGAATTTATTTCGCGCAATACTAAGCTACATATACTACAATTTTCCACAATTACAGTTCCATAAAAAGTTTCAGGCTACCTTTCCTACCATCCCTTACAGATCCATCTGGGAGGACTTGAAATTCCTGAAAGACGAATCGATTAACTTTTATAGTGATGAATCTATAACTGATGATGGGGTTGGTGCAGGTGTGTTTGTTCTCGGGCAGGCTAAACTTAAGTCCCTTTTTCGTCTTGCCAATCACTCTAGCATCTTCCAGGCAAAATTTTTGGCGATAAAAGATGTCCGGTCTTGGCTCAAACAAAACGTGATATCAAATAAATTTATTCGCATCTCCTCAGCTAGCCATGCCGCTTTCAAATCTCTGGAATCTGTCTCTACGTCCTTTAACTGCCGATCACCTTTCAAGAAAATAGCGAGCAGTTCAATATTCATCTATGTTGGATGCCGAGGGACAGAGACATTTCAGAAAGCTGATGACATCGTCAAGAAATTATCTTTCAGGTCGTTCAATTCGTATTGTTTTGGACGGTTTTAAATCTGATATTCACAAAATAAATGCTGGTGTGTCCTAGGGCTCCATTTTGTCTCCGACTCTCTTCCTCATCTTCATCAATGTTTTCTTGTCTGTATCTTCTAATACACTATATTGTTTTGTTAACGATAGTACCCTCAGCTTTTCATATTCGTTTCCAGATCCACATCCTTCTTTGGAAGTCGCTCTGAAACGGCAGCGTATGATAAGCTCATTAAATTTCGATCTTGACAACATTATAGAATGGGGTGTTAGAAACCACGTGGAACTGACCATCTTTTTTGGCATGATCAAATATTTTTTGTTGCGAAAAATGGACAGAATGGTGTTTTTGTCCCCTTCTGATCTGGCTTTAATTTATAAGGCATACAGACAGAAGCCGAAACAGAGCCATTATACTAATCGGAGACAGTTCTAGATATTACGGAAACTTTTGTTCCTCTCGAACACCGTCGTAATGTCTCTTATCTTACTTTGTTTTATCCCTTCTTCTATAAACAGAGATTCTTTCTTTAGCCGTACTACTCGAATGTGGAATACCTTACCCTATTCGATTTCCCCCCCCTTATTGTGATTTACAAGCATTTAAAACCAACGTGCATCGTCATCTCCTTTTAAATCCCCTCCTCATTTCCTAATTGCTCGCGCTGTGATATTTAAATCATTATAAGGGTATTCATAACCCCTTCAGTGCGGGCTATTTATAAAAAAAGAAGCACTATTTTGCCATATAAAGCAAATATATGTAGGTATATCCATTGCTACATGCACGTTTATGCTGAAACAAGATGCTATTGAAAAAAAAACAAAACTTTGGTGGAATGTCTTGTCTAGCGATAAAACAAATCTGGCCACTCGTGTATGTGAAGCGTCCTAAGTGCTTATTATCTCTCAGTAACTTACACTTGGGATTCGTTATATGTATAGGTGTCGATTCCTCATCTTCTGTGTACACGTCCCACTCTATCCCAAAGACGAAGGCTCTATCTAAGGGGAGTTCTACTATAATGATCCTAGCGACCCGGCAAATAAAGACATACGAGACTAATATCGCATGCTCCGTAAAGAACTCTAAGTGGTTTAACGAGTAGGGAGAAAGTCTACATGATTCATGTCGTATCACAATGGACAAACTTATGGTTTAAGTGTGTCAAGCATTTACACTGACAGCCAAGCTAACCTAATCTTACCAGGGTCTTCTCACGCCACCGCAGATCTTAAATCATTATAATACACGGTTATGGAAAATTCAGTATGTAATGTAGTCATCTTCTGTCAGTCGCCAAGATTCGTAGCGGTAAAGAAAGTGATGCCAGATCAAATTCTCCCATAATCGTGCAAACAACCTGATGACATATGTATGTTTATTATACCTTTTTTATTGTAAACAGAAATATATTCAACCCAAACGCAAAAACATTATCCATTAAAGATTTCTTTTAAATTTTGTAGCCAGACCATTAAAACAAATTTTAAAAAAGCGTTCAAAATAATTTTTTTCACACCACTGCCAACATATTTCGAAAACGACTTAGTCGATTTTTTAAAACTTGAAATCAAAAATTAAAATATCAGTGCCTACCACACAATTGCTTAAAACCCTTAAAGACAAATTTTTTCTCAAAAACGGCTACAATGATTTTGATTAAATTTTTTAGAAACGGTTTAGTTTTTGATAGAAAACAATTTCTCCAAAAACCGTTCCTAAAAGTAGGCCTACCTGAACTTCAGTAAAAATAATTGAAGTTTTGGTTTGGTCTAAGTTGGTGAAGTTAATTGAACATATTCACCAAATTTTTTCCTGTCAATATTCTACTCGAATTCATGCAACAAAAAATCTCCTCAGCCATTCCAAACAAGGGAAAAGCATAAAGCAGAGATACAACATTGAAATTTACGAATAATATCGGTTTACATTCAGACGTTTGATGAATGCTATATCATAAAATTTGTGAACAATATACGAAGGGTATAAAACCTTTTCAATGAGACGTTCCTAAATTATGACCCCGTTGCAAAGCATTTCCAACATTTAATTTTATTGCTGAAAAACTTTTTCCTTTTAACATATTACTAAAGTTAAGTTTTCTAAAACATTTTCCAGACAAAGATAGACGAAATTGCATTACAATAATAAAACCAATAAAAATGGAATCAATGGGTAAAGGCGAATATAAGTATAGACTGGAAGTTAGCGTTGCAAATAAAAAGAAAAAATATCAAACCCAAGAACAAACTTGTTTCTTAAAATATTTGTGTAAAGCAAAATGAATTCGTAAAAAATTAGAAATATCCTAGTGTTGTTTTTGATGGATTAATCATTCAGTGAGCCAATGCTCTCCAACTTTCCTAAAACGCTCGCACTTTTTTTTAAATATAATACCTATAAAAAAAAGATCATTTCGATGGAGAGTACAAAGTAATGCACCAAAAAATGAGTTCTTGGTTAAGACCTTTATTGATGGTAGGGAATTTATCTACTGTTGCTTTAGTATTTTCATAAAGAGATTATTTTTTAATAAAGGATGTTTTAAAACTTTAAATATGAATAAACAAAAAGCACAAATATCATTAAAAGAATTTCTATCGATAACCAAACCATTAAACACAATATTACCGAACTTTTAATTGACAAGCTAAAATGCAATCTTACCACTCAGACTATTAAGACGATTTTGCAAAATTGTTATTATACACATTGTGTTGTGTGTAGGAACCTTAAGAAAAGATGCTAATGCTAAAATAGAAAAAAAAAAAAAAAAACAATTCAAATGGATGGAATTGTTGACCTCTTATTCCCCAAGAAAGGTTTAAGTGTTTTATTCTCTTTGACTTTCGTTTTCATTTGCCATTTGTCCTAAGGCTGTGGAGTGGAGGTTTATGTTTTATTTGTTTCTTGAACTCAATTTTTTGTGTTATTTTTATAGAAGACTTATATGACCTTTATTTTTATAGGGTTGTTTATAAAAAGCGTTTATAGTTACATACATCCTCGTTGTACTTGTGAAATGATTTAAAAGAGGTTTATGACTGAAAAAAAATACGTGTGTGATGTGTACTTGGTTTGGTTTCACTTTTTTTCTTTATTGTACATGGTGATGTGTTTTAGATTTTCCCATTTCCCATTCAGAAATAATAGAAAAAATATATCATCTTGTGTTTTTTATTTATATATCAGGTTTTGCGAACGATAAATATCACAATTTCCTCCAAGTAAAATTGAATTTCTTGAATAAGGTTTGTATACAGGGCATCACTTCGAGTGGAATTTTTTTTTTTTTTTTTGCTTTTGTTGGCTTTTAATACTTTAGACAATCTGTTGCAACGAAACTTAAAGCAGATTTTATCGATGTTACTTCAGTAGAATTTCTGTCGAATACGTCAATTTCATGACAGGAAATTAACGACATAGAATTTTAACGAAGAGGAGAAAGTACAAGCGGAGAAAAAAATAAATATTAAAGTGTTCCATTTTATATTTTAGAAATTTATATTTCTGTACACGCGTTGATAGAAAATATTTTCAAGAAATAATAATAAAAATTGCCAAAAATTAGGGCACTCGTCATTTTTGGCATATTGGCTATTTATTTTATTTTATTTTATATTTGATTTTATATTTTTTATATATACTTATAGATTCATATATACTCAAATATTAATTTTATAATATTCACTCTGGCAGACGGAAAAACATCCATGCCATATTTATTAAATCAATGTATGTATATTGTCAAAATATTTAAACAATTAATAAAATAATAATAATAATATAATATAATATTGGCCATTTATGAAAAACCTACCAGAAAAATCTCGAGGACGCAAAAGCTTGTTCAAGTCACTAGTTTATTGCTTAGGACTTTTTTTGAATGAACTAAGACGGAGTGAAAAAAATATCTCAAGTTTAAAATGAATTTTTGGTTCTCATGAGAAATGCATTTAACAAATTGCAAAGTAATGAAAACTCATTTTGTATATTTTGAATAACTTCGCTAAAGTGAAATTTAAGTTGAAGTTCATTTTTATTTTACAAAATTTTTACTGTACATATTATTCTGTCATTTTTTCTGGTGATTGCTGGCGGCTTTTTGTACTCAAAATTTCAACAAATCTATCGACTTTTCGAAGTATGTTTAGGTATTTGTTAAGGAAGGTTGTTGGACTACATCAATAAAATACAAAACCTTACGCATGTACATTTCTACAATCACTGTTTTACCTTCTTTATCTAGCTTTTATTCTCTGAAAACGATTTTCAGAGAAAAATTGACACTATTCTTAATGTCAACAAATGTAAATTAATAGCAAATTATGTGCCGATATGTGACCTGGAAGCAATTATTTATTTATTACCGAAGCAATCTTTTATACAAAAAAAAATCCGAGTGGTACGATTTTGAATACGAGAATTTACGAAAAAAAACTTTTGATCTTCTTAATCTATTGCGAAAATATGATGAAGGAGCATAAAAATAGAATATGTCGAACCTAACAAACAATATAAAACGATATGCGAAGCATAAAAGGAAGCTCATTTTGAAAAGCTGGCATTCCAGTTACGAGTAAGTCGAAGCAGAGGTTTTGCCGAGTTTTGTTCATTAACAAAAAAAATTGTCCGGAAATTATACTACAAAAGATACTTCCACCATTTCACCATTACACCTACCTTTTGTACTTGACGAATCAGACTTAATGGATCTTTGCATAGCCAGATGTACAGATGCTTTCAAAAAAAATTTAACCAAAGCACTCAACATAATTTTTAATTTTGGAACTCTACCTGAACATTTTTTTGAAACGCTGATTCTCCCGATATATAAAAAGGGTGATCCGTCTGATCCGACTTACTACAGAAGCATATCATTCCTGAACTCAACGCTAAAAACGTACACAATTTTATTAAACAAGAGACGGATAACAGCAACTGAAAAATGGAAATATGGTGAGCATAACCTGGAGGTAGTAAAAAAATACACCTACCTAGGAATGGAGTTAGCTTACAACCTTAACATGGAAAAGTACCTGAAAACCAAAGTCGATAAGGCTAAGACAGCAATATACGTGAATTGGAACAGAATTTTTAGCAATAAACATAATGCTGTTGGCTCAAAATATGATGTTTTTAATGCAACAGCACAATCGATATGGTGCACGTTTTTTCGACGATCTTACTTTGGAAAAAGTACTCTTGAATTCGATAAAGTTTAAAAGTATCTAAACGGGATGGACTGGAAACTGCTGTTCAGCTACTATCAAAAGGCTAACGCTTATAGAAGAAGAATAATCACAGAAAGCTTTTAAAATTGTAACTATTGAAAAATAATGTGTTGTGCTGTTTTAAATAAACTTGCGTAAAAAAAGAAAAAATTTGTTTTCGCTAAACTATAGGCTCTTACAAAAACAAAATTTTTCGTTTTTGCTAAACTAAATGCTTTTATAAAAAAAAATATTTAAACAAAAACAATAATTATATTTATATTTGCTAAATTTCTCTCAAAATTTAAATTATTGTAAAACTTATCAAATGTGCTACTCAGGCAAGCGACAGATATTGTCATGCTTTAATTATTCAATTATTTTTTTTTCTTTCTCAATGATAACTCTAGCTGTAATTCAAAGATTTTGCTTTTCTCGAAAACGGCTCAAACGATTTCGATTAAACATCAAAGTTGAAATATCTAATGCAGTTGCAATAAATGTGCTTCTCATATTTTTGCCAACTGGCTAAAGCTTGTAACTTGTTCTTTTAAATTTTAAAACTATTCTAATTAATACTGCGCAGCTGCACGCCAAGTGGTGGCATAAAATTGTGTTAAAAGGTGCCGTGAAATAAGGCCAAGTGAAATAAGGCCAAATTGAAAAAATTGGTCTTATTGCACTTTTACAAAGTGAAATTAGGCCAATTTTCAGCAGTTGGTCTTATTGCACTTTTACAAAGCGAAGTAAGGCCAAATTTGTCTTATTTCACTTTCAACAGTTGGTTTTATTGCACTTTGACTAAGCGAAATAAGGCCGAACTGCATTTTTATATTTATTTCATTTCATTTATAAGTATTATTTATTCGTATAATACATAATTTATTTTTTATTGGGGGCCGATGTTCTGGGTTTTCTTGAGTAACAGTACTTTGTGTGGCCCGCTTCGCGGGTTTTCAGGATTTTAACTCCCTTTCCGGGGCTTACACCCGCTCAAGCAACTCCGTTGCTCCGCTTAGGGTATGTTCAGTCGCCAGGCAGGCGCCTGTAGCAACAGTTTTCCCGAGCAGCAGTTCATAACTGTTAGTTGTTTACTCCAATTAATATAAAATACAAAACTGTTGCCCTAAGCGGAGCAACGGAGTTGCGTGAGCGGGTGTGAGCCCCGAAAAGGAAGTTAAAATCCTGAAAACCCGCGAAGCGGGCCACCCAAGGTACTGTTGCTCAAGACAAAACATTTTATGTTTGGCCTTAGTCACAAACAAATTTGGCCTTTTGTCACTTGGCCTTATGTCACGGCTCCGTTAAATACATTCAGTTGCTCTTATTACGCTTTCAAAAATTGAAATAAGACCAATTTGGTCTTATTTCTGAAAATCATTTGGCCTTATTTCACTTTGTCAAAGTGAAATAAGACCAACTACTGAAAATTGGCCTTATTTCACTTTATCAAAGTGCAATAAGGCCAGTTTTTGAAAGTTGGCCTTATTTCACGGCACCGTGTTAAAAGCAATCAATTTTGAAAACCTGTCTCGATAAAAGTAAAAAAAAAAAAAAAATAAAGTCATTAAATTTTTGTTTTTATTGAACAAGTTATTTCTATTTATAATAAGTTATACGACTTAACAAAAGCGTTTTTATTTTCTAAATGCATATGTTAAAGTGTTTGTTTATTTTATAAGTTTTTTTTTTTTTAAGCAGTATGAGATCACAGCTATTAGATTGCAATAGATATTACATTCCGTGAAACAAAAATTATCACATTCTTAATTACATTTTAAATATATTTATTTATTTGAAATGTCAATGCATCCCATAATGTAACATCCTTTAAACGTTTTTCGCGTTTTCGCTGGGTGAAATGCTTCCGAAAATTCGAATTTTCCATTACTCTATCGCATAAATCAGGCTGAATTTGACCAATGGTATTGATACTGTTGGCTTTTAGGGCCGTGATAATTTTCCTAGACATTGGGATAGACCTACGATTTCAGAAAACCATACAAGAAGTCTAATGGGGTCAAATCACACGTACTCGGTGATCGGTTCACGTCGCCTTCGCGTGAGATAACCATGTTCGGAAATCGCTCGTGCAAAATGTCCATCTTTAGTATGGCACGTAGTGCCGTCCTGTTGAAACCACATGATATCATCCGTATTCATAAGGTATTGGTTATCATGGACGGATAGCGCTCGCCGTTGACGGCCATGGCTTGGAAAACGGTGTTCACAAAAAAATTTGGACCTATAATGCCACCAGCCCAAAATCAACACCACACATTGACTTTCTCTGGATGTATTGCACATTGGTGCATCCCGTGTGGATTAGAGGGCGAGAAAGGCGGTCTCGATGAACATTAGTCTTGAATGTTTGCAAATTGAAATGGCAAGAAAAAACCGTCCCGGGTAATTTGTTCCATAAACGTGTTGTGCGGCTAAGAAACGAATCTCTGTATTTGATGTATGAATTGGGTAAACTGATGAGCATTTTTAGCTAAGTGGATAACACACGTGAACTGATGGAGGGAAGGAATGCAAATGACTACTTCGAGTGAGCATTTGTTGAAGCTAAAACAAGGAAAGACCTGAAACATTCCCACGGTGTTCAAGAGATGGGAATAATTCCATGAAAGCTCTGTTTCCTTTAATTGTGTACGGTCTGTTCTGAATATAATTCAATAAATGGATAGAAGTTTGTGCTGCACCTGGCTAAAGATGTGAGTTATGCCCGAGTTTTGAACGTATGAAAGCCTTATAGATTGTAGATATAGAAATCCTAAGCATTTAGCAGCATTTTTGGCGATCTCGAGAATGTGGTCATTCCAACAAAGATTGTCGTTGATACACATACCGAGTACTAAGAGCTTTTCGGCTTCTTCGATGCAAGTGCCATTCAATGACAATTGCATAAGGGGGACATTTTGATTTAACGAAAATATACAGCATTGAGCTTTCGAAGCAGTAAACTCCACAGGGTTTTTTATACCCCATTTAACAATGCTGTAAAGATCGGAGTTTAATGAGCTTATCATACGATACCGTTGCAATTACACTTCCGAAGGAGATGGACGTGAATTTGAGAACGAGTATGAGAAGCTGAGAGTAGAGTCATGGGAATTTTCAGACAAGAGATCATTTATAAAAATGAGGAAGAGAGTAGGAGACAAAACGGATCCCTGGGGAACGCCAGCATTTATTTTATGAAGATCAAACTTAAAACCATCGAATACAATATGTATTGAACGATCTAGAAGGTAATTTCTCATCCAAAGAATAAAGGGTTCATTGATACCAAACGTACGCATTTTCAATAAGGGAGTCTGGGGCCAAACTCTACTGAATGCCTAAAAAATATCAAGAGTTATGAAATCAGATCACCAGTGGAACGATTGCTGTTAAACCGTATTGCCGGTAATTAAGAAGCTTTCGTTCTTCGAAACATTTTTTGAGCTGATGATTTATTAGCGATTCCATGACCTTGGAAAGAAGCAACGTGAAGTGCAATAGGTCGATAGGTGACTGGGGAAGAAGGGTCGCCTTTTTTAGGACAAGGGTGAGCAAATGCTGTTTTCCATCTTCTAGGAAAGATTCCAAAACAGAAAGAACGATGGAAAAGCGTACGCAGTGGTTTTGTTGCCAGCGATTAAGAACATCTCTTCAGAAAAATGGACGATATACCATTAGGAACAGCGGATTTTATACATCAATCTCTCTAAGGGCTCTTGCAATTGTTCGAATGCGGAAATATACCTGTTCCATTGAATGATCTACGTTGTCAAGTACAGTAGAAGCAATGCAATGGTGCAATCAGGCAACGTAGAGCTAGCAGCAAAATAAGTATATTTACCTCATATAAAGAGCTAGGTATCGGTTTGTCATTGTTAATGAGCATTGGAACCGAAGATGAGGTTGAATATTTTATGTTCTTGACAAATGACCAGGAATTTCTATTGCGTTTGGGATATTGCAGAATTTTTTGCCTTAATGCCTTGTCATGTAAGAATTTGGTTCTTTTTACAAAAGCGTTGAAATGATTTCTGACTTTTTTAAGCTTTTTCCGATTTCCCTCAGTTGGCTTGCCTTTGTTTTACTTCTCTCAACCGGATAGTTTCTTTAAAGCTTGTATAAATACTGGCATCAACGTCACTACCGAGGAAACATAGTGACCAGTAAAAAATTCGAAATAGATTATTCAGACCTTCCCAGTTCGCTTTTTCGTAGTGTCAAACGGTCCTCTAGTGTGATGCTTCTCATCTGGTATTTGAGTGGGTTCATTTACAAACTGAGTAAGGTGGTGCATCATAGCACTAGATCTCAACATATCTTTTTTGGGGTGTTGTTTGTTCTGATAACGAGTGAGGGTACAAGAAAACAATTTGATAAATGGAATTAGACAGTGCATTAAACTCATTAAGAGTTGAGTTTCTGTCAAGATTTTTCTCCTATAAATGAAACAATAATAAAACAATAGTGCTTGCAGTTAAAGTTTTTATTAGAGGAAGGCTCTGGCAAGCGATATCATATTTTATATAAATGGCATTTATTTAAAGCCAGACTCGCGAAATTCTGAAAGATCAGTAAGCTGATCTGTATTTAACAGAATGGGCGTACACTTGAAATAAATTCCTTCTTACCCCACAAATATTGGAAATGTGCGAAATGTTTCTCCAACAGGAGGCCCACTTTCATAAAACAAATAAATCATTTGATAAGTTATTAAACGCTATAATACTTCATGTTGAAAAAAAATTTGAGCCAATTTGTCAGCTAAGCTTCAACAGTTTGGCCGAAATAATCTGTCAAAATTCGGAAATCCCTATTTTACATAAAATTGATCAAAGTTGGACGTATCAGCGCGTCCCACGTTTGTTTCTACCGCACGCAATTTCTATGAAACTTTTCTGTCTATGATGTAATGAACCTGATTACAAAGATTAATATATCATATCTCTTGCAAGGTAAAATCTTTATCCAATTTGTCTTCTTCTTAAATAAAGTCTCTGTTACCAAATAAAGTTCTACACTCTAAAACAAAAGTAGAATTATTTTGACAGAAGTTATGAAAACTCCGGTACTAATACTTCAATTTAGCCATACATTCAGCGTTTATCGATCTGTCTCTGTTTGCTGTGAATTTTTAACTTTGTGGTACCTTTAACCCTATCTATGGTTCTGTTGTTCTAACAAGCTTGCCTGACTACACTCAATTTGCTATTTAAACTTACAGTATCTACCATACCTATGTACATTTCCTGCTAATTTATTTATCTTTCTGTAAATATTCCTCGAGATTCATTCACACCCCGCTTGAGTTAGCTCTTGATTTATTATTCAAATCATGCTTCATTATTATCTTTTATCCGGCGCGCGTTCCTATCACACATCGCACATATTATAAAAAAAAAATTCATACCACCACAGAACGTTGATATTTCTTTCCATACATAAATTATCATTTGTGTGTGCATACATTAAATCATAAAAAAATATTTATTTTTATTTAACCCAAACATGATGTGAGTTAAACAGGCTTTGGGGGATTAATTTCTTAAGACCGGAAGATTACTTTTATAACATGGGATATGAAATTAAGAGTACAGTGGCAAAGGTGGTGACATTGAGATAAAAATTGTGAAAATAAATATTTTGCCAAAAGTTAAAGAATATCTAGAAGTAATCTAACAACAGACTGATGGAAAAAAGGATTCTGGTATAACTGAGGCTGAGACATATAGCCTCCCTGAAAACTGTACCAAATTGCAATTGCATTCAATCAGTTGGTCATTTGAATGACAAAAATGAAAACAGAAAGACACTAAGATGTCTTTAAGATGACACTTTAAAATGTCTCATTGTAAATAACTTTTTCGTGCTCGTACTGATGGCACTTCTTCCATGTCACATGAGGCCAATGCTACTAACTTGATTCGCTAAGTTGCAATCTCTTTTTTTTTTGTACATTTTCCTTATTTTAATTAAATATTTTCGCACCCATTTTAGTCTTTCCACACTCAATTCACGTATGCTATGTATTTAAGTGTGTGTTTCAGTCTAACGTTCTGCCAACTATTACTGCTCCTCTTAGAAGACATTTATAATTAAGTGAAATAATTTCGACTTAGTTTTCCCATTCCATCTGCAGATACAACAACAAAAACTAAGGAATTTCTACTCTTTAATAATAATTACATGAAATGGAATTTTGGAAGCAACAACAACCATCAACTGAACTGAACGTTTCAAATCTTCATTATTTACACGAGGAGCATTATAAATTCTTTGAGATTTTCAATCGCAACTTAAATGCGTGCAATTCGCGTGAGAAATTAACTTCAGTGCGTGTATACATTGCAACTTTAATTTGTTTTGTGTTTTAATGATGTAGAAATTCTTTTGGAATTGCCAATAGAAATGCAATTGAAGTTAACAAAAAAAAATCGCATGAATTCGCTCTTGCGATTCAATGTGGCCAAGCGTTGAAGACATGAAGTATAAAGTTAATAGTGCTGCGGCAGTGTTGCGAGAAAGCGTGAAACAGTCAAAAATTACTAGAAAATTTATTTCTTCACTGAATTTTTCTTTAAACATTAACAAATCGGAGGTACAACCGATTTTGATAATTTTTTTATGCTAATGCTCCCCAAAACTTCGAATATTATTGTCTATTCAAAGTGTCGAAACATTTTTTTTTGGTTTAAAAAAAAAAAAAATTCTAAATTTTTTTTTTAAAACTCAATATTTCGAAAACCTCATCTTCGATTTTTTTAAACTTGATAAATAAAAGTTTTTCAATATAATATGTGACAAAAAAAATTATTTTACCTAAAAATAGCTGTCGCTACCAAATGTTAAACAAAGACTTTCAAAAATCTCATTTTTCTCGAAAACGGCGCCTAAAATTTTGATAAGTTTTTTTTTCTTTGAATTAATTTTTACGAACTATAATTTAATGAAACAAAATTTGAAATTAAGATGCTACTGACTGTACCGGCCATAGAACCATTTTTTCAAATTTTGAATTTCTCATTATCGGCAAAACGGATTTTAATGAAATTTTTTAAAGAGAAGCTTCTAAAAAAAACTCAATATTTTCCCATAGGGATTTGTCAAATTGGAATTTTTGACATTTCAAGGTTCCTAGAGGCTATATCAATCATTTTTAGAGAGATGTCTGTGTGTGTGTGTGTACGTACGTTTGTACGTTCGTACGTTCGTACGTTCGTACGTTTGTACGTTCGTACGTTTGTACGTTCTGGTCCGTACGTTCTGGTACCATTTTTCGTCGTCGATATCTCAAGAACGAGTAAAAATATCGACTTCAATTAAATTTTGTTTAATAGATAATAACTTCGAAAGAGGCTGAAAGGGCGTTTATTAAAATTCAGTGAGTAGTTTTTTTTACTATAACGGTTTAAAAAAAAAGTAAAAATTTTGGTTAGTTTCAAATATCTCACGAAAAAATAATGCTATTGATTTTAAATAAAATTTAATGTGCTCATTACAATGTCATACAGATTTGGTATGAATTTGGAAAAAAATTAACATACCGTTATTTTTTTAAATAAAAAAAACTGAAAAAAAAAATTTCATAACCTAGATATTCTAAGAACGGAAAACAATTTGAAACTCAAAATAATTTTATTTTAGGAAAAATAATGTGTTTGACAATTGGTGAAAATTTCAAAAAAAAAATCAGTTTATAGGTTTTTTACAAAAAAATAAAAAAACTGTATAAAATTCTTTTGAAAATTGGTAAAAATTGTTTTTCGACTCAAATTTCTCGAGAACTAGTAGTGATATTGACTTCTAATTTAGTTTATTTTATACATAGTATAATTTTGTACAATTGGTAAAATGTTGACAAATATTGAATTAATAGTTTTTTTTTTAATAAAAGAACTATTAAAAATTCTAGTGAAAACTAGTTAAAATTGTATTTCAAGTCGAATTTCTTGGGAATGAACACCGATAGTGCCTTCTAAAGTATATTGTTTTATACATCGATACCTTCCCGTAAGAATGTATGCTAAGCGACATTTCTAAAATTGTTCAGGAAACGAAAAAAAACGAAGAAAGTTCTAGGTGAAACTAAATATAAAGTTGAAGGGGTTTTTGTATGGTTACATACATGCAGTGTACCTGCGAAGCTTCATACATTTATGAATTTTTTTTTTTTTGAATATTACAACAACTGACGACGCTAGGTCTGGGTTCAAATTTCAGTCAAGGCAAAAAGTTTTTCGATTAAACTTGATAGTATAAAGGCTAAGCACCACTAATAAAGGAGTCTGATGATCGGCTTGGCAACCGTGAAATAGCTATAACTCCAGCCAAATAAGGAACCCACTTGGTGGTAGTTCATTAAGTTGTTGTTGTAATATTCAAAAAATTCATAAAAATAAAGTTTTCAAGACCACAAATGGGGAGTTATCAGTGTGGGTCGCACCCAGACTCTTTTTTTTTAGAAATTTAGTATTTATTCGTACAGTACCTAATACAAAAATTAAGTTGACCTCCCAAAATTTTGTCTACAAATTCTTTTAAAATTTTTTTATATTATATCTTATTTTTTAAGAAACCACTACTGCGACTTATATGGTTCTTGCATAGGTTAATATTTGCATGAATCACATGGCATCCACTTTTTGGCTCCAATCACTAACGGAGTTGTTTAAGTCATTTAAAAACTGAATTGAATGCTTATGAACAGTTTTGCCTAATAACATTATTTTTTTTTAAATTCTTAGTCTTGTACGTAAGAGAAAGTTCGTGCGACCTAGTAGTACGTTTTATCTTTTTTTGTGATTTGTTGAGACCAAAAATTGGGCACTTTTATGAATTTAATTTAATTTTAATTTAATTTTAATTTTGGTGGGGGCAAAACCCCCATTTATTCGGCTTAATACAAGCTAATTCTTAATCTAACTTAAAAACTAAGAACTTAAGCTAAGGTTAGTGAGGGGGAGGACGGTTCAGAAGCAGGAGTTTTAAGGAAGGAGTGCTCAGGTTAAAGTCGAAGAAGCATATGTTTAAATTAACAGCCCGTAGCATGCGAGAGACAGGTTCGTTGGAGCCGTAAGAGGTTCGGTGGGTGGGTATATAAAAGAGACGAGGGTTTCGTGTATTACGGGGATTAGTATTGAGAGAGATGGAGTTGTAGAGCGACATGCAGTCAACGGAACCGGAGAGTAGTCGATGAATGAAAAGAATGTCTGATATCTCTCTTCGTTCTTCCAACGAATTCAGATTGATTAGTTTAAGTCGATCTAGATAGGGAGGCAGAATCAGAGGATTGTTCCATGATAGACCTCGAAGAGCAAAGCGTAGGAATCGACGTTGGATGCTTTCGATTCTGGAAATATGAGTAATTTGGTAAGGGCTCCAAACTTGAGAGGCGTATTCTAGCAGTGGACGAACAAACGATATGTATAAGGACCGGGTTACGTAGGGGTTGGAGAATTCTTTGGACCATCTTTTGACGAAACCGAGCACTGAGTTTGCTTTGAGAATGATATCGTCTATGTGAGTGAGAAAATTAAGCTCTGGGTCACATAAAATGCCAAGGTCACGAATATTATCAACTGTGGGTATGGGTTGATTATGGAGCAGGTAGCGACGGGGAGGAGATTTGTTACGTTTGCGTGAAAAAGTAATTGATTGGCATTTGACGACATTAAGCGTCATGCAATTTTTTAGACACCAAACTGAAAAACTGTCTAGATCCTTTTGAATAAGCGAAGAGTCATGTGTTGAGGAAATGGTCTTGAAAAACTTGGTATCATCAGCGTACAGAGAGACAGAAGAATGTTTGATGACCCTATCAATATCATTAATAGCAAGAATAAACAAAAGTGGGCCGATGTGGCTGCCTTGGGGGACACCGGAGGTAGCTAAGAAAGGGCATGAGGTGGCAGATCTAAATCGAACGCTGTAATAACGGTTTTCAAGGTAAGAAGAGATCCACTGTAACAAAGAGGGTTCAAAGCCGAGAGTGGACAATTTGAAAAGAATAAGCTTATGGGAAATTTTGTCGAAGGCCTTGCTGAAATCGGTTGAGATTACATCGACTTCGTAGCCTTTTTCTAAGGCTGAAAGGGTGACGGATACAAATTCAACAAGGTTAGTGGTTGTAGACCGGCATTTGAGAAAGCCATGTTGTGAGGGGGAGATGAGAGATTTGCAGTGGAAACTTAAGGTTTCATACAAAATACTTTCAAAGAGTTTGGGTATGTGTGAAAGTTTGGCAATGGGACGATAATTATTAACATCGCTCTTCGGACCCTTTTTGTGAATAGGGGTTATGAAAGATAATTTCCATATCTCAGGAAACTCTCCTTTATTTGGGGAAAGGGTGAAAATTTTTGAGAGGGGGAGAGAAAGGATGGAAGAGCATTTTTTTAGAAGTATGGCAGGGAGACCATCTGGACCAGGATTGAATTCATCGTTAAGTTGATTCAATTTATATTCGATGATATGGGGATCGACGGAACGAGGGAGAAGCGGTCCAACAGAAAAACTTTGTAGATAATTGAAATAGGCTGAATCAGGAACAAAGCAGTCATCCATCAGCAAAAGATTGTTTGAAGAATGTAGCAAAAAGGTTGGCGATAGTGTTAGGATCGTTTGATGTTTCGTTATTGAAAGAGAGAGTGGTTGGGTAGCTATCGGATTTTCTTTTGTAGTTAACAAACTGAAAAAATGACTTAGGGTCTTTGATAAGGTTTGATTGCGTTTCCATTAGATAACGCTGGTAAAGGGAATTGTATAGCTCGGTGAAATGGAGATAAGAACCCAGATAGTTAGAGTAGTCAGTAGGAGAACGAGAACGGAGGTAAGTTTCCCACAACTTATTTCTTTTATTTCGCAGAGAACGAAGTTTGCGATTATACCAGGGTGGAGAAGTAGATGAGGTTTTGTGGCGGGAAAAAGGAACATAAAGAGAAATAGAGTAAAATATTTCTCTGTAGAATAAGGTTATGGCATCATTTACGGTTAAGTTGTCAAAATTGAAGGAGACTTTGTTGAGGTATTCATTTATTAGACGATAGTTTGCTTTATGGAAGTCGTAAGAAGACAGATCCGTAGGAGGGGTGGACTGTAGTGGAGAATCGTGAAAAAATGAGACAAGAAGGGGAGGGTGGAAGTTGTCGATGGTTGATAGAAAAAGGGGACTAGGTGAGACAGATGAGTTAATGGGGTCTGTTGTGAAAATAAGGTCTAGTTGCCTACCCATGAAATTTGAGATGCCACTAATTTGGCAGAGGCTTGAATCAGCGAGGCTATCTAAGAAAAGACATTCTTTGGCAGATGTGGGATTGGAAGCAATATAAAACGAAAGATCGTCTGATGGAGACCATTTTAAATTAGGAAGGTTGAAGTCACCGAAAAGAATGATCTCATCATGGGGGTCACACAAATCGGTGATGTGATCAATCGTTTTAATTACAAGTTCATAGGATTCGATGGTTTGTGAAGGTAAGATGTAACAACAGACAACGTAAAGTGACTTTCGGGGTAGTGAAATCTTAATTGACACATAATCAAGTATAGGGGAAGAAGATATGGCAATGAGGGAAGAGTCAATAGTATTTTTTACAGCAAGAAGGACACCACGGTTAGGGTAATCATTGGTGGGTCGGTTAAGATCGTCATCGCGATAAACGTTAAAAGTAGAAGGGAACAATTCTTGATTTTTGATGCTGGGGATAAGGTTCGTTTCAGTTAGTGCGTATAAATCAAAGGGTAAGGCATGAGTTTGTTGCAAAACTGACTGAGTTTTGGAACGAAGGCCTCTTACATTTTGATAGTAGAAAGAAAAAGGGAGATTTTTGGAAGAAGGAGAAGCGGAGGTTGGGAAAATATTAGAAGCGAAAAAACTTATCATGGTCAGCTCTGCTACGTTGAAGGTGCGAGATCCGCTTTGAGTGAATATATTGTCCCAAGGCCTCAAGGTCATTCGCAACTTTTTGGGGAGACAAATTAAGAAAATCATGGTATTTCATGAAGAGATTCCTAAGACTGGGGACATCGGTGGGGAGACCTTCTTGTTGAATCGAAACCATTACACTTGTTTTCGGTTTACCTTCAAAGCAGACGGAGTCCGGTTTATTGTGCAGATATGCCAAAAACAGACGAATGTTTTCGTAGGTTTTTTTATCTCTAAGCCTAGAGAGAGCATAGCGGCATTCAGTGGATTCACTAGATTGTTGGGTGCATTTGACTGTAGGGGGTAGAAGGGGGTCTATAAAGGAAGATGAAGGTGAGATTGCCGTTGGGAAAGTTGTAAAAGACTGAGTGGTGATTAAGGGAGGGGTAATTGATGTCGGGGGAGAGGTAGAGTGGACTGAAGAATAAGAGAAGGGGATTGATGGGTTTGGTGTAGAAGAGGATGTGTGGTTAGGTGTTTTAGAAGTTGGCGAGGGGTTAAGAATATGAGATCTGCGAAAATTAGAATATTTGGCTCCAGAATTGAGGTTGAACTTTGAATTAGAGTTTGTTGGGGGTAAGAGATGAGTTGAAGGAGTTAGGTTAAAGGAAACCCTTTGACCTTTAGGTTTAGATGGATTACCGGATAGAGATGAGTTCTGGAATAGGGAACGAGAGAAGTTAGGTATGATGCCCATTTTGAAGGACCAGTTATTAGGGTTTTGTTTATTTCTGGATGTCGACGGCTGATGTGGCTTACGAAAAGGGTTTTGACGTTGCTTTGGTACAGAGGTGGGGTCTGGTATGGATAGGTTAGATGAAACATGTTTCTTAGAACTAGGATTTTTATGTTTAAAAGTTGAAATTCCGGTCTTCCATTTGGATAGCATCATGTTCTCTAGGCGAAGCGATCCACTAGGGTGGTGAAATATCCAGGCGTACTTTGAGGAAAACTGGATTTTATAACATCTGGACGACATCCGATGACATTCAGAGACAGTGATGGAGAATCGACGCTTAAAGTAAGACTTGACCCAGGTTACATTGGCAAAGTGGGGAGTGTTTTTCAAGCAAAAGTAGCTATTATTGGCGGTTTCCAATTTGCTTAATCGATTATTCCATTCAGTAAGGTTCCAGGAGACGCCAAATTTTTGTATCGTGGGTAAAAAGCATTACCAATTTAGCTCGAAGAATAACTTTTGAAAAAATTTCAACAGATGACTTCTTGAAAATTTTTCGTAAATAGTTAATTAAGTGATAATATAAGCTAAATTTGGAACAGCAGCAAAATTTGTTACAAAAATGTCATCTAAGAGTATTCTGCTCATTATATGTAACTTCTTGAAAACATGATTAATAAGCCTTTTGTTAAATTTGCAAGGTGTACCTTTCCATACTTAAAAGAAAATCAAAAAATTACATGATTTCAACAACATTACCGATATTCATTGTTCAATTAAAATGGTACTATTTTGACAACATTATAGATGATTTAAGTTGATAAAATAGCATGTACATATTCGAGATATTTAAAAAAAAAAAACGGTGTAACTTAGTCGCTCCTAAATTAGAATTTTACTAAAGCCTGTTGATTTAACATTTTATATAATTATTTTAACAATTCTTTACCTGATCTTATGTTAATTAAGAGCAATTTTACTGCAGCCTCTTGAACTAACATTTCATATAGTTATTTTAACAATTCCTTATTGCAATAAAAATTAAATCTCAACCTGCACTTTGAAAGTAGATCTACGACTATATTGCACATTTGCCCTTGTTTACCCTATTAGCAATTCGAATTAAAAACATCATCGCTTTATTTAACTTTAACTTAGAATCTTTCTTCAAAGCTCCACAACTTGGAAAAAATCTCGCAAACATTTTCAAATTTTATTTTATTTAAAAAAATCAAATTTTTGAATACATTTTTAGTTTTATACATACATTCAAATAAATTCAAAATTCGTGATTTGAATATATAAAAAAAATCTTTGTAAGCTTGTTTCCTATTTGGTTAGTCCACTTTGAAACCAGGTCATTTTGTGTCGCCTTCAGTGAATCTGAAGATACGACCAGAAAAGACGCACAATTGTCATACAATGGAGCATCGAGTGATGGTGATTCAAAAATTACGTCACTTTTAAGGCTTAAGTCTTTTCTTCTTTTGGTTCCTATTGTCAACTATTATGTGTTGCCTGTCATTGTGAATTCCAAACATCCATAGCTTAATTTGGTTTTCTTTTAAAATGAAGATAACGTTTGTTTTCATTTCTTGCGGTGAGCTTCTTTGAAAATTAAAAAAAAAAAAATAAACCATTGTGGGTTAATACTGAATGATAAGTGTAGAAATCAGTTGAATTTTAAAATAAAATGGTGTTTTTTTTTTGCTCAATCTTCATAGCCTTTCTTTATCACAAATCATGTCGAGTGAAGCTAATGAGCGATGAATAAATAGTTAAGTGACAATTTTGTTGAATCAATTTGAGAAACATGATCAATATTTATTTAGGTCTTTTACGATTATGTTGATTAGCTGGAGAGCCATTATATAATTTGATGGCAGCTGCAAATTCAAATCCAAAATTACCAAATTTGACAATGCTTATTATTTATTATGCTTTATTATTTACTCTTGAAATTTAGTACCAACTTCTGACCAAAATTAATAAGTCTCACTTTGAGTTTTAAAAGACAAATCATTGTAATGAATGAATCTAGCGCAGCGCTCTAAAATTATTAAGTGTACCAAATTTTATTAATTTTCGACAAGAATTTGGGTGGGAAATTATGTTACATAATATATTATAATCCAACAAAGGGATCATTAGACTATATCGCAAATCTGTCTAGTCAAAATTTAAAACAAATTTAACCTTAAAAATCATCATCATTTACATGATAAGGCTACATAAAATGAGTTAACTGAGGAAAATATCTACTACAAAAACAATAAATACCGGTTTTTCAGGCTCTATTTTAGCTTTTTCTATTTTCTTTCAGACAATGTGAAGGCAAGCAGAATTTTGAATATCTTTAATTAATTTGGAAAGTTATTAAATTTTGTTTTAGATTTAACTTAATCCAAGTAAATATTGTTTAACAAAATTGTCTAAAATAAAAAAATAAAATTTGCATAAAATTTACTGTTTACCATGAAATCATGTGTGCATAAAAAGTCATTATATGTCAAATGTAAAAAATATCAGTTTTTCACCGGTTTTTGTGCCGGGCTTTGTTTTTTACACAAATTTTAGGCAAGAAGGAGCTTAAAATTGGAAACCATGCTCAGGATCACTCGGGTATGATCCAACCAAATTTCATCAACTTAGTAGCCTTTAGAGATTCAGTTAAAGACAAGGAGCCTCTGGATTCCAGTATTTCCTGGTGTGGACGATTCAGAGAGTATTGACCTCATTGCTTGGCACAAGACAAGTCCACAACTGATCGACCACGAAGACTACAATATGAAGGTGCCTGATTTTAATCAGATTTGACATTCCGCTGATAGGGAAGATGAATTAAATGCACGACGGAGTACGAACTTGGTCTTATGTAAAAGCCTCAAAATATTAAACAAATCAATGTTACTATAGAAAAAGGTTCATACCAATAAAATTCATTTTTTTTTAAATAATTCCTTTAGTAGTTGAAGCTTAAAACAGAATGCCATGTGATTCAAGAAAATATTAGTTTATGAAAGAAAATAATACCTACGAGTAAGCCGTTGTAGTAGTTTCCTAAAAAAAAAGAACAAATTTTTTGTTACTCCAACTTTTTTTTTTTTTTATTGAACATACTACGAGTATTTACAATTTGGCGGTACTCCAACTTAAAATTTTTATAACTGTACGAATAAAACGAACATTTCCAAAACAAAATATTTAGTTTTAGATTTAACTTAATCCAAGTAAATATTGTTTAACAAAATTGTCTAAAATAAAAAAATAAAATTTGCATAAAATTTACTGTTTACCATGAAATCATGTGTGCATAAAAAGTCATTATATGTCAAATGTAAAAAATATCAGTTTTTCACCGGTTTTTGTGCCGGGCTTTGTTTTTTACACAAATTTTAGGCAAGAAGGAGCTTAAAATTGGAAACCATGCTCAGGATCACTCGGGTATGATCCAACCAAATTTCATCAACTTAGTAGCCTTTAGAGATTCAGTTAAAGACAAGGAGCCTCTGGATTCCAGTATTTCCTGGTGTGGACGATTCAGAGAGTATTGACCTCATTGCTTGGCACAAGACAAGTCCACAACTGATCGACCACGAAGACTACAATATGAAGGTGCCTGATTTTAATCAGATTTGACATTCCGCTGATAGGGAAGATGAATTAAATGCACGACGGAGTACGAACTTGGTCTTATGTAAAAGCCTCAAAATATTAAACAAATCAATGTTACTATAGAAAAAGGTTCATACCAATAAAATTCATTTTTTTTTAAATAATTCCTTTAGTAGTTGAAGCTTAAAACAGAATGCCATGTGATTCAAGAAAATATTAGTTTATGAAAGAAAATAATACCTACGAGTAAGCCGTTGTAGTAGTTTCCTAAAAAAAAAGAACAAATTTTTTGTTACTCCAACTTTTTTTTTTTTTTATTGAACATACTACGAGTATTTACAATTTGGCGGTACTCCAACTTAAAATTTTTATAACTGTACGAATAAAACGAACATTTCCAAAACAAAATATTTAGCCGTTTTTGAGATATCGAATTTTTCAAAAAAAAAAATGTTTTTTTTTTTTTTAATTCAATAAATATTTTTTCTCAAAACTTTGAAAAGCAAACTTTTTAGAAGCTTCTTTATGAAAAAAATCACTAAAATCCGTTAAATTGATAATGTGAAATTTAAATTTTGAAAAAATCGGTATATAGTAAGATCGTCCTTTAGTTTAACGTGAGCACCTGCCTATTATGGCTCAATCCCACGGGAGGCAGATTGGGTCCTGACCATTAACCCCGACATAGCAAGCTATCTCGGTCGCAAAGTTGTGATATGTTGCAGCATATGCACACCTCTCGCTTTGGAGGCGGGGTCTATCTAACACCTCTTGAATTCAAGAAAAGAATCCTGAAAACCATGTGTCTCCGAATTCGGAATAAACCAAGCTACCATGATGCTCCCACTAGGGGGCCTATTTCATAGATAGGGTAAAACTCAACCCCCGACTCAATTGGGCACTATCTCCCATGGTACCAGAATATAGCTTCCGGTGGAGCTTCGCAACCGAGGTCACTTTCAGATGGGCTCCTGCAAAACCCTGGACCTGTCAACCCTTAGGATACACACATCAAAAAGTCGGCCGGGGTAGTAACCAACAACTTAGTTTGCTTTCTTTTAGTCTTCATTCGCCATGCGACTAACTAGGAAATATGCTCCTAGTCTTTTGCTCACCTTACGGCAAACTAGGAAAGACGCTCCTAGTCTTTTGCTCACCTTACGGCAAACTAGGAAAGACGCTCCTAGTCTTTGTTCTAAAGAACTGAGACGACGATCCCACTTTTATTTGCTATTGCAAATAAGATCTCCAGTTACGCAAGTAACCGGAGACTTACCCTTTTTAAACCTTTTTATAACTTTAAAAGTCTCAAGCCACGCAAGCAGCCGGGGATCTCACCAGTTAACTCCCGTCATAACCTAGAAAACCTTAAAAGCCTCCAGCCACGCAAGCAGCCGGAGACCTTACCAATTCCAACCTTCACGACCCAGTAAAACCTTAGAAATCTCCAGCCACGCAAGTAGCCGGAGACTTCACCAATTTCACCCTTCTTCATCCTTATAAAAACCTTAAAGATCTCCACTCACGCAAGTAGCCTTACCAGTTTACCCTTAAACACCCTAAAAAACCTGGAGAATACCTTAAAAACTTCAGCCACGCAAGTAGCCGGAGATTTAACCATCACACACCATTTTGACACCTACTATACTCCCTTGGGTTTTCTTAGTTGCCTAAATCTCTAGCTGATCGAGCAGCAGGGGGGGGGGGTAGGTATACTAAGTAATATCTTAATTTAACTGTTTTTATTAAATTATAGGTCGTAAAAATTATTTTAAAGACAAAAAATCAAATTCTACGCGCCATTTTCGAAAAAAAAAAAATAGATTTTGAAAATCTTTTTTTTTAGCATTTGTATGGTGGGTACAGTTATTTTTTTGTTAAATATTTTTTTTTCCTCACGTCTTGTAGATTATATTGAAAAACTTTTATTTACCAATTTAAAAAAAAAACCGAGCATGAGGTTTTTGAAATATGTACATATTGAGTTTTGATCAAAAACTTAGAATTTTTTTTTTAAAATACAAAAAAAAAAAAAAAATTTTGAATATTCAAACTTTTAGGGAGCTTTAGCATAAAAAACTGATCAAAATCGGTCTTACAATTTTTGTTAAATCAAAAACAAAAAAAAAATGTTCCATGGGGTATACCATTAATAACAATTTTTCGGAATTTTTTTTTCAACCTTTGCCTAGCTAAATTAAATTAATTAAATTTTTTCGTTTTTCATTTTTCATTTTTTTTAAATCTGTTGAACAATTTTTGAGAAAAAAAAATATTTATAAAATTAAAAAAAATCGTATGACAGTTATCGTTATTTTTGGTCTTAAAAAAAAAAAGAAAAAAAAAAAATATGGGGAAAAAATTAAAAATACTATCTACCAAATTTAAAGAAAATCGGCCAAGCCGTTTAGGACGCAGTCGAACAGATAGACAGACAGACAGACAGAATTACGAGACCCACTTTTTTGGTCTTCACTATCATCGTGATATCAACTTTGATCGAAATCTCGAGATCGATTTTTTTTTTCCGAATGCATAACTTGCCTTATAGTACTCGTACCTATAAGTCGCAAGTAAAAAACTATTACAACATGGACACTTTGGTTTCTTTTGCTTCTCTAAGTACATTATAATATATAAATCGCTATGTGCAAATGTTGTATTTACAAAAACGATTAAATGCTTCTAACCTATATTTACCTACTTTTACGAAAAGATGTTAAGATATAAATAGAACTATAAAAGCGGTACCGTCTATAACTTGCAAACAAAGCTAAATTTTTAAAAATATGTTGCCGTTAAGTTAGTCAAAAAATGGCGGACATAATTCGTTTTCACTTTTTAATATTTAAGATAATTCCGAAATGTGTTTGTCCCAATTCCTGGGACCATTCTCGATGTTCTTCCGCTGAGTTTATTTAATAGTAGGAATATTATAAATCTACGGAAGACAGAAATTGAAACTTCAGATGAGTTATAGTCCAGGTAATTGTCAGATGGATTATTCGCAGTTGTCCAAATGCCATCACATCCTACTCGAACTGGGACTCAGCTAAATTATGTTTATACCCTGGAATGTACCCTGAAATTTCTTGTTATCATTTTGCAAAAGTTCCCTTTCTAATATGCTTATCACTTTTTTTTATTATGGTGTATTCCTACTAAAGGGGTTTTAACTACCCTTTACATGGTAAACCCATTGCCAGCGTTATAAACTATAAGAATCTAAGAACAACTTGTACATAGAAACAATTCAACCCTGATTGAATGTCAGTTCATCCACCCGATCTTAGCTCTTAAATTTCTATCCAAAATATAACTCTTGATACCTTCCATCCTTTAATTTTTATAGCTTCAAATTATTCCCACTGACATGAAAACATCCCTTACAGGTTAATAGGTAAAATGCAGTTTAATATCCTTCCCACGGAAGTCTTAAACTATAAACCTTTCCCTGAACATTTACTGCATTTTCTTAATTTTTAATGAGATCCTGCTGCAGCTTTTGTTGATTCTATACTGAACTATTACTGTCCCAAGGATGACTGGCAAGTGAAAACTTCCAAGAATGAAAACCCCCGACGAGAATGATTGAAGATGTAGCATGTACCAAGGATCCTAGAAGAACACACAACTTTTCGAAACGTGTCTCGAGGAAACAGCATCTGTATGTTTGCGGTGGGGCGTGGGAGATAGTTTCAAGCATTTTCCCATCCAACCATAATTCTTCGTTCCATAAGAACGGAAATTAAATAAGTTTTTTCTTATTATTAATTCTGCAGCATTTCACTTCATGGAGTTTCCTCTTTCGAACGAAGTATACTTAAAAAAAAATTACATGTTTTATGATTTTTTTGTTTGCCTTATTTTAATATTTTTTGTTTTTATTGCAAATTTAAAGTAGAAAATTAAATTTTAATAAATTTTCATCCCCATGGTGAATTAAATTAGAGAGACGCCATTAAAAGTTGCACGAGGTTATGGTGGAAACAACCAACGTAGCAGCAGCAGAAGTAGGAGCAACGTGGGAGCGAACATTAAAGGCATCTGCTGCACATTAATTGAATAATTGCTGTTTCACTGAAATTTAGATGAAAACTTAATGAGTGGACATAAATTTGTTTGCCATTGAGGTCATGGATGCGACAGAGGCTGAGGCCGACACAAGCTCATATTATGCTTACACAAGGGCGAGGCATCGGGGTTAGGAAGCGATGTCGAATTGTGACATAATTCCAGCTCATAAAGACGGATTGACAAATATAGTTTATCGAGATATTTGGGTGAAGCTTTCAATAAATACGCAAATATTGTTGGAGCTTTAATTCTCACAATTTGTGGGCCATAATATGGAATTATATACAAAAGTATCATAGAAACGAAAATAATAATTTCATAGACAAGCTCTTGTCTTCAAATGAGAGAACTAGACTTTTGGGTTATTGGTTCATATTTTAAAATATTTTCACTCATTTCAAATTTATATTAATTTTTGTTTTTGAAAAGTGGTTTAACCTTTATTTCGCTTTTTTTTTCTTTCAGGTTAGAAGACATTGCCAGAAATCAGTATGTATGTACCTATTACAAATGCTATACAAATAATAATTTTGGTTGATTTTTTAACTAAAAAATTTTGGTTCCAAGTTTAAAGCTCAATCTTTTCATATTAACAACCCTTACATAAGAAAAAAAATTAAAAAAAATGTTTGTTTGAATGAAAGATAGGGGAGAGTGGGGCACATTTGAACAATGCTTATAAAATTTTACTTTATTGCTCTTTTTTAAAAGTATTTTAAAATTTTAACCTGTCAATACCATATCCATAAACGTCATTGACTTTCCTTGATTCTCACAGTTGTCTCTCGGACTTAGAGGTGAAAGGTCCTTTTGCTAGTGGAAGTGTTTTGTTTTCGTTTTTTAGTTGTAAGAGTTTAAAAAAAAATACTGCACGATTTTAAAACAGGAACAATTTTTTTTTAGAGGAAAAATAAATTTTTAACTTAATTATGGTAAATTTGTTACTGGATATATATCAGTTAAATATTTATAATAAATTTAAGTCACTAGAACAGTTGGGGCAGATTTGAACAAGCGTGTTGGGGCACTTTTGAACATTTTTAAAACTGCCCCGATTAGTTGTTTTTAACATATTTAAGACATTTAAGAGAAAATTTAATCAGTTTCAAGCAATTAATCAAGCACTTTGTTATCTGTTCTATAGGACAAGTATTGGTTTCAGGTAAAAAATATTTTTGTCATATCGTCCGTCAGTCTCTGCGTCTATACGTTCTCTGTCTCATTTTTGAGCTATTGAATACTGAAAATAAAACCTAGGTCAAGCTTTATAGACAGGTTGAACAAAAGTTTAAATTTTTGTAGCTTCAACTATAATATTCTAGTAAGCTATTTTTATTCACACAAATTGAAGCTTAGGCTTGGAAAACAAGCTAAAACTAAATGAACTTAGCGTTGGCTATTTTAAAATAGCTATTACTAGAAAACATCTTTTACTAGCTAGCTTAAGCTTATTCTTATTTACTAAAAATCCAGCTTTTACTTAAAAATTCAAGTTTTAGATTTAGTTTTTTTTTTTTTGATCTTTGTGGATTTTTGTTTTTTTTTTCGACAAATACATGAATATGATATAACAAAAGTATTAATTTTAAGTTTTATTGATAAGTTCTTATTAAAAAATTAATATAAAATTAAAATTTAGAAGTTTTTTTATTCAGTAAAAAAAATTATATCACTGTTCAAAAGTACCCCTTCCAAGTTCAAATCTGGGGCACTTTTGAACATAATAACCTATATTGGTTGTAGACAAAAATTCAATATAAATATTTCGTTAAATGGACCAAATATTTTTCTAAATTGAACCTAAATACCACTGTGCAATGTGAGTAAAATATGAGGCCAATTGCTCGAATATTTTAGGTTTTATCAGTCTGGAAAGCAAAAAGTATTCAAATGTGCCCCACTCTCCCCTACTATTAGAAAGTTCATTGTTCTGGGAATATTTCTTAAAACCTGTGTTGCGAAATTATTAAATGTCACTTTTATTTGTGATGAAGATGATCTTGAAACTATCGGAACGACAAAAAAAAAAAAAAAGAATTATTCATAAAAACACTCTTTTTTCCTCTTTGATTCCTCCTCTACCACATCGTGATTTTTCCTTCTTATTGTTTCCTCATTCTCCAAGACTTTTTCTTCGGATTTTCAATTACAATTCACAAAATAAATTTTTCTATTTTAAAAATCTTTTCTTGAACCTTCCCAGTAAAAAAAAAAAAAAACAGCTGCCTGAATCGCTTTCTGAAACAGAAGTGAGTTTTCCAAGCTAAAAATTCCAATCTCTGGCTCGGCTATTCCATTCTCTAACACATTCATTGGATTAGCCAACGTGTTCGTGATCATCAATCACAGGACCACGGCTTGCTGGGAAGCTAAGTGCTCTCCTCGAAAACTTCCGTTGTTGAATCTCACTAATCTTTACACTCACTCTCCAGACAAGGATTCAGCAAGCTGTTGAATGAATTTCCAAAAATTGGCGAATCTTAATGGCCGAGTTCAGACTCTTCACAAACTAATTTTCCCGATAAAAAACTAAAAGAAATAATGTCGAAATAGAGTCGAAATAGAGTTTGGTAAAGGCTCTTAATTTGGCTAAAACAATAATAATTATTTCTCACTATAACTCAAAACATATTCAAATATTCATTTTGAAAGTTTTTTGGCGTATAAGAGGCTTCCAACCAAGATCTACATTTAGAACCCTGACACATTCCGCTAGCGAAAGAAAACTAGACTAAATAAAGTTTTCGGATTTCCTGCAGTATTGGACAAGGCTCTAAAAATGCAAAACATCTTTATTCTGATTAAGGTTGCAAAAGGAAACACACAGGGTTTTAATCTGCTCCATGAGGCCTTAAGTTCAGATCAAGCATTTCGGTTCTAATCTTGAAAGTCAAACTCATTTCGGATATTGTTTACTCTTTTCTAAAATAGTTGTTTTCTCCAAGTTTGAAATTAAGCTGTCTGTATGTACTCCTGGATGCTGATTCTGTTCCTCGCAAAACACACAGCTAGTGCATTATACAGGGTGATTTGCATAAGGTGTGACAAAAAGCTAGGGCGTGTAGGTTGGACTTAGACAAGAAAAAAATCGTATGGGAGGGGGGGTCTATTTCCCCCCGTTTAGGCGGGAGGGGTTTAAGAAAAAAATCACTTAAAACAGAAAAAAAATTATTAAAAAATAACGGTGATACCTACAGAGTAATGCTATAGCATTTTGAAAAGCCAGAAATACATTCTTTAATTTTGTTTTTAAATAAAGTTGTTCGAGTGAATAGTTTTTGAAAAATTAAATTTTTTTAATTATCGGTCTTATAAGCATACAATAATGTGACAAAGTACTGGATTAATCATATTTCACACATTTTTTCATTGAGAACACCTGCGTGAGAGCATTGGGTTTAAAATTGACCTGCCACTTTTTTATTATGGTGGGGTCGGCTTGGCTTAGGTGCATTTACGAAAGAAAGGATTAACTTTTTTTGTACAAATTTTGTATTATCAGTCTTATAAGCACACAATAAAGTGACAAAGTACTGGATTAGCATACTACAGCCGCACTGTAAGGAACTGGCTTGGCTTGATGAACATTTTAGTGACCATTGGATTGGAAGAGGAGGTCCAATAGAATCGCCGCCTAGATCGCCAGATTTAACTCCGTTAGATTTTTATGCTTGGGGATTCATGAAGAACTATGTGTACGAAGTGGAAATAGAATCTTTGGAACAACTGAAACAACGGATTGAAGTGGCTGGAGTCAAATTACAGGAAAATTTATCAAGTATAAATTTATGTGTAGCAATAAGAAGGCGCTATAATCTTTGCCTTCTACAAAATGGGGATCATATCGAAAATTTTTTGTAATAAGCTTTAGTTAAGAAATAGTTAAAAATTTAAATAAACATTAATTATGTATTTTGTCTAAATATCCATGTATTTCTTATTTTAATTGATTTCAAGATTCAGGAACATTTGTGTTCTTATTTCGCAATTGCATTTTTCTGTCACTAGTTACGGCGTGTAACGTTGCATTATTTAAAAAACATTCGCAGGTCAATATTAATCCAATGCTCTCACGAAGGTGTTCTCAATGAAAAAATGTGTTAATCCAGTACTTTGTCACTTTATTGTATGCTTTTAAGACTGATAATAAAAAAATTGTACAAACAAGTTAATCCTTTCTTTCGTAAATGCAACTAAGCCAAGCCGACCCCATCATAATAAAAAAGTGGCAGGTCAATTTTAAACCAATGCTCTCACGCAGCTATTTTCAATGAAAAAATGTGTGAAATATGGTTAAATACAGTACTTTGTCACATTAAAAAGAAAGTTAATCCTTTCAATCGTAAATTCACCTAAGAATCCAAAAACGTAAAAACTAAAATAAAAGGCTTTTCTTAGAACAAAAGTAGTTTTTGTTATTTTTGATTTTCTCAAAAACTACAAAACATTTTGACCTCCGGTTTTTTGTGTTTGATCAAAAATTAATATGAGCATTGAATATTGAATAAAAAAATAATACTTAATTACGTAAAATTTTGAAAAAAAATTGTTTAAAAAAAAATTTTCATTTTTTTTTTTCAAAATTTTGATTTTGAAAATTAATTTTTCAAAAACTATTCACTCGAACAACTTTACTTAAAAACAAAATTAAAGAATGTATTTCTGGCTTTTCAAAATGCTATAGCATTACTCTGTAGGTATCACCGTTATTTTTTAATAATTTTTTTTTCTGTTTTAAGTGATTTTTTTCTTAAATTGCCCCTCCCGCCTAAACGGTGGGGGGGGGGGGGGGAAATGACACACCTTATGCAAATCACCCTGTATAATCTATTATCTACAGATATACATTCGTATAATGATTTTAACTTGCGACTTATAGGTACTTTAAGTTATGCATTCGGAAAAAAAACTCGAACTCGATATTTTGATGAAAGTTGAAATTACGATGAGAGCGAAGACTAAAAAAAAGGGTCTCGCAATTTTGTCTGTCTGTCTGTCTGTTCGAATACAGCCTAAACGGCTCGTCCGATTTTCTTTAAACTTGGTAGGTACATATCATTTTTAATATTTCCTACCCACACGTTTTTTTCTTTTTTTTTAAGACCAAAAATAACGGTACCTGCCATTCGAATTTTCTTCGAAATTTTATAAATATTTTTTTTCTCAAAAACTATTCAACAGATTCAAAAAATAAAAATACAAAAACATTTCATTTAGTTAAGGCTAGGTAATGGTTAAAAAATTTTTTCCCAATAATGGTTATTGAGGGTACCCTCATTGAACCATTTTTTTTGTTTCTGATTTTCTCAAAAAACGGTACCACCGATTTCGATCATTGTTTTTGCTAATGCTCCCCAAAAATTTGAATAGTATTTTGTATTCAAATTTAAAAAAAAAAAATTTTTGGATTTAAAAAAAATTAATTTTTTTTTTGAAAACTCAATACATATTTCGAAAACCTCATGCTAGATTTTTTTTTTAAACTTCATGAAAGTTTCTCAATATAATCTACAAGATGTGAGAAAAAATGTATTCTACCTAAAAATAAAGGTGTACCCACCATACAAATGTTAAAAAATGGTTTTCAAAAATCGAACTTTTCTCGAAAACGGTGCCTAAAATTTTGATACAAATTTTTTCTTCCAATTAATTTTTACGATCTTTAATTTAATAAAAAAAATTGAACTTAAGATATTACAGCTTGTACCTACCATAGAACCATTTTTTCTAATTTGGAGTTTCTCATACGGATTGTAATGAAATTTTTTATACAGATGCTTCTAAAAAGTTTTAAAAAAAATATCATTTCAAAACTAAAAAAAAAATATTTTTTGAATTTTTGGAAAAAAAAGTCATTTTTTTTTGGAAAACTCCATATCTCAAAATTCGTACAATAATAATAAAATGCAAGACTGGATCGCACGAACTTGCTCTTATGTAAAAGTACTTTGGATTTAAAATACATTTTATAAATACAAAACATGGATTCAATGAGATACAAATGTTCAAATGCATGGAATTGCCTGATTTCCGGAAAAGTATGAATTAACGCAAATAAAGTTTAAAAATCGTTTTATTAAATTAATTTTTTATATAACAAATTTCTTTCAAATTTTTCTAGGACAAAATTTGGGATGCCAATTTTAAGTGCTTAGTAATATAGATTTTAGGAAATAATTTTAAAAAATAATCATTCATACGTTTTCAAGATATTGATTTTTCAAAAAAAATAAATTTGATTTTTTTTTTCAAAAAACAAAAAAAAAATATTTTTTTTTCGAATATTTTTATGTACAATATTATTTTTAAGTTAAGGAGACTCCTACTGAAAATTTTTGGTTAAAATCCTTAGAGCCGTTAATGAAAAAGTCGAAAATCAAAACATCGGTTCTATGACAGCTACCGTTGATATAATTCTGCCCCCAATTTTTTTTCGAACAAAATGTAGTGCAAGTCCATAGTATCACACCTAATTTTTTTTTTAATCAAAATCGTTAGAGCCGTTTTCGAGATAAATAAGGTTATGCATTATGGGTGTATGGGGGGTACCGTTTATTTTAGAGTTAAAAAAAATTTCAATTTCTCCTCTAGGGAATCACCGAAGACCCTTAAGTACCGAATTTGAAGAAAATAAATCCAATAGTTTAGGCTGTACTGAGAGGTAAAAACATACAGACAGACAGACGGAATTGCCGGACCCACTTTTTTCGTCTTCGCTATCATCGTAATGTCAACTTTGATCACAATCTCGAGTTCGATATTTTTTGCAAATGCAGAACTTGCCCTATAGTACCTATATCGCAAGTAAAAAACTAAAGTTGGCGTTCCAAATTTTTTTCTTAATAATGTTTTTTTTTTTTTTTTTTTTTTAATTTTGTATGAAGCGGGCAGACAAAATCACTAAATAATCTGCGCAGACAAAACTTTGACAGATACATTTCCAAAGAGGAAGTCTCCAGGTATGTGGTTTTCGTTAACATTGTTAACAAATAAAGTCAAAATGAGGGGACCTAAAACACGTCCTTGAGGGACCCCTGCATCATATCTAAGTTTGCTTGACTTTTTGGAGCCGTTTTGTACAGATGCAGTAATTTTTTGGAGGATTTTTCCGTAGGCTCGTATAAATTTCGTTGACGGATCAATTACTCAGAGTTTATAAAACAGGGAACTTCTATGGAACGTATCGAAAGCCGCTTTCAAGTCAATGACAAAGGTACATACTTGGAAAGTATTTAAAAGGAGATTCCGATGCATATTGGTCTTAATGTCTAAATATCTCAATGCGAGGAATATATGGTAGCCGGGTAAAGCATTCCACATTCGTATAGTGCAGCTAAAGAGAGAATCTCTGAATTTAACTAACAGTATGTCCGAATCGTGGATGGATGAGCATGGCCTCAGCCTGGCAACAGAGAAAACCGAGATAGTCCTTCTGACAAAAAAGAGAATTCCCACTCAAATCGATTTCCAAATCGGGACCGAAGTGATAACAACCAGCGCCGCAGTGAAGTATTTGGGACTGAGGCTGGACCCGAAGCTAACCTTTTGGACACAAATACGGGCAGCAGCAGAAAGAGCGTCAAAAACAACAGCATCACTGAGCAGATTAATGGCAAATGTAGGCGGACCAACGGCCAGTAAGCGCAGACTACTAATGTCGACGACGCACGCTATCCTTTTATACGGAAGTGAAATCTGGGCGGACGCTCTTAAACAACAGAAGTACCGCAAACTTATGGCGACAGTACAAAGACGAGGAGCTCTACGCGTAGCCAGCTCCTACCGAACGGTGTTAGAATCAGCCGTCCTTGTGTCGCAGGAGTGACACCTATCGATCTCTTAGCGGCAAAAAGGAAGTACTTCTACGAAAAAAAGGCAGAAATTGTATTGGAAGCGGCATCCGAAAGGGCCAAGCAACTTACAACTCAGAAGTGGCAAGAGCGGTGGAGCTCAGAAAGCAGAGGAAGATGGACAGCGAGGCTGATCAGGAACGTGGCTGAGTGGAACGACCGGAAACACGGTGAGGTTAACTACTACGTCACCCAGTTACTCACCGGACACGGTAATTTCAACTCTTTCCTCCACAAAATCGGAAAAACTAACAGTCCAGCCTGCCAGTACGGGGATTAGCAAGAAGACGATGCAAACCATACCTTCTTCGCGTGCCAAAGATGGGAGTCCCTCCGTCAAGACTTGGAAAGAAGTACTGGCGCCATCAGCCCAGATAACATAGTCCAGAAGATGCTACAAAGCTATGAAAACTAGCAAAACATCTGTCAGAGTATATTCTCAGAAGAAGAAAAAAGAGAAGATCCCGCTAGGGAAACATGATGACAACCCCCCTGAAGTAATGCAAAGAGCGGTCCTGGGGGGATAGGTCAGACGCCAATAAGTGTTTTAGAGGAGTTTTAGTCGGTGTGTAACGAGTCCGACACACGGGGATGGTCAACGGGTCAACGTCAAGACAACCTTACGGTGCGTCAAGCATTTCTTCTCGCTTTCCCATAAGGTAAAAAAAAAAATGTCCGATTTTGTGCTCAAGTGGAAACTAATTGGAATATGGTTGAATTGTTTAGGATAAGAGATGCAACTGGCTATTTCACTAGAATACTGTTTTCGAAAACAACGGTAAAATAATAATAATCAAGAAACATTGCTGTAGTATATTATTTAGGTGATAGCGTGTTGAATCTCCCTGATACTGCTGATGCTCATTTAGAAAAACAACCGATCGATCTTAAACCTGATAATTGTAAAAAAGGAGAAATTATAAACAATCCAATAAAAGAAGAAGTTGGAAGGAAATCATTGCCTATAGCTCAGAGAAAAGGCAAACGTAATGTTAAGAAAGTAGAATCTTATAAATTTTAAACTGTATGTACAGAATTGCTTGAATTATGTTCATAATGAAGTCATATTATATTTCTTGAAATTTTGTAACATACATAATATGTATATTAAGTAAGAGTAAGGGGGGAGAGTGTAGTATATTATTTAATAATGTAATGTTCGGATGAGAAGTGTAAACGGAGAATGATATTAATGATCATTAATTACTCTATGTACATAAATGTAACTTTACTATATACTTAATATATACATTCATGACTTGCACTTCTCACCCGTTAAGTAATATCATACGATCTAGGACAGTGGTTATCTAGCGTTAACTGAGTACAGTCGTACAGTCATCCTCATCATAATTAAAAGAATAAACTCTTGAATCTTAAAAGTCATCGGTGGTTTTCTTTCATTTAAAACATAACATTTTGGCGACGAGGAAATAAAAAAAAGCATAGATAAATTGTTTTTCAAAGGGTTTTGAATTCCTGTGTGCTTTAAAATGAAATTGATTGGTAATGTGGAACCTTATGAACGTGGTGACAGTTTTCGAGACTACGAAAATCGATTAAACAATTTCTTTACATTGAATAATATCGGAGAAAACGATAAAAATAGTCTTTTCATCGGAATTATGGGTAAAGCCATGTACGAGTTACTCGCAAAGTTGACTTATCCAGTGTCACCATGTGAAAAATCTTTCTATCAGAACATATCTTTGCTGCGTAGTCAGTTCGCGCCAAAACCGAATAAGCGCTCCGAAAGATTCAAGTTCCATAATGTCGTCCAACAGCAGGGGGAGTCCATAAGCGAGTATATTTTAAGGTTAAAGGCAGCAGCTCAGGATTGCTGTTTTGGAGATTTTATGGATGTCAGTCATGTGTCCACCCAAGATACTTACACACCATTCATGTCATCAACCACAGCGCCGATCATAACAGAACCATTGCCATCCGCCACCGTCAGTACCACCAGCACCAGCACCACCACCACAACCACCACGCCCACAACCAGGGCAACATCAACGCTAACGTTACCGGCACTGTCATTGTCCTATGCAGTCGATTCTAAAATTGGAATCTATAAAATGAAAATCCTCGATGAACAACTGTCTGACCGTTTCATTGTTGGATTAAAACACGAAAAGATCCAACAAGCCTTACTGGAGAACGAAAATCTTACCTTCGAGCAGTATTGTGAGAAAGCCCTCACAATAGAGTCGTCCGAAAAAGCATCAAGCTCAGTTCAAGTGTCAAGAGCCACCAATGCTGTGTATTCTTCTGGTCAGTCAAAAAACCAGAAGCAAGCCTTATCCAAGCCGTCATACAATTCAAAGTCCAGCAACTATCGTTCAAGTGCACAAAATCATCATCAGTCTAAATCAAGTCGTCAACAGAGTCAAAGTCAATGTCATCGTTGCGGAAGGTCGCCACATAAAGATTGCCCTGCAATCAACTGGGAATGCTTTGTGTGCAACCGAAAAGGGCATATAGCACGTATGTGTCCCAACAAGAAGTCAACTGTCCACGTTATCAGTAGCGTGAATTCAATTAATCAACCTGAAATATGTGATGTCGTCATCAATGGAAAACCAGTTATAATGGAGATTGATACTGGTGCTACTACATCAGTAATGTCTGAGGATCAATATAAGTTATGTTTTTCTGATTGTAAAATTTTTAGGAATAAGTCTAATTTAGTATCAGTTACAGGTGGGGAACTAGATGAGCTTGGAACAATGGACTGTGAAGTATGTTTTGCCGGTAAAGTTTTTAATCTTGAAGTCGTAGTAGTTAAAGGCAGTCGTCCAAAAATAAGTTTAATGGGTCGTCCATGGATTGATGCCATGTTTCCGAGCTGGAGAAAGTCGTTTGAAGCCGAGCTGGATGTTTTCAGTGTAATTACAGAGGATGAAATCGTAAGTGAGATCAAAAGTAGATTTCCAAATATAGTTGAAACCACGTTAAATTCGCCAATAGTCGGGTTTGAGGCTGATATTGTTTTGAAGCCAGATGTTGTGCCAATATTTCATGCCCCATATAGTGTACCCTTTAAATTGAGGGATAAGGTCAATGAAGAGTTGAACCGGTTGGTTCAAGAAGGGATTTTAGAAAAAATTAGTGTCAGTCGTTGGGCTAGTCCCATTGTTATCGTTCCGAAAAAGGATGATTCTATTCGGATTTGTGTGGACTGTAAGGTCACAATAAATAAGTGCATAGAGACAATGTATTATCCCTTAAGAAAGTTGCAAGAAATTTTTGCTCAGATTTCTGGATGCACATATTTTTGTGTTATCGACCTTAAAGGTGCATACATGCAACTTTCAGTCAATGAAGAATCTCGGAAGATTTTAGTTATTAACACATTTAATGGTCTATATGTTTTTAACCGTATGGTTTTTGGAGTGAGTAGCGCTCCAGGTATATTTCAGTCCGTAATGGACAGGATCCTTTTAGGTCTTAAAAAAGTCTTGTGCTACATTGATGACATCATCATCGGTGGTGCCAATCTTATCGAATGTAAACAACAATTGTTTGAGGTCCTAAGACGGTTGTCGAAACATAATGTGCGAATTAATTTACAAAAGTGCAAGTTTTTGAAAACGTCTGTTGATTTCTTGGGTCATACCTTGTCCGAAGGAGGCCTTAGCCCACAAAAAGAAAAAGTCAGGGCAATATTGGAGGCTCCTACGCCGAAAAATTTACAGCAGCTCGAATCGTTTTTGGGATTGCTAAATTTTTATCACCAGTTCTTGCCTAACATTTCCTCAGAGTGCTTTGCTTTAAATAATTTAAAGAAGAAAGGTGAAGCGTTTATTTGGTCATCAAAATGTGAAGAAGCATTCAGAAAATGTAAACAATTGCTGGTGAATGCTGAAGTGTTGGAGTTATATGACCCACAGAAAGAGATAGTTCTCTCGACAGACGCAAGTCCAGTAGGGGTAGGTGCGATTTTGGCACATGTTTTGGATGGAGCTGAAAAGCCCGTATTTTATGCTTCATGCACATTAAGCTCTTCTGAGCAAAATTATTCTCAACTCCACAGAGAAGGATTAGCTGTTATTTTCGCCATAAATAAGTTTCACACTTTTATATATGGTCATCAGTTTACATTGTGCACTGATAACATGGCCATAAAAGAGATATTTAGTCCAACAAAAAGTAACTCTGCTGTAGCCTTTGCCAGACTTCAGCGGTGGTCTATAGTTTTATCTCAATATCAGTACAAGATTATTTATAAAAGAAGTGCAAAGATGGCTCATGTTGATTTTTTATCAAGACATCCAATACCCGTTGATTCTGGAATAGAGCACATTCCAATCAATTTTTTTGGATCAGATCAGTTAATTGATTTTGATTTAGTTAGGAAAGAAACTAAAAATGACGAAATTTTGTGCTCAGTTTTTAAATTCCTGAGTACAGGATGGCCAAAAAACGTTGATTTAAAGTTTCGGTTATATTTTTTAAATAAAAATGCCTTATGCACTGATGATGAGTGTGTATTTTATCATCATCGTCTGGTGATTCCAGAAAGCTTACGTTTAAAAGTGTTAAATGTCTTGCATGAGTGCCACACTGGCATGGTACGAATGAAGATGCTTGCAAGGTCATATGTTTGGTGGGTGGGTATAGATAAAGCAATCGAAAGCTTCGTAAAAAATTGCAACATTTGTCAAGCAACTCAAAATGTACCTAAAGAAAAATGTGACACTATATGGCCTCCCGTTAAGCAGGCTTTTTTTTCGCATTCATCTTGATTTTTTTCATTTGAAAGGAAAAACGTGTTTAATAATAGTTGATGCGTTTAGTAAGTTTTTTATTGTAAAAGAAATGACAACAACAACCTTAACGTCATTACTTAAGGTTTTAAAGGAAGTTTTTGTAATTTTTGGGTTCCCTCGATGCATAGTCTCCGATAATGGTCCCCCATTTAGCGCATATCTGTTCAAACAATACTGCCTAGCCAACAAGATAGAATACAAACCGACACCACCCTATCATAGTCAAAGTAATGGGTTGGCAGAACGTGGTGTTCAGACTACAAAATCTGCTTTACAGAAAATGTTGCTTGAAAAGCAATCCAGTTCGGACTTAAGCGCTTTTATATTTGAATTTTTGATGGTTTATAACAACACTCCGTGTACGGTTACCGGTAAAACACCTTCAGAGTTGATTTTTTCATTTAAGCCTTTAAATAAATTAGATTATATTAATCCAAAAATTAAAAATTTTGATAAAGATGTACACTGTAGTAATAGTAATTTAAACCATGAAATAAAAATAAAAATCCCAGTTGTTAAAGAAAATGTAAATTATAAGAAATATTCTGTGGGCGAAGAAGTAATGTATAGATCGGAATTAAAACAAATTGTGAAATGGGTACCAGCAGTGGTAAAAAAAGTAATAAGTAGCTTAACGTATTTAATTGAATTGAACTCGAAAATAAGATATGTTCACCAAAATCAACTAAGAAAGAAATGTTCTAGCTCTGATGTTCGCTTTACAAATTTAAGGGGTGATAGCGTGTTGAATCTCCCTGATACTGCTGATGCTCATTTAGAAAAACAACCGATCGATCTTAAACCTGATAATTGTAAAAAAGGAGAAATTATAAACAATCCAATAAAAGAAGAAGTTGGAAGGAAATCATTGCCTATAGCTCAGAGAAAAGGCAAACGTAATGTTAAGAAAGTAGAATCTTATAAATTTTAAACTGTATGTACAGAATTGCTTGAATTATGTTCATAATGAAGTCATATTATATTTCTTGAAATTTTGTAACATACATAATATGTATATTAAGTAAGAGTAAGGGGGGAGAGTGTAGTATATTATTTAATAATGTAATGTTCGGATGAGAAGTGTAAACGGAGAATGATATTAATGATCATTAATTACTCTATGTACATAAATGTAACTTTACTATATACTTAATATATACATTCATGACTTGCACTTCTCACCCGTTAAGTAATATCATACGATCTAGGACAGTGGTTATCTAGCGTTAACTGAGTACAGTCGTACAGTCATCCTCATCATAATTAAAAGAATAAACTCTTGAATCTTAAAAGTCATCGGTGGTTTTCTTTCATTTAAAACATAACAATTGCTACATCTGTTACAGTTCTTATTTTATCATATTTATTGCACTTTTTGGGTTCTATCCAGGAGATTTAAGTAGGTTATTGAAAGACCTCCCAAATATGGGAACTATACTCAAGCTTAGGACGAATATTGACATTAAAGATTACAGACAGATCAGAAGGGGTGAAAATGTCTTGCATCGTGGAAGGAAACCTAAGCACTTAGTAACATTTTTGGCGACGTGAAATATGTGAGACAATATTGAGGTTTTGACAGCTCTATCGAGATCAAAATAATTTAATGAGTTGTCGTTCTAAATCCCGATCCGAAGAACAAGGACGTGTAACTGAAAATGAATATGAGAACATGAGGGTAAAGCCGTCAGCAAAACAATTTAATGGATAAGAAGTTTCAGACAAAAGATCATTGATGAATACGAGAAAAAGAGTTGGAGACAAAACGGAGCCCTGTGGCACACTAACATTTATGTTATGAATTTTAAACTTAAAACCATTCAACACAACTTGTAATGAGCAGTTCGAAAGGTACATAGTTTCTAATCAAACGAATGAGAGATTCATCGATAACAAATGCACGCATTTTCGATAAGAGAGCTTGATGCCAAACTCTATCAAATGTTTTTGAATTATCAAGTCCAATAATCTTACTTTCTCCAAAACAATGAAAACATTTCTGTGAAATCAATCATCAGATCACCAGTGGAGCTATTGCTATGGTATATCTCAAGTTAAAGATACTTTATTTAATTTTTTAATAAAATCGAAGTATTTATAATGTTCTATATTTAAAAATGCACTTTGCAAGTTACAACATTGTCGTTCATCAACTTGTTTTTCTAAAACTTTCCACCAGCATCGCATCCAATTAAAAGTTATCAACGAATTTAAAAAAGTTTACAAAGTGTTTCTTTGTTGCGTTGTATATTCCTACACATAGGTAATACCCAATTAACTAAAACTCTTAAACACACACTTTTCCACTTCATCACGTATTGAAGGAAAACGCTTAAGTTCCAAAGTGTTCCTCTTATCTTGCTTAAGCAAGTTTTCTGGGAAATGACGACGACGACGACAGCGGTGCACTGGTTACTCGTACAATTTTGAAGTAATCACTTTCCCGTGCGTCGTCGTTTATGTTTACGTCGTGTTGTCGTCTTCCTCGTTCATCTCTCTCTCTCGCTGACCCCAAATCCATCACCATCGATTCTCTACAATATCCATAAAAAGTTTAAATTGATTTTTTATTATTAAATCCCCTTGTTTGTGTGAGTTAGGTGAAATGGAAAATTTCTCACTGACATGCCATGTAATTTTCTATTATTTTTAGATTTTAATTACATAGACTTATCGTTAATTACGAGCTCTTAATCGGTTAAATAAAAAGATAATAATAAGTTGGCGGCAAATTATGGGCTATGGTTTAAAATCGGTGTCGGTACTTGGTGTGCGGAATCAACAACACATTGAATTCTCTTAGTAGTTTAACTGTAATTGGTATAAATCAAAGCGTTTTATTGGTCTATGTGTTTGAGGTAATAAAAATGTCATAAACGGCTTTATTTTCGATAAGAGACTGCGACAGTAAATACGAGTAGAATAGAAACAAAATTGAATCTTTCTAAATGGATACAAATTCTTAATCATAAAAGCTCTTTTAAGGAGTTCGCCAATTATTATCTTCCGCATTACTTGGCAGATTTCTGTGAAATTAATTTTCTCATATTATTTATTTTCCACAAGCGTGCTTTGGAATAGTTTTGGTTTTGATATTTATTAAGTCTAAAGCATTAGCAAATGTTGGAATGTTTCATACTCAGAGCTTCGTCCTATTGTTCACCGTGTTAATAAAAGATTATTTATTTAATTTATTTAATTAAGGACTATACTTTTAGAAATTGGATAGTGTTTTTATTGAGAATTTTTTGTTGAAAAAAAAAATTTCAAAAAATGTTTAGCCTTGATTTTATTTAAACACTAAGTATTGAGGATTGTCAAGTTGACATTGTTATTTAAGCCATTTAAAACTAAATTTCAGAAATGTCAACGTGGCATAAATTTTAGCTTTTTTGCTGTAAGTGTAAATGTTCAGCTTGAATATCTCGAAATGTTTTAGTCTTAGCCCAAACTTTTTTTATTTATTGCCCGAAAAAGTTAAATGGCATTAGAGTTTTCAGTTTCGAGTTTCTTGTTTGTTTTAGGTCAAAACTTTAATTATTGTGAATTTTCAAAAATAACACACATTTGGAAAGCTCTTGGAGAACAAGTGTTAATTATAATTCTTAACTATTCCTTGTGCGTGTTCTTGCAAGAAATGGAGAAGACGTTTAATTTTTTGCCGAGTTCGAATGACTAAGATTTGAAGTTCTTTTTTATGAAAATGTCTTTTGTCACTTCTTTGCAAGAGGCAATACCTCTAAATATATATTTTTTTTGTTGAGACTCGATCGCAGGACTTTCGGCATGACAGTCCATTGCACTAAGAATTCCGTCACAGATTGCTTGGAACTTTCTTTCTAGATATCTTCTTTGGATATTTACGACAGAAAACGCGAGAAAGAGAATTTTCAGAACTTCAAGCTGAACTGCTATACTCTGTCCAACAAACATTGTCAGTACAGGCCTTATGGGAGAGCTTTTTCTAAAACAGTGGCGCCTGATGCACCCTCACTACAATGCGTTAGAAAAAATGCCACTAAAAAAAGACCAAGCCACTGACTTTTCTTAAGGAATTGTTGTTGTAATTCTTTGCAAAAAGTTGTACAACCCAACACGACCGTCGCGTCGTATCCCACTGCTGATGAGATACTGTCAAGAGTGTCAAGTGTCACTAAATACGATCGTGCGCTCTTTATCTACATTAAAACAGAGTTATCATTATCATTCTCAATTGCAAGCAAGGAGCTTTTTCAGTGGTTTTTTTAAGGAGCTTTTGGGATTTGAAGCTTTTGAGAACACATTTTAAGAAGATGAGTATGTTGAGTGTTGTCGTATTGCTTTTCAACTTAAAAAGAACGGCGCCTATTACTCGTATCTTACCGCTTGTTGTTGTGGGAAAAGGTAAATTGAATATTGTTTTCAGTCGTTTTAAATCGGCAGACGGTAGCCCTACGCGTTTTTTACTCTCATTTGCGGCGATTTATAATGTAAACTACGGAATCCCTGTGAGAGCTTTAAAAGGTGACACACTTATGCATGGCAATGCAAACAGAATGAGAGACAAATGTCCTATCTTCCCTGTACTGACAATTTTTATTGGACAGAGTTTAGACACAATCTGAGTTCTTTTAATCTAGTCCACATTATTATGAAAACAAAGTAAATTAAAAAGAAGACCCCAAAGGTCTTAAATCTGTTAATCTGTTTCCATTCCTTCTTAAGTCTTTTAACGATTGATTGTTACCGCTCAACATGCTTATTGCAAAAAGAGATTATTAAGCACGGCTCTATACATACTTCCACGAACTAACAAATATTCCCTTGATCATAAAGAGTATACTATTGGTGGGTTTCTGGTTATAGGGGGCGCTTTTAACAATAACATCTGCTCTGTTATCTCTGGAGAATAATCAAATGCTGAATAGCAAGATTATAAATTCAAAACTGGATGAGTTTTCTGAAAGAAAAAATGTCAGTAGACATACGCCGGAAGGTGGTGTTTTATCTCCTCTACTTTCGAACTTGCAACTGTTGATATGCTAAGAAGCGAAGAGCTGCAGAGCTATGCGGAAAAATTTCCTATTGCGGTATCGCGAAAGCATCCAATCTTTCTGTTCCGTATGCCTACCGTCCATGTTTTCCCTTAAAGTTTCTTCACAGTAAATCAATAATTGGATTTTCCACTTCGACATTCTGAATGATCAATTTCATGTTACTTTGATTACACCATTCCCCAAATAATTGTTAACACAGAACTTTTAACATCTGGAGTTGATCCAAGTTGTGGATATCTCTAAGCAAGCAAGTTTAATGTCTAATAAGCAAGCACGGCTTAAAGTATTTCCGAATGATTTCTGTAGAGTCTGTATGGATGAGGAAGATGAAGAATTTGTTCCTAACATTCTATGTACCAGTCCTGCTATATCCGAAAGAAGATTTTTACTACAATGATCATCCTAGTGATCTGCCAAGTATGAACGTCAGCAGTCTCTCAAGAAAGCCTCCTAGATTTATGTCGTATTTCTGATCTAACTGCGTTACTTTTTCTTGGCAGGTACCGATATCAAGCCGACCTATCCAATGTTATGTTAGGTGGACAGTTGATCTTGTTACCGTCCCACTTAAATCAATGAAGATCCGCCATTATACCATAGGGATTATGACTGTCATTATATTGAAACCTATGATAATCCTATGTCATTCAAGCCCGTTAAGGGTGTTGATGAGTTTCATCAAGCTATAACCGAAAATGTTGAAGAGTACTTCAAAGTCAAATGTCGAAGAGTACTTCGAAGTGAAGTAATGTATGTCGTCACATAATCATCGTGTTGAGGAAAGGTGAACGCCTTTCATGTGCGTGATCCTTTCCCCCATTTGAGAAATCAACATTTCACCAGGCCCGTAGGAGCATGTGGCTCCTTGCAACTTCTGGTAGATGAGTTTGATAGGTGAGTGTTTGGTGTAGATGTCCGTTTGTTTGGTCAGTATTGCTGATTAAGTGGAAGGGGCTGTTTCTTTGCTCAAGAGGCTTTAACCAATCTTAGGGAGAGGTCGCCTTATCAACTAACTGGTTCACCGGAGAAGTGGGAATCGCTGGTGTATAGGCTAAGTGCCCATTCTCCGTTTGTTGTCACTCCTGCAAGAAACATGTGCATCGTTCAGTCATTATTTTAAACATTTATAAAAACTCAGGGTGCCGTTTTTCAGAAAAATACCAATTTTGAAAACCGGTTTTTAACATTTGTATGATTGGTAGGTACCGTTACTTTTAGATACAATTATTTTTGTTTTTACATCCTAAAAAACAGTTTAAAATAAAATTTGATTTTTTTTAAACCTTTAAAATAAATTTGAAAAATTTCTTTACTGTGGAACATCTTTTGAGAATAAAAAAAAATTGATAGCATTTCGAAAAAAAATTCCTGTGATGGGACAAATTAAAAAAATGCTTTCTATTAAGTTTAGAGAAAATCGACCGAGCCAATTAAGCTGCAGTCGAACAAATAGACAGACTTGCAGAATTGCGAGACCCATTTTCTTTGTCTTCCCTATCATCGAGTTCGATTTTTACAGAACGCATAACTTGCCATAGTAGTACATAGGTAGGTATAGCAACTAACTATCATCGCCTCTAGAAGAATTTGCGCCCAATAATTTTAAAAATTTTCTAATATCGATCTTCAGCTTTATTAATAATAGAGAAGGGGGAACTGTTTGTATCACTATTTGTTATGACTGTTCTATTGTTCTATTGTATTGAACTTACCATAGTCTTCGAATAACGGTGAATGTATGTTAAATTGCAAAACAATGTGAGTTGAAAGTTTTTTTTTCAACAATGAGAGAAAAAAAAAATCAAAATTCGTTGTAATGAGAGTGATGTGATTTTTTTTGTTTATTGTTATTGTTTTCACTTGTAACAATGGCACGTGCATTTCTAATGGCTTCTTTTGATGTTGTGTAATTTCTGTTGCGCAATTTGTCTAATGTCTCTGTGATTTTTATAAAATTGAAAAAAAAAAAAACTAAATATTATTGCGATGACAAATCAATAAGGACAGTTTTTCTTTAGGTAAATGAAAAACATTTTAGATTTTTAAGTTCTTATTTTAAGGTGACAATTATAGCAAGCATATAATCGTAAGTGTTTTAAAAAAAATGTCTTTTAACCGGGATCAAACGCCTGTTAAGTAAAATAAAGAAGCCTGTTAAAATTTCAGATCTAAATAATAATGTTGAGAGCTACCCCATCGTAGCTTTCGGTTTTCCATATTTGAAATCTTACAACTTAAGAATTTCAAGTCATAAATAGTAAAATTTTTGTTGAAAAAAATGAATACTCTGTTAAAATGGTCTTTAGGTATTTAATTGTAATTTCAACCATTTTTAAGTTACCACTTTACTTCTTTCCTTTGTTCTGTTAAAGCTCCCCTAGTCATCAGTTCTTCGTTTTCTATATTAGGAAACCCATTTGCTCTACGATTCAGAATAGTCTACTTCCAGTTGCGTAGCCCAATCGCTTTTTTATTCGAGATGGTTGTGGTTGGTTGGTCTATTAAGCAGAGTTTTAGTCTTCCTTGTCCTTGAACTTGGGCGCTGAGATTTGAAGACTTACTTGGCTCAAGGATTGTTGTTCATTCACTCAATATGGTCGACTTGTTTTGAGTTTTTTTTTTTGACTACATCCATATTTTGCTGAAGCTCATAGAATTTGCGATTTTATATTTTCCCCATTCGTCCTCCTGACAAACATGCTAGATATCCGTCAAACAATTTTTCCATGGAAATATCCCAGTTTCAGATCTTCCATTCTGCTTATCGGTCAACACTCGGCGCCTTAAAGTAGGTCTAGCAGTATGTATAAGGGTTTAAAAGAGCGTACACTTCGTCTTACGAGTAAAGTGATTTTAACCAATTTTTGACCAAACAAATTTAACAGTGATCTCCTAAGGTGATTCTTCTTCGGATCTATGTATACTTAGGTATCGTTCGTGGAGTTCATGTTTACGTCGAGATAAATAATCTCCTTACTACTCGTAACTTGAAATTCTTGCTATCAACAAACAAAATCCTTTTCATTGGACATAGAACGATCTATACTTTAAGAGCTACAAGTATTGCCTGATCTTCTTTCGCTGTGAAGGATTTAGTTTAGGAACGTAAGGAACGGCTGCTGTTGTTGATAACCTCTTCATACTTCAATAGTAGGAGAAATTCGTTGAAAATAGAACCCTCGCTTGGCCTGATCTGGACACCATCTGCGATACCGCCTATTTGCCGGAACCATATATGCATGTTTTCGAGCAGTCCGGAAGAGCCATTCTCTAGTTGCACATTGCACCGCGAACTTATCCATGTCACACAACCCAACTGGATCAGTGTTCTCGAGTTCGGCCCCATAGATTTGATGCTGAATGGCATCAAATAAGGATTTTAAATCGATCGAAAGATGGTCTCGATTTGAATTTCGTTGTTCTCTTCAAGGCTTTGCTACACATTGTAAAGATTTGGTCTAAAATCGATTTGCCGGGCCGGAAGCCAGACTGATACTTTCCATCTATAGTGTTGCCGAACCGATTAAGGACCTCACATAGTGCGTTGAATAATCTTATAAGCGATATTTAGTAGGGATATGCCTCGATAGATCTTGAAAAACATAGCATCACCGTTTTCGTAGATGGAACTGATGGTCCAGTCATCGGCCATGCTGGTTGATTATTTGATGAATGCACATTACCAACCTACCCTACCAAAACATTGCTTCCCTATGGAAAGAGTTCTGTAGGTGAAGTGTTAAATCTTGCGGCCTTCTTGTTCTTAAGTTTGTTTATAACTAAAGTTTTATCTTCTATACTGGCTGGTGAAACTGGTTTTTCAGTGATTTGAAGTGGATTATCATAGAGCAGGAACTATTACAAACTTTAGATGATGCCCACTTAGCAGCTGCTAGAAATTTTGCTTGAAAACATCTACCACCATGTCTGTGGTTCGGTGACTAGGTTAAGTTCATTGTTTCGGTCTTAAATCCAGCAGCCAGTTATTTGACTTTCATATAAAATATCCGAGTATTGTTTCAATCGCTAGACTCTTCGATTTCCTTGATTTGGAAGCCTTATTATTATTATTATTATTATTTCAAGCTTTATTCACTCATTAATTCTTAGCTTAAAAATTTACATGAATAGGAAATTTGACATTATTTAATGAATAAAAGTTATGGTAATTAAATTTTTTTTTTTTTTTTTTTTTTTTTTTTTTTTTTTTTTTTTTTTTTTTTTTTTTTTTTTTTTTTTTTTTTTTTTTTTTTTTTTTTTGTATTCAGATATAAATGTTTAATGTGTATGTACTAAATTTTTCAATATAAAATTTTAAGAAATTTGAGCATAAGCCTCCCCCAAGTTTCTCCATCTTCTTCTGTCGAGTGCTTCTCGCCAATAAAATGGGCATGTAGCCCAGATGTCATCCTTCCAGCGTTTGAATTGTCCACCCACATTTCTTTTTCCATTTAGAGGTACCCATTCTGTTGCTAATTTTGTCCAACGGTTATCAGATGTGCGCATGATATGCCCAGCCCATTCCCATTTAAGCTTTCTGAGTCTATGTCTGACATCTTCAAAATTAGTTTGACTTCTTATAATCCTATGGTTGATTCTTTGAGCGATGCGGACGCTTAAAGTAGCTCTCTCCATTGCTCTTTGACACGATCGGAGTTTGATTTCAGCGTTTTTAGTAATTTGCCACGTTTGGCACCCATAGGTTAAAACGGGGAGTACTGTCGAGTCGAACATATATTATTTTCTTGTTTTATTTGAAACGTTCAAATCGAGTAGGTACTTAACATTCCAGAACTGTCTCCAGGCGCTTGTCATTCGATGCTCTATATCCTTCATTTCTCTGTCTTTGAATGAAATAATTTGACCCAGGTATGTATAGTCCTCAACGTACTCAAGTGATTTACTATCCACAGTAATTGCATATTCATCACCATTTGTCATGATTTTAGTTTTTTGCTGATTTGTTGATAGGCCAATACTTCTACATTTAGAGCACAATTCGTTTAGCATAGTTTGAAGCTCTTCACTGGTGTTTGCGATTATTATGATGTCATCGAAGGTTTGAAAGACATCTGCCATTAATCTTTAGCCCTTTGTGCTCCCAGTCCAGTTGTCTAAATACTTCTTCTAGAGCTGCGGAAAAGAGCGCCGGCGAGAGAGGGTCTCCTTGTCTTACACCTCGTGATATTTTAAACTCTGGTCCGATAAATTCCGTTTTTATTCTCGCGGTGCTTCTGTCGTACATATCCTTTAAGATTCTAACTATTTTGTCGTCTATACCTTGGTTCAGAAGTGACCTCCAAATAAAACTCTGTTCGACCGTATCGAAAGCTTTTGCAAAATCGATGAAAGCAAAGTAAACAGTTATGTTATATTCCTTGCATTTTTCTATTACTTGGCTAACAGTTTGTAGATGATCCATTGTTGAAAAGCCTGATCTAAAGCCAGCTTGTTCATAAGGCTGATCAGTTCTCTTCGTGACGTTGTGGGGTACACTCGTGTCGAGAATTTTCTATAATCTATCTAATCATTGTAAACTTTTATACCTTAAAATGTATTGCATATGTAATCAGAAAGTTGGAAGTCGGGATGCTAGAATTCAGTGTCATCATTGTAAAACTTTTTTTCATTTGAATTGTGTAAAATTGAAAACTGTTGACAGAGATTATATGACCAAAAATAATATACCATTTGTCTGCCCAAAGTGCAACAAAAAGAGAAGAGTATCTCTACGTCACTCTCCACCACAAGCTCAAGTGAATACACCTGTATTGTCTGCATCTGACTTACAATTCCCAAACACATCTCCATCTACATCACCACTATCAGCTCCAGCACCACATTCTGCATCACCACCACCACCAGCCACACATAGTAATCCGCCAACCATCAGTCCACCAAATGCAATATCATCTTCACAAATCACATCAGATCGCTCGTCGTCTGTTCTGCACCCTCCACCTCTGCCACCACCTTCTTCATCATTATCTCAAATGCATGCTCCCGATCAGGCCTCTTTGCATCCGAATATCAATCTAGAAAACAGCAACAACACCTCGCAAAAAATAACACTTGAAGTGGTCTATAGAGAAATTATGTCATTGAATAGAGAAATAATTTCTCTGAAAGAGATGAACAGCAATGCTCTCTCACTGATAAGTAAGCTACAAGAGGAAAAGTGCAACTTGATGACCAAAGCAAATAGCCTTTCCACCAAAGTTAATTATTTACAACAAAAAAATCTAAATAAATGTGTTGACATTGTTGGTTTACCAAATGTACAGAATGAAAGTGCATTGACCTCAACAGTTAAGCTTCTTACGGAAGGTCTAGGTGCGAACATCACTGCGAATGACATCAAACATTGTTATTTAAAATCAGTCAATAGAAATAATAATGTCTCTTCAACTGTAGCAAAGAAACCTATCAACATAGTATGTGTTAAGTTCAAGTCTTTAGAATGTAAGCAGAACCTTTTATCTATTCAACGAAAGAAGCATTTAACTACTTGTGTATTTGGCGATGAGCTTGGAAAGAAACCTATTTTTATAAATGAGAGTCTTACTTCATTTAATAGATTATTGTTTAATAAGGCTAGACAGGTTAAAACAGAAAAGAAATATTTATATCTTTGGATAAAAAATGGAGTTATTTTAATGAAAAAACAAGAAGGAGCATCTACTCTGCGCATATCTTCCTTGGAAGATCTTGATAAAATTATTTAACAATGGCTAAAAGTCTTTTATCAATTTTAAATGATGTTTCATTAGTTACTCCTTTTTGTTTTTTTGATAAAGAAATGTATAAAAGTGTTTTTCACTCTGATAATTATAATAATGGTTTTTTTATAGTGCATCTGAATATTAGAAGCTTGCGTAAAAATTTTGATTTATTTTTAACTCATTTTGAATCTCTTGTGAAAAAGCCTGACATTATCTTTTTTACTGAAATTTGGATTTATGAGCATGAAAAGAATTTCTTTAGTATTCCCGGTTATGTGTTTCATGCTAAGTGTAATAATACGTATGCGTCTGGTGGTACTGCTGTCTTTTTTAAAGAATGTTTAAACTGTGAGTATACTAACACAGATCTTTTAAGTTCGGATATGATTACGATTTCTCTCACTATAAACGCTGTTAAACTAGTTTTTATGTGTTTTTATAGATTCAATCATGTAAGTGAAGATGTTTTTATTACGGAGCTCTCCTCTATTTTAACTTCTCACAATGCTAAAAATTTGTTTATTGTTGGAGATATCAACATCGATATTTTAAATGAATCCTCTTCTGTAGACAACTACTTATCTTTGATGTCATCAAACGGTTTAGAATCTTGCATAAATGAACCAACGCGAATAACTCCCACATCAAAAACCTGCATTGATCATATTTTTTCAAGAATCGATCTTAAAGCCAATTTTAGACTAATAAGTTCTTTATCAGATATGAATATTACTGATCATTGCATGACCTGTCTCTTATTACATTTTAAAGATGAACCACAATGTAACATCCTAAATCCTATCTCGATTCATCAATTTATAAAAATTAACTTTGAGCATCTAAACTCTTGTTTGATTTTTGAAAGTTGGTTTGGAATCTTTTCTACGTCAGATCCTTCTATTGCCTTTGAATTATTTATTTCAATTTTGCATAGTTATGTTAATCAAAGCTCAGAAGTGTCTAGGAATAGAAAAGGTAAGCTCAAAAAACTGAAACCTTGGATTTCCACTTTTTTACTAAAAAAAATTGATAAGAAGAATAAATTAAGACTTAAGTGTAAGAAACATCCGTATAATGCTCTCCTTCGTAATAATTATGAACTTTTATGCAAAGAGATTAGTTTTGAAGTTCCAATCTGTAAAGAAAACTTTTATATGAATAAATTCCATAAAGCCCATGGAAATTCGAGAAAAGAATGGGGAATAGTTAACGAATTGTTTAATAGAAGAACAACTTTCGATGTTCCTCAAAGTTTATCGTACCGTAACTTGAATATAGTCAATCATCTAGAAATGGCAAAGCTTTTCAATGATTACTTTATAGATATACCGTTAAAAACGCTTAGTGATGCAGGGTTTAATCGTTCTTCATATAACTGCACGGATACTTGTTTTAATGATTTACTTCAATGTAACAGTTTTTTTTTTGAGCCTATTTCTTCTTTTGAAGTATTTAAGGTCATAAATACTCTGGAAAACTCAGATTCATTTACGTTTCATAGTTTTTCAAATAATTTTAGTAAGAATGTTTGCTTCAATATTGTAGATATTTTAACTCACTTATTCAATAAAAGTGTTTTTCAAGGAAAGTTTCCAGAGTGTTTGAAAATAGCTGAGGTTATTCCTATTTTTAAGAAAGGAGCCAAAAACAGTATTACAAATTATAGGCCAATCTCTCTTCTGTCAGTTTTCTCAAAAATTTTCGAGAAAGTTATAAAAACAAAAATGCTTTTATATCTTGATAATCTTTCGTTTTTTAGCACAAATCAATACGGTTTTAGAGCAAAATATTCAACTGAGGATGCATTGCTAAACTTTTGTTCTAATGTATATATAAGTATGGACGGAAAAAAGTACACGGCTGCTCTTTTTATTGATATAACAAAGGCTTTCGATACCGTCGACCATGACATTTTGCTTAGTAAATTAGATAAAGCTGGTTTTAGGGGTTTTATTCTCGATTGGTTTTCTTCCTTTCTTAAAAATAGAAAACAAAAGGTTCGAATAGGTACAAATTTTAGTGAAAGTCGCAATATTGAAATAGGTGTTCCTCAAGGATCTGTCCTTGGCCCGATTTTATTCCTTGTTTACATCAATTCTATTTTCAGTTTAAAATTAAAAGGAACTAAAACTGGTTTTGCTGACGATATAGCTTTTGTATATTCTACTTCATCCTTAATAGACCTGATTTCAGACATAAATCATGATTTGGAATTATTAAGACATTGTGTTGCGCGGCCGTTTGCATACCTGGATGGCGTAGGTGTTGCAACCTAGGCAGGTGATTCCATTCTTGCCATCTCTCCACCCAGCTAAACAATCTGTTTTAGAACACCAATATTTCCCATTCTGTGCAGTGCAAATGGGCTCATGTAAATTCATGGTTTCTGAAAACAAGAAATAATCATTAATATAAAAAGAATATTATAATGGTGCAGTGTTCTGTGAAAATCCAAAAACTTAATCATAGGAATTTTCACTTCACAAAATACTCACCTAAGAACTACGCTTCTTACCCTAAAAACATATTAAAATGTTCACTGTCATCTGTAAATGAAATAAGAATAATAAAAACATAATTAAATTCAATTATAATAATATAATTTCAATAAATAAAAACTTACCAGAGCAAAAGTGAACACGCCGCCATAATGATTGTTTTGATTGTGACAATTAGTTGAAATTTTTTTGGTTACCTTGAGCAATGGACACTTAACCTGTTGGTCACTTTATTGCGCACGAAAGTAGTTCCGTCTCTTTCTGTTTAGAGGTAAGGGGCGAAGTATTTTAATACTCTGACGCATGCGCAGAAAAATATTCTTGCAGTTTAGAATGAATTCAATTAATAAATTCGAGGGTGAGTTTTAATGGTTTCAGTGTTATCAGAGGTAGGGAAATTAGGTATGAAAAAGTATTTTGTAGATAAAAGATACAATATTTAATTATATTTGAAGGATATGATATTAGTATAAGATTAGAGTTTAATGAGAGAAATAAGACTGAGATAGACATACAGAAGGGGGTGGTGTTATGAATATGTGTGTGTGATGAATTTTGGACATGGATAAAAGGGGGGGATTATTAATGATAGGGATGGAAGACAATCCTGAAACTATTATTATTTTTAACAGTAGGGTTTAAAATAGTTATCTCACTCAGATATAGTGGTAACTATTTACTTGAATAATAGAACGAAGACCAGGAGCTAGCCTGGGGATTGTATGGTCATTTTCAATTGTTTAAGAGCTGAAGAAAGTTGTAGCAAAGTTTTAACTACCATTTTTTTTTAATTCAATTTTTGAATTTTTAAATTAAAAATTTTTAACGCGTGTTAAGAAACTTCGCGATTTGAATAGATATAAAAAAAAAAAAAAAAAAAAAAGCAAGTGTTTTAAGACTTATAAAAAAAAAAATAAATAACTATAAAGGTAATTTGAATTTTGTTAGTGAAGTGAAATTGTATAGCAATATATATCGATATCTATATATATAGATATATAAAGAAGATTATCTTGAAAGGAAGGATTTAAGAACTTTAATTGGAGGAGCTAACTGCCAATTCCAAAGCAGAGGTATGTGACCACTATGGAAATTTCTGAAATTCTGGTGATCTGATATTGGGTTTTTTTTATATAGGCTTAATTCTGATAGCAGAAAAATCCGCTATAGAAACTAGGCCTCTGCACCAGTTTTTTTTGTCTAGTGAAGACTCCAAAGGAATCAAAAGAATTCCTTTGTTGAATAAAACAAAGAAAACTTCTTTTGAAGGTACAAGGACCGGAGTTGAAAAAAGGGGTACTACACGTATACGGTAGATATATATGTTTGTAGATAGCCCCAGCAAACTTCACAAGGAATAGTACCAGGAAGGGTGCTTCGCAGGCAAGAAACAAAAGACATCTAAGAAAGCAATGAAATAAAAAAAAGAAAAAAAGTGTAGAAGCAGAGAAAGTGAAATTAGAATAGAAATAGAACATTCAAGAAAACAGATAATTTCAATTTAAAAGTTAATTTTTTTTTATAATTTAACGTTAACTTTAATTTATGTGAAATTTTAGTTCTCTAAATCGTTTTTTTTTTATTTTTAAATTTTAATTTTTGAAATCAAACTTATCAAAAACAAAAAAAGAAAAAAAGTGATTTTTAAGATTTTTGTATACTAAAAAGGGAACTGAAAAATCAACTGTTCTTCAAAGTGCTGCCGGCAGGACGACGAGGGACCAGTCTAACAGTGAGTAATCAATTTCTGAGTCAAAAGATCGCTTTTAAAATTTTTTTTATAGTCTTTTTGTATTATTAGTTTTAAGATTTGAATTGATTTTTTGATTTTTTTAAAGTATAAGGAAAAGAAACGAGTGAGAGAGAGCTCAAATTCTTTTTTTTGATTTATTCGATGAATTTGTTTTATAAAATAAAAATGAAAATCTGAAAGTGTAAACTAAACATGGTGTGCTAAATCTTGTTGCTAGAGGTGTGTGAAGGCTTGGCAAAGCCGTCCTGATGTAATTTTAGACTAGAAGACGTGACGAACAGACTTTCTCTACGGACTAATTCGTGATTGGTTGGATCATTACAGGGGCTATTTTCATTGAACAAATGGCCAAGAAAATAGCGAAGGATGTGTCTTAGAGATGCTTGGGTGGGTTGGCCAGATCTTCGTCAATTACATCAGACGAACGTTTGGAATTTAGCGTGACGATATCTGAGAAAAACAAAAGGAAGGTGCTTTAGATACGCGGTGTAGGGTTAAAGGATTTTTTTTAGGTTAGCTTAGGGATTAATTTTTGTTTACTCATTTTTTTTTATTAATTTTTTTTTATTAATTTTTTTCTTTATTACATTTTTTTTTTGTCAAATTTTGTTTGTATTTAATATTTTTTTGGTTAAGGGTATTTAGATTAGTAAGATTAGTTAGTTTAGGTTAGTTTCTTCTTTAGTTCCGAGAAATAATTCGAAGCACCAAACCCATGTTGTTCTTAGATATCGTCAGTCTCTGGATTTGTGTCTTTTTAACAAAGTATTACCTTAGGCACGAATAAATTTTTGTTAAGTCGAGCAGGAGATACACGGAGAGGTGGCAAGAACTACCCCGCGCGACGAGCTTAGCCGAGCAACGACAAGCGTGCCGCTGCCACTTCCTGTGTATCGAAGATAATCTCCCGTGGAAACCTGGCTCCTAACAATGGCGCCCAACGAGACCTAAAGGTTCTTTTAATTGAAAGACTAAAGCAACTCCAAGGGGATGATTTTTTTTTATAAAGGATCATCACCTTGGACTTGTTTTGATTTTCTTTGAGAATTTTTTTTTTTTTTTTTGAATACACAAATCTAGAGACTAAGAGCTTTTGGTTTTGTCACAGATCACAAGCGGCTATCCGAATCTCAAGGCTTAGAGTCAGAGATTTTTGCGAGGTAGCTTGGGGTCGGTGACAATTCCAAAAGTGGAACAGGGTTGGAAGATTTTGAGTCTTGGCTGTCCACAGAATCAGGTACAACCAGATTCTTCGTGAGGTAGAGATTCAAAGTCCGAAAACCTTGTTCATGTGGATGTTCATCTTGGAACTACAGCCAGCCATAGAATAGGCTACACGCCAGATAATATGTAGTGGCTGTGGTGAAGAAGTGGGCTGAAGCAAACGCTGAATTTCAAACGCACCAGTCACGGGACAGACAAAAGAACGCAAAGACAAACTAATAAATTACAGATGGAAAGGAAACTTTGTCAATCTTCACACACCTAAGCGTTGAGTTACATATAAATACACAAAAGATACCATTTTTTTTTTAATTCATTTCCTTAAGTTTTTTTTTTTGTTAACTTTTTCATCTAACTTTTTATTTTTTTATATTTTATTTTACTTTACTTTTAATGGGTTTTCTTGAATTTTTTTTTAATATAGCATTGAGATAATTTTTCTTTTAAATTTTTGTTAAACAGATTTTCGTTTTTTTTTTATATACTTTGGTTTCGATTTTTTTTAAAAATATATTTTTTTTTTAAATTTTCGTTTTGGATTTTTTTTTTTTTGAATTTTTGAAATTTTTGAATTTTTGATTTTTTTTGGTTTAGTTTTTTTCGTTATCATTTTTTTTCTTCTTTTTTTTTGGTTTTATCTTTTGTTGTGAGCACCCCTTCACATATTTTTTTTTTTTGTACAAACATTGAAAAATGTCAGAGGGGAGAAAGAATAAAACGGGGGCGGTTCCTAAAACCACCCAGCCTAGAGAAGATCAGAGGCAAAGGAGAATCACTCGTCAGACAGGAGGGTTAGGGGTTGGAAATGAAGCAGCTGGTCTGACAGAACACCAACCTCAAACTGTACTGCCAAACGTGACAGAAAACGATGACATGGACAGAACGTTCCACGAAATCACTAAGATAATTCGCGACATAGACATAATTGGTTCAAAAGACATGGACAATGACAACCTACGAAACGCGACTGTAAGACAAGAAGTGGTTTCAGAACAATCTGAAGAAGAAGACGAAAACAACGTTATCGAAAACTCTATCACACGTAATGAGGAAATAGAACATCTTACTCAAGAAAATTACGAACTCGAACAAGAACGATTACAAGTAGAGCGAGAAAACAGAATACTTTTAGAAACAGCAAAGGAAAGAACACTTACCAATCTTAACGTACCATTGACAGAACTAGAACTATACGAACGAATACAAAAGGTTGCCTCTCTGACTGTTAAGGAAAGCCAAACTAAAACTCTGAGTATTCTTGCTGATGGTTTGTCAGAAATGTACAAACTGTTAGACAAGAATATGAAAGAGGTGCATTCTAAATTGCATAGTATGGAACAGTCCATGACAGATCAGAGAGACACAACATTTAGACAAGACTTTAAACAAGACACAACGTATACGAAACAGAACAGAAGGACACACCACTCGGTAAATGGTCAACTGACTTCGCAACCATCGAATTTTCAATCCTCTTTTAGGGATATCAATCGAAAGGTTGATATTCATAAATGGGGGATAAAATTTGATGGGACGTCAAAAAGCATGTCGGTGGAAAGTTTCATTTTCCGAGTGGAGACACTACAGAAGAAAAGTGGACTGACAGACGACCAGCTCTTCGCCAATTTCCACCATTTGGTCACAGGCTCTGCTGAAAGATGGTATTGGCAGTTCTTAGAAGAGAATCAAGGGGATGATCTTTTGAATTACTACGATTTGAAAACAGAATTTCTAAGGCAGTTCAAGAATAATAAGCGTGACCATGAAATCCTCAGGGCAATCATGGATCGAAAACAACAGCCCCATGAGACTTTTGATGAATTCTATGCAGACATCAGAGGATTGACTTTGCAAATGCAAACAAGACCAAATGAAAACGACCTTGTTTCGATAGTGAGAAATAATTTAAAAGAAAGAATCAGTACGTTAATTTTTGGTTGTGTAATCAACAATATTAGACAATTGAGAGAGGAATGTAGGAGAGCTGAAGAGCATTTGACATTGAGAGACGCGAAATTCAAAAAGTTCGTTCACGAAATAGATGACGATCACAATAGGAGAAGACAGAGAGTTAGTGAGTCGGAAGAGGACAATTTTGAATTATCGGCTATAAACACTGAAAGACAGGAAAGAAAAAGATTTGAACAAAATGATAAATCTAACAGGTATAAGGAACAAGGTAAAAGTTTAGTTAGGGATAAAAATCAACCTTCAGGTGTATGTCCTTCATCGTTTCATACCTTGACTTGTTTCTGTTGTGGACAGGGTAGTGTTTCGTTCAGATGTGCTGCATGTCAGGGAAACCAGAATGTCGGCAGTTCACCCGGGATTCAACAGCCGACGTTAAAGCCAGTCCCGGACAATCAGAAGAAAAACCTGGAAGAATAAAAATATTAAAGAGATGTCCTGAAAAAGAAAAAGAAAGTACTTACCACAAGAAAGAACAAATTCTTCCTAAAAGTCTTCATCAGAGGATGATAGAGTACGAAGAAGCTAGAAAAAGAATTTTTAGTGAAGCGATAGGTTTAAAGAAGATAAAAAGTAGAAATTATTTAAAAATTTTAAGGCTTAGGGAAAAACATAAAATACTTAGACAAAGAAAAAACAAAATAGAGGCAACGATATTAACTATGACAGATGACAATAGGCCATATACAAAAGTGCAAATAGAAGGAGAAGAAATATTAGGGTTATTAGATAGTGGAGCTTCCGTTACATGTTTAGGGAAAAATGCAATACAGTTTCTATCAAAAAAAAACATAAAAATAACAAAGATGAACAAAGACATTAAAACTGCCGATGGAAACCATCAGAAGATAGAAGGTCGCTTTAAATCGAATGTCTCATGGGGTGGCAAATCTCATGAGTTGGAGATCTTTGTTGTTCCTGGTCTTTTTCAACCGCTATATCTGGGTGTAGATTTTTGGAGTACCTTCAAAGTGGCTCCAAACATAGTAAGTGAGCTTAATGTGCCAGATATGACGAAAGAGCAGCCAACTTTTCGAGATCTCACACCTGATCAAGCTCAACAGCTGGAGGGCATCAAGTTGCTATTTCCCTCCTTTGCCGTTCTAGGGTTGGGTAAAACCAACCTCGAGGAACATATTATCGAAGTGGATGACGAACAAATTCCCATAAAACAAAGGCATTACCCCATTTCTCCAGTAGTACAAAAGCTCATGTACGCTGAGCTGGACAGGATGTTGGAAATGGGTGTAATAGAGGAGAGCAATAGTGCTTGGAGCTCCCCAGTTGTTTTAGTGCGAAAAGGTGCCAAAAATAGGCTGTGTCTGGACTCTAGAAAAGTGAATGCTAGGACGAAAAAGTTTGCTTATCCACTTCCTCATATTGAGGGTATAATAAGTAGACTACAAGGTACGAAGTTTATATCCAGTATCGACTTAAAGGATGCCTTTTGGCAAATTCCTCTGGAGAGCAAGTCAAGAGAGAAGACAGCTTTCACAGTCCCTGGGCGGCCGTTGTATCAATTTACGGTTATGCCGTTTGGATTATGTAACGCCGCTCAGAGAATGTCCAAGCTAATGGACAAGGTCATTCCTGGTCGGCTCCGACAGAATGTCTTTGTCTATCTCGATGACCTCTTGGTTTGTTCTCCAGACTTCAAAACCCACATGCAGGTACTACAGGAAGTAGCTTTTTCGTTACGTCAAGCTGGATTGACAATAAATGTAGAAAAAAGTAAATTTTGTTTCAAAGAAATAAAATATCTGGGATATGTAGTTGGCGACGGGTGTATACGAACAGACAAAGACAAAGTATCGGCGGTCGAGGACTTTCCGGTACCTAAGACCCCCAAACAACTCCGTAGGTTCCTAGGCATGACGGGTTGGTATAGGCGTTTCATACCAAGCTATGCGTCGATAGCAGCCCCGATGACTGATTGCTTGAAAAAAGGACAGACATTTGAAATGACAGACGAAGCAACAACGGCATTTCAACTACTTAAAACAAGTTTAGTTACAGCACCCATACTTACAAATCCAGACTTTTCAAAACACTTTTATATACAGTGTGACGCTTCAACCTCAGGTGTAGGGAGTGTGATCTTTCAGATGGATGATGAGAAAAATGAACGACCGATAGCATTCATGTCCCAGAAGCTAAATTCCGCTCAACGGAATTATAGCGTTACGGAACTTGAGTGTTATGCGGCAGTTTTATCGGTTAAGAAGTTCAGGGCCTACGTTGAGGGTTTACCCTTTACTATCATCACCGATCACGCAAGTCTGAAATGGTTAATGACGCAAAAAGACCTGACTGGACGTTTGGCCAGATGGAGTTTTAAACTTCAGGGTTTCGACTTCGTGATCGAGCATAGAAAGGGTGTCCAAAACGTGGTCCCTGATACTTTATCTCGAGTCCATATGGAGGAGATCACGACTGAAGATTTAGCGCCAGAGGTTGACTTTAGTTCACCCTATTTCTCCTCAGAGGAATATGTTGAGCTAAAGAAAATAGTACTTAAAGACCAGGACAAATTACCAGATATTTGTATATCGGACGGATTTGTTTATAAACGAACTGACATAAGAACAGGTGACGCAGTACAGGATGACAGAGCATGGAAACTTTGGGTCCCTAAGGAGTTGTGTGGGGGGCTTTTGGAAGCCGCCCATGACTCCCCATCATCTGGACATGGTGGCATTAACAAAACTTTATCCAAGTTGAGGCAGAAGTACTTCTGGCCCGGGATGGCTACCGATGTTCAGAAATGGGTGAAGTCATGTGACACTTGCAAGTGTAGCAAGTCCGTCAACACCACTACTCGGCCGCCGATGGGCCAACAGACTATTACAGAACGACCGTTCCAACGTCTTTATATCGACTTTCTTGGTCCATATCCACGCACTAAAAATGGAAATACACACATATTCATTTGTCTCGACCACTTCAGTAAATATGTATTTTTAAAACCAATTAGAAAGGCAACATCATCTGAGGTAGTTAAGTTTTTAGAAGAAAATGTTTTTCATGTATTTGGTGTCCCCGAATACATTCATTCCGATAACGGAAAACAGTTTGTTTCGGAACTGTTCACTAGTTTCTTGAAACGCTATGGAGTGAAACAAGTGAGAACGGCAATTTATTCCCCACAAGCCAATGCGTCAGAACGAGTTAATCAATCAGTGTTGTCTAAAATTAGATCCTATCTCGGTAGTGATCAAAAGTGCTGGGATCAACATGTGAGCAACGTTGCATTTTCACTGCGAAGTGTTGCACACGATGCAATCACAGTTGAGCCCTATTACGCGATTTTTGGTACACCAATGATCCAAAATGGTAAATCATATGAGTTACTTCGTAAATTAGGCGTAGTAAAAGAGTCTAAAATAGAGATCTTAAACAAAGACGATAGACTGGAATTGATTAGAGCTAAAATTTTTGAAAATTTAAAAATCGCCCATCAAAAAAGCACAAAGATTTATAATACCCGAAGTAGAGACATCCAGTATAAAACAGGTCAAATAGTCTACCGTAGAAACTTTAAACAAAGTAGTGCATTAGAAAACTACAACGCGAAACTTGGAAAAAAATTTATAAAATCGATTGTTCTAAGACCAAAAGGAAATTCCCTTTATGAAATAGGAAACTTAAAAGGTGAAAAAATCGGAGTATATCACGCGAAAGATCTCCACGTATAAACCGCAATAAATCTGTAAAACGCACTCAGATGATGTTGCTTATACTGTGATATTAGTATTAGGTATATGTACTTCAGATAGTTTATTTATAGTTTATTTATTTCTAGTCATTTATTTACGTAGTTTATTTATGTATGCATATGGTTAATTTATATATATTTATTTATTTACATAGTTTAGTTATGTATAGTTAGTTTATTTATTTTTAGAGTGTTTATTTATAGAGTAATTATATTTCCATTTGGTGCCTGTGATATTAACTTGACTTTGCTTACAATCATATTTCTTTAGTGTAGTTTCTATTATCTGTGATATTTTTTTTTTTAGAGTTTAATATTTACAATTATTATCTGTGATATTTTAGTTTTTAAGTAATTATATTGATAATTATTATTTGTGATATTTTTTTTTTTTTTTTTTTATATAGTTATAGTTTATTTATTTAGAGTATTTAAATTTACATTTTTTTTATCTGTGATATTATTTCTTTTGGTTATTTATTAATTATTTATATGCCTAGCTTTTATTGTCTGTGATTTCTAACTTCCCTTAAATATATTGTTAAATTTATAACAATATTGGTAATATACTTCTATTTTCTGTGATATTTAGTTCTTAAGTAAAACTTTGTATATATTTAGTTATTTGAATAGTCAAAGTACCTGATTCTCTTAAAGATGTTATTTAAATTTTTTTTTGTATGATCTGTGATTTAGCCAACAGGCATTAAGTTGAAGTCCCCGATTTCTATCTGTGATGTAAGCTTAATTATTTAGTGCTCATATGCCCTTTGCAATCAGATGGTTCATTTAATTTTTTTTTAGGATTAATGTATTATGTATTCGTTTTATTAGAAGGAGTGAACGACAATATGATAACAAAAGAAACCAAAGATTAGCAAGCAATACCATTAATCTATAACTACTTTATAGAAATTTCAGTAAAGAATCAAACAAAATTTGCCCGGCCATTAAAAAAGCATGAGATCTCAGGTAGTAGGCTCAGCCACACTACGAGACCAATGTACTACCAAAGAGACACAAAATTAGCTAGGCCGCTTTTTTTTACACTTCAAGTGGCCTCACGACCACTCTGCCACTTGCAGCGAGCCTGTTGCGCGGCCGTTTGCATACCTGGATGGCGTAGGTGTTGCAACCTAGGCAGGTGATTCCATTCTTGCCATCTCTCCACCCAGCTAAACAATCTGTTTTAGAACACCAATATTTCCCATTCTGTGCAGTGCAAATGGGCTCATGTAAATTCATGGTTTCTGAAAACAAGAAATAATCATTAATATAAAAAGAATATTATAATGGTGCAGTGTTCTGTGAAAATCCAAAAACTTAATCATAGGAATTTTCACTTCACAAAATACTCACCTAAGAACTACGCTTCTTACCCTAAAAACATATTAAAATGTTCACTGTCATCTGTAAATGAAATAAGAATAATAAAAACATAATTAAATTCAATTATAATAATATAATTTCAATAAATAAAAACTTACCAGAGCAAAAGTGAACACGCCGCCATAATGATTGTTTTGATTGTGACAATTAGTTGAAATTTTTTTGGTTACCTTGAGCAATGGACACTTAACCTGTTGGTCACTTTATTGCGCACGAAAGTAGTTCCGTCTCTTTCTGTTTAGAGGTAAGGGGCGAAGTATTTTAATACTCTGACGCATGCGCAGAAAAATATTCTTGCAGTTTAGAATGAATTCAATTAATAAATTCGAGGGTGAGTTTTAATGGTTTCAGTGTTATCAGAGGTAGGGAAATTAGGTATGAAAAAGTATTTTGTAGATAAAAGATACAATATTTAATTATATTTGAAGGATATGATATTAGTATAAGATTAGAGTTTAATGAGAGAAATAAGACTGAGATAGACATACAGAAGGGGGTGGTGTTATGAATATGTGTGTGTGATGAATTTTGGACATGGATAAAAGGGGGGGATTATTAATGATAGGGATGGAAGACAATCCTGAAACTATTATTATTTTTAACAGTAGGGTTTAAAATAGTTATCTCACTCAGATATAGTGGTAACTATTTACTTGAATAATAGAACGAAGACCAGGAGCTAGCCTGGGGATTGTATGGTCATTTTCAATTGTTTAAGAGCTGAAGAAAGTTGTAGCAAAGTTTTAACTACCATTTTTTTTTAATTCAATTTTTGAATTTTTAAATTAAAAATTTTTAACGCGTGTTAAGAAACTTCGCGATTTGAATAGATATAAAAAAAAAAAAAAAAAAAAAAAGCAAGTGTTTTAAGACTTATAAAAAAAAAAATAAATAACTATAAAGGTAATTTGAATTTTGTTAGTGAAGTGAAATTGTATAGCAATATATATCGATATCTATATATATAGATATATAAAGAAGATTATCTTGAAAGGAAGGATTTAAGAACTTTAATTGGAGGAGCTAACTGCCAATTCCAAAGCAGAGGTATGTGACCACTATGGAAATTTCTGAAATTCTGGTGATCTGATATTGGGTTTTTTTTATATAGGCTTAATTCTGATAGCAGAAAAATCCGCTATAGAAACTAGGCCTCTGCACCAGTTTTTTTTGTCTAGTGAAGACTCCAAAGGAATCAAAAGAATTCCTTTGTTGAATAAAACAAAGAAAACTTCTTTTGAAGGTACAAGGACCGGAGTTGAAAAAAGGGGTACTACACGTATACGGTAGATATATATGTTTGTAGATAGCCCCAGCAAACTTCACAAGGAATAGTACCAGGAAGGGTGCTTCGCAGGCAAGAAACAAAAGACATCTAAGAAAGCAATGAAATAAAAAAAAGAAAAAAAGTGTAGAAGCAGAGAAAGTGAAATTAGAATAGAAATAGAACATTCAAGAAAACAGATAATTTCAATTTAAAAGTTAATTTTTTTTTATAATTTAACGTTAACTTTAATTTATGTGAAATTTTAGTTCTCTAAATCGTTTTTTTTTTATTTTTAAATTTTAATTTTTGAAATCAAACTTATCAAAAACAAAAAAAGAAAAAAAGTGATTTTTAAGATTTTTGTATACTAAAAAGGGAACTGAAAAATCAACTGTTCTTCAAAGTGCTGCCGGCAGGACGACGAGGGACCAGTCTAACAGTGAGTAATCAATTTCTGAGTCAAAAGATCGCTTTTAAAATTTTTTTTATAGTCTTTTTGTATTATTAGTTTTAAGATTTGAATTGATTTTTTGATTTTTTTAAAGTATAAGGAAAAGAAACGAGTGAGAGAGAGCTCAAATTCTTTTTTTTGATTTATTCGATGAATTTGTTTTATAAAATAAAAATGAAAATCTGAAAGTGTAAACTAAACATGGTGTGCTAAATCTTGTTGCTAGAGGTGTGTGAAGGCTTGGCAAAGCCGTCCTGATGTAATTTTAGACTAGAAGACGTGACGAACAGACTTTCTCTACGGACTAATTCGTGATTGGTTGGATCATTACAGGGGCTATTTTCATTGAACAAATGGCCAAGAAAATAGCGAAGGATGTGTCTTAGAGATGCTTGGGTGGGTTGGCCAGATCTTCGTCAATTACATCAGACGAACGTTTGGAATTTAGCGTGACGATATCTGAGAAAAACAAAAGGAAGGTGCTTTAGATACGCGGTGTAGGGTTAAAGGATTTTTTTTAGGTTAGCTTAGGGATTAATTTTTGTTTACTCATTTTTTTTTATTAATTTTTTTTTATTAATTTTTTTCTTTATTACATTTTTTTTTTGTCAAATTTTGTTTGTATTTAATATTTTTTTGGTTAAGGGTATTTAGATTAGTAAGATTAGTTAGTTTAGGTTAGTTTCTTCTTTAGTTCCGAGAAATAATTCGAAGCACCAAACCCATGTTGTTCTTAGATATCGTCAGTCTCTGGATTTGTGTCTTTTTAACAAAGTATTACCTTAGGCACGAATAAATTTTTGTTAAGTCGAGCAGGAGATACACGGAGAGGTGGCAAGAACTACCCCGCGCGACGAGCTTAGCCGAGCAACGACAAGCGTGCCGCTGCCACTTCCTGTGTATCGAAGATAATCTCCCGTGGAAACCTGGCTCCTAACAATTGGTTTGCTACGCATAAACTTGTTTTAAGCGATAAAACTAAAATAATGTATTTTAATCTACCATTTCTGGATGATCACCCGCCTGTTCTCATTTTGCATAGCATTGACTGCAAAAACTCTCCTCTTAACAGTTCAACTTGCAAAAGCTTTAATATATCTGGCTCTATTGATTATAACTTAGTTTGTTCTTCGAGATGTTTCCGTATTGAAAATGTAACTGAATTTAAATATCTTGGATTAACAATTGACAGTAAAATGAATTGGAAACCACATACACAAGTTATCAAGAAATATTTACTTTCTACCACATATATATTTTTTCATTTAAGAAAAATTTGTTGCCGGAGTCTCCTAGAACGTCTCTATTATGGTCTAGTTCAATCTAAACTGCAATATGGAATTGTATGTTGGGGTGGTACTTATAAAAACTATCTTCAACCCTTGTTAGTAACTCAGAAGCGAATCTTAAGAAATATTTGGAAGAAAAGAAGATTTGATCATAGTTTACCGTTGTTTGCTAGCTCTGGTATACTCCCCCTTAAACATCTTTACTTTTATAAAGTCTTAAAAATATTCTATTTAAGAAGTGGTTTTCGTTTTACATCCGTTTACTCATTGCGCAGTAGTGATAGAAATCTCGCGTCTGTTCCAATGCATAATTCTCAACACTTTTTTCATTTTTATACATCAGTAGCACCAAGACTATATAATATTTTACCCAACAATATTCGATCTATCGGCTCTAGATACTCTTTTAATATGAAGGTTAAAGAATGGCTTTTGAACTACGATTTTGATGAAATTAATAGCTTACTTAGAATCTTAGTTTAAATTTTAAGTATTCATGTTTGTATATTACTATGTAAACTTTACATTTTTTTTTTGTTTTTCTTAATTATTTTATTTTATTTTTTGCTTTTCTGGCATTTTACCCCACAACATTTGCTTAGTAAAATTTCTTAAAGATTTTTGTAACTCGATACTTTCGGCACTTGTCGTAAGACAACAGATCGTATCATATTATTTCTTTTTATTATTCGACAGTAATCTCATTTATCTATTATTTTATTTTTTATTTTTTTTGTACACTAAATTAATATTGCATTTTTTGTTATCCTTAATTTGAAAATTTGTATATATGTAATAAGAGAAAAGAAATAAATAAAGAATTGAATTGAATTGAATTGAATTGAAAATCAAGAGTGGTCTTTATTCTTTCAAAAATACACTTCGCAAAAACCTTATAAATCGAAGATATTATGCTTATGGGTCGATAGTTTTTGATATCGTCTTTGTTTCCCTTTTTGTGTATGAGGATTATTTCTGATTTTGTCCACTGGGTTGGAACTTCCTCTGTGACCAAAACCTGGTTGAAAATAGCTGTCAACCAGTTGGCCAATGAAAATTTTCCAAACTTAAGATATTCTGCTATAATCCCATCATTTCCCTTACATTTGTCGTTCTTCAAGCAATGTATTGCTTTCTCTACTTCACTTTTAAGGAATGGTTGGAATTCTTCTTCGCTGTTTCTTTGTTGTATAAGTAGTAGATTCTCGTAATCGGTTGTTTGTTTTGAGTACAGTTGGTTATAAAAACTCGTAGCTTTTTGGTTGATGTGCTTCCTTTCGTAATTCTTTTTACCACTATCTGATATTGCAGTAATCCACTCTTTGTACTCTTGCACTGAATTCTTAGCTTTTTTAATCGATTTTGTTTCCTCAATTATTGACATTAGAAGGTTCTCGTTGAAGTTTTTGATATCTTCTCGCGATTTTTTCTTAATATTCTTTCGAATGCGTTTTAGGTCGTTTCTTTCCTGCTCATTTAGGTTTGTTTTCCTTCTAAGATGTTCGCGGAGTGTTACCAAATTCAGAGTTTCGCTCGATAGTTTTTGCGGTTCTTGAGACATAGCCGTGAGAATATATCTGTCTGCTGATTCTTTGATAGTCCTTTCCATTTTGTTGTACGCTATTTGAGTCGGTTCATTCATTGTTGAAAGAATACGAAATCGTTGTTGCAGATCGGTATTATAGCTGTTGATAACCTCGGTATTCACTGACTTTGATAAGACTTTTCTTGTGGTTTTATACCGCTGTCTACTTTTATGGTTGATCATTAATTCAGCACGTACAATGCGATGGTCTGACTCGAACTCGAAATTATTTAAGACAGAGACATCTTTGAGCACTGATCTTTTATTGGCAAGAATAAGGTCTATTTGGTTTCTGTGTTTTTGGTCTGGTGTAATCCAGGTCCATTGATTTTGTGGCTTTTTTTTGAAAAGTGTGATTCCAATTATTAGCTTTTGTTGCCAAACGTATTGAATAAGACGACTTCCTCTCTCGTTACGTTTTGGCCGTAGCCAAACTCACCCATGATTACTTCTTCTCCGTTTTTTCTGAACCCGATCTTAGCATTGAAATCTCCGATTATTAGTAATATCTCTGATCTAAAATGTGTTATTGCTGATTCCAGTGTGCTATAGAAGCGGTTAATCTCCTCGTCCGTTGCTATCTTGGTTGGAGCATAAACTTGTATTATTGATGTTTTACAATTACCTAGGTTTACTTTCATACCAATTACTCTATCGCTAAATCCTTTAATTTCTTGAATATTATTTTTCAAATCTTTTTTTATCAGGAAACCGACGCCATAAAGTCCTTTTTTGGTTCCGTAATATGAAAAAACATTTCCGTTGTTGAGCTCTTGTATGCTTTCGCCTTGCCGCTTAACTTCTGCTAAGCCAACTATATCCCAATTTATTTTATCTAGAGCGTTTTCTAGTTCAATAAATTTTTCTGCCGATTGAAGTGTTCTAGTGTTTAGTGTTGCCACGTACAATCGTTTTTTGTTTCCAATTTTAGAGTTTGGGTTGATGTTCTCCTTCTTATGTTTTTTGTTTAAGATGCATTCCGCAAACTTATTCAAGGGGGGTATTTGGCCTAAATCCTCCACGGTGGCCAACCGGGTTGGAGGTTCATCTACTTTTAGTTTCATTTTAAATTTGCTTTCGTTGTTAGTTGCCATGCTGGGGTCGACTTCTCGTGTTTGTGGTGGTTTATTGTAAGCTAATTGTTATTGAGTGGATTTTTTTTCGAAGTTATTACTATTTGTAAGACTACTATCATTAGTATCTTTATCCATAGTAACAGTTTTCTTAAGCACATATTTCATTAGCGGAGATGATGCTGAGGTTGATGCTTTATTAAATTTTGTTCTTACTGAGGGCTTGTAGTTCTTTTTAATTGCTCCTGTGTGTGAATTCATCGGTTTATCTAATTCAGTATCTTCATAAGGATCATCATCAGAGAGCTTTCTCTTGTTTTGATAAGGATCTGATTTGATGTTGTTTATCTCTTCTGCTGAGAGTTCTATTCCATCCACAAATAACCTGTTGTTTTTAAGTTTGATTACTGTATTGCTGTTTGTGTTTCTTAAAGTACTCGCTTTAGCTAGTAAATCTTTCCTTTTTTCAAGTATTGCTTTTGGTAGGTCATCATGAAGAGTAAGCTTTGTGTTGTTTTTTGAGTTGTATGCTTTGAGTTTAGTTTTTTCGTTCATGATTTGACTTTTTGTTCTGTATGCCAAAAATCCGATTTTGATCGGTCGAATCTTGTCTGCATTCCGAACTCCAAGTCGATAAATAAAATAAAAATTTGGAAGCCTATACAATCACAGTTATGGGGACATATATAGCTCCCAGGGACATAACTACCAGAGACATAACTCTAATTTTTTGGACTTATGTCCCACTGCAGAGTACCATACAATCGTGTTAAGCGCTTATGTCTCACTTAAATATACATATTTAAATCCCAATTTGTTTTCTCGGAGTTGGAAATAAATCCCAATTTGTTATACAGGAAACACGGACAAGTTTTTTCGATAAAAAAAGAGGTTTCCAGTATTTTAACTTTTCTAATTTTAAATATTTTCTCTGTTCCACTTACACAATTCTGTTGCTCCGCTTAGGGTATGTTCAGTTGCCAGGCAGGCTTCTACGTCAAAAGTTTTCTAAGACAATTGTACTTTGAGTGATATCCTCAGCGGAACTGTTACCTGAGAAAACTGTTTACAAAGGCGCCTGCCTGGGGACTGAACTGACCAATTGCGTGAGAGGTACCCAAAAAAGAAGTTTAAATTCTAAGAACCCGCGAATTGATCTACCTAACTACTGTTGTCCAAGAAAATTGTGGGCATAGATCCCTGCCTGAGGACTGACCGTAACACAAACTTTCTAAGCTCAAAGTATAATTCTTGAGACTTTTGCTCCACTTAGGCGATACATTAGACTATAATTTGATATCACTACGGGACATACAAAAGTCCCAAAATTACAAAAATTGGGGGTTATCTCTCAGGCGCTATGTCCCTCCTTCGAGGCATGAAAATTTTGAAAAACTGAAAGACAAATGAACCTTGTGAGTTTTCATCAAACGACGGCGACGATATTTTGATTTGAGTTAATCTTTGTATAAAGGGTGTTTTATTGGTTTGGTGTTAACACTTGCAGTACTCTGTTTTTGTTATCTTATCAGTAAATTTGACAGTTAAGAGATGATGATACAGTTTTTAAGTAAAGTGGTCGAAAATTGAACTTCTGGATTGCGTTTAATTCGATCCAGATTAAATTATTTTCAAGCTGTTACAGCAGAAAAAACACCCTATATATTGAATGACATAAATCTTGCATCATTAAAAATAGAACGTATTGGTATCCTTCATTTTATCTAGAGATTAAGGAAATTTCAATAAGGTCCGACAATATTTAAAGTCTTTAAAAAAAAAGTTCAACGGCATCGAAACGTTTCTCTTCCATCTTATGCTCTCCCTTAACCCTACAATATGACGTCTTTACACTTTCACATTAAATGTAATGCATTCGCATGCAAGACCGGAAGCATACCTACTGCCTCCTGCCTCTAGAGAGTGAAACGAAATAAAAAAAAATCTGCTCTTTTTTTTTTTTTTTTTTTTTTTAAAATAAAGTTCAACGGCTTTTCCCGTGAAAATGTCATCAGAGCTTCACCAGACTTTCCTGTTTCAAGTCGACAAAACAAAATCAAAAAAAAAACACTTCCATTCCTGTTGCTGGATCCGACAAAAGAGCATGATTCATAATAATTAGTGGCCCTGTAAATGCGCTACTATACAATTTATATGGACAATGAAGACCTTTGACCCGGTTCGTATCAGAAACATCGTGCTTCCACAAGGAAACCTTTTAACCCCTTCGCCATTTGTAATTTTTCAGCATCTTTGTCATATACCTTAGCACTCTATACTGTAAATGTAGTTCTGGCATACGGTGAAGGTGATGGTGATGGTGATGCTGCGGTTGACGTTTCGTAATGCGAAGCTATAGCAGGGCCAAACACGCAAGCTCAACGCTTAAAAGCTACATAATTAATCTGATGGTGGAAAATGTGTAGATATAATATGAAACCTTGGTGTGAGGAGGCACGAGTTCAGCCCACAGTTGGGGGTAAAAAAGCATGCTTGAGAATGAAAAAAAAAATCATTATTAACCTGAGTACGATTACTGGCAATTAGGCCCTCTCCATATTCTTGGTCGCCTTGAGATTTATTGTGTATTTGCTTGGCTTGGGTGGCTTACGTAATTATGATATATGGTTATGATATATTCTTAAAGACGAATCGAGTCAGTCAGAGAAACGGGTGGGCCAATGAGACACGGAAGTTGGTAGATGCAATTGGATAGAATTGTAGTCCTTGAAGCCTGTACAGACTGTAGACGTCAAAAAACTTAAAAATAATTCCGCTGATGGAAGTTACTTTCATTTTTCCTCTTCAAATTTTATAGTGCTTAAGTATTTTCCAAAAAAAAAATAGAATTTCTATTCTAATTTTATGTCACGCCTTTTACACCCATAAACACACCAACCATAAAAAACCACACTTAAAACGTCCATTTCAATTTATAGTTGTTCATTTAACGATTAAGACATAAATGTCTCCTCCTCCTTAACGTCGCCGTAGTCGTTCCTTAACACTATAATTTCAATAGAAAATAATAAAAAAAAAATCATAACAACCCTTGACAAAAAAATCCCATTAAAAATATGAAAAAAAAAAACGCAATGGTCTTTTGAGAAATCGAAAAATCCAAAAAAAAAAAAAAACGAATCCCTCTAATTAAAAGCCTTGTAAAGTTGGAAATTTGTATAGGGTGATGACGATGACGACGACGACGACCCAATAACCTAATCAAAAGACCGTAAAATGAACACACCTCTTCCTTAATCTCATAAGAGGTGAATTTCCCTTCAAGTTATCCTTAATAGTTCTTTGTGTGAAGCCACAATGATGATGATGATGGTGACGTTGACGACGGACGGCTTCCGGGTTGTGAGAGAACTTTAATGCTCTTTTCTTTATTTTCGCACCTTACATTTTATAAGAGGAAGAAAAAATGTATGGACAAAAAAAGATCCATAAGGAAAATATGGGATAAAATGCACTGAAAAAAATTCTAAACTCATTTATGTGAATGTGTCATTTTGGGTACCTTGGATTCAGCAAATCTGCTCTATCAATATTAAAATCTAAACCTTTAATATTTTTTCTGTTGAATGGAAAGGATGATAGTCGTCAAGTAGGTGTCGCCAGTGTTGATACACATTTGGGCCCGTTTTATTGCATTTTCCATGATTTTCCGAAAGATTTCCGGTGAAAACTGTTCGCATTCCTGTCGGATATTCTCCGGTAGTGCTGATTGTCTGAGGTTTGTTGGCATAAGCCCGCGACTTCAAGTAATCCCAAAGAGAGAAGTCTGCGATGGTCAAATCGGGCGATCCTGATGATCATGCGGGAGATTATGCGAACAAAACGCTACCTTCGCAATATCCATTGTGGCTTGTGCTGTGTGTGCGGTTGCACCATCTTGTTCACGAAGCCCCGCTTATCCGATTCCGGTATTGAGAAGCCGTTTATCGCGACGTGGCGGCGGCGTTCGCTAGCGTCCTAAAAAAAATACGGCCCATTCATTCCTCCCTCGGTGATTTTCAGTGCGCCCGAAACGAAGATTCTGCTTATTGACGTAACCGCTTTAGTGGAAATGCGCCTCGTCGCTCATGATGATTTTCGACACAAAATAGTCCTCTTCGTTGTTGACGATGGCTTGACAGTAATTCACACTCGAAGGACGGTCAGCAGAAATGTTTGGCCCTTTTTACTTGTGACTTAAGGTACTATAAGGCAAGTTATGCATTCGTAAAAAAAATCGAACCCGAGATTTTGATCAAAGTTAACATTACGCTGATAGCGAAGACTAAAAAAGTGGGTCTCGTAATTCTGTCGGTTCGACTACTCGGCCGATTTTCCTTAAACTTGGTAGGCATCATTTTTAATTTTTTCCCCTACACATTTTTTCCCCCTACACATTTTTTTTTTTTTTTTTTTTTTTTTTTTTTTTTTTTTTTTTTTTTTTTTTTTTTTTTTTGAACCAATTTTATAAATATTTTTTTTTTCTCAAAAACGGTTCGACAGATTTAAAAAATAAAAACACAAAAATTTCATTTAGTTAAAGCTAGGTAATGGTTGAAAAAAATTTGCCGAAAAATGGTTATTGAGGGTACCCACCATAAAACCATTTTTTTGTTTTTGATTTTCTCAAAAACGGTACAACCGATTTTGATCATTTTTATTTTGCTAAAGCTCCCCAAAAACTTAAATAGAATTGTGTATTCAAATTAATTTTTTTTTTTTTTTGGATTTTTAAAAAAAACTTCAAATTTTTTTTTTCAAAACTCAATATTTCGAAAACCCCATGCCAGATTTTTTTAAACTTGATAATTAAAAGTTTCTTAATATAATATACAAGACGCGAAAAAAAAAAAACATTTTACCTAAAAATAAAGGTACCCACCATACAAAATGTTAAAAAAATTAAAAAAAAAAAATGCTTTTCAAAAATCGTATTTTTTTTTCTCGAAAACGGCGCACACAGGTAAATTTTCCCAAAAACATGGCCAAAACTATACAAAATAAAATGCACGACTGGGTCGCACGAACTTGCTCCTATGTAAAAGACTAAGAATTTCAAAAATGAATGTTATTAGAGAAACTGTTCATAAGCATAAAATTCATTTTTTAAATGACTAAAAAAAACTTCTTTAGTAGTTAAAGGTAAGCATAGGATGCCATGTGATTCAAGCAAATATAGATTTATGCAAGAACAAAAATTATAAGTCTTTGTAGTGGTTTCTTAAAAAATAAGTTTTTATATAAGAAAATTTTAAAACATTTTTAAGAAAAAATGTTGGTACGCCAATTTGAAGTTTTTATTATTGTATGAATAAAATTAAATTTACAAAAAAGGTATTGAGCCGTTTTCGAGACATTTTCAAAAAACAAAACATTGATTTTTTCTCAAAATTCAAAAAAATATTTTTCTTAAAGTTTTTAAATGCAATGATTTTTAGACTTTTTAGAAGCTTCTTTCTAAGAAATTTCATTAAAATCCGTTATGCTGATAATAAGAAATTCAAAATTTTAAAAAATCGTTCTATGGTAGGTACAGCCAGTAATATCTTGTTTTCAAATTTCTTTTTCTTCAATTACAGATATTAAAATATAATAGAAAGAAAAAAAATGTAAGCAAAATTCTCGGAACCGTTTTCGAGAAAAATACGATTTTCGAAAACCATTTTTTAACATTTGTATGGAAGGTACCGTTATTTTTAGGTAAAATGAATTTATTTTGCTCTTATATTGTAGATTATTTTTCCAAACTTTTATTTATCAAGTTTTGACAACATCGAGCATGGGGTTTTCGAAATATTGAGTTTTTTTAAAAATCCAAAAAAATTGTTTTGGAAAATTTGAATACACAATAATATTCAAACTGCTGAGAAGCTTTAGCATAAAAAAAATGATCAAAATCGGTGGTACCGTTTTTGAGAAAATCAAAAACAAAAAAAAATGGTCCCAAGGGGGTACCAAAACTACTCATTTTTTTGAAAATTTTTTTCGACCATTACCTAGGTTTAACTAAATTAAATTTTTATAATTTTTTTTAAGAAAATCGCAGGGACAGTTTTTGAGAAAAAAAAATATTTATAAAATTTCGGAAAAAAATCGTATGGCAGGTACCGTTATTTTTGGTCATAAAAAATCAAATCAAAAAACATCCGGGGGTAAAAAATCAAAACCCATATCTACCAAGTTTGAAGAAAATCGGCCGAGCCGTTTAGCTGTAATCGAACAGACAGACAGACAGACAGACAGACAGACAGAATTGCCAGACCCACTTTTTTCGTCTTCGCTATCATCGTAATGTCAACTTTGATCAAAATCTCGAGTTCGATTTTTTTTACGAATACATAACTTGCCTTATAGTACCTATAAGTCGCAAGTAAAAAGTGGCTGGGTGCGACCCACACTGATAACTTCCCATTTGTGGTCTTGAAAACTTTATATTTAGTTTTTTTTTTCAAATAACCAAATTTTCAGCGAAACTTTAGCTGTAAAATTCAAACAAACATTATTTTAAGATTGAAAAGCATTTTAATTATTTAAAGAGATTTGAAATTGAGATTGTTGATATATAAGTTGTTTCCACGTGACCCAGGAGGTAAACTTCCACGCGTTTTTTCTTAACGAGGTATCCCCAATAGGCCTATTCCTCACCTTTAGTTTGCTTGTGTCTTTTCAATTGGTTTTATAAACTCTGATAAATTTGATGTATCACTGCAAAACTTATACTATATCAAACAATTAAAAGAAAATAAACTAAATTAGAAGTTAATATCACTACTAGTTCTCGAGAAATTTGAGTCGAATAACAATTTTTACCAATTTTCAAAAGAATTTTATATAGTTTTTTATTTTTTGTAAAAAACTGTAAACTGATTTTTTTTGAAATTTTCACCAGTTGTCAAACACATTATTTTTCGTAAAATAAAATTATTTTGAGTTTCAAATTGTTTTCCGTTCTTACAATATGTATCTGGGTTATGAAACTTTTTTTTTCAGTTTTTTTTATTTAAAAAAATAACGGTATGTTCATTTTATTTCCAAATTCATACCAAATCTGTATGACCTTATAATGAGTACATTAAATTTTATCTGAAATCAATAGCATTATTTTTTCGTGAGATATTTGAAACTAACCAAAATTTGTACTTTTTTTTTAAACCGTTGTAGTGAAAAAACTACTCACTGAATTTTAATAAACGCCCTTTCAGCCTCTTTCGAAGTTATTATCTATTAAACAAAATTTATTTGAAGTCGATATTCCTTACTCGTTCTTGAGATATCGACGACGAAAAATGGTACCAGAACGTACAAACGTACGAATGTACGAACGTACAAATGTACGTACACACACACACGCAGACATCTCTCTAAAAATGATTGATATAGCCTCTAGGGACCTTGAAACGTCGAGAAATGTCAAAAATTCCAATTTGACAAATCCGACCGATTACAATAACTCCCTATGGGAAGTTAAAAATATCCAATTTGTTGTTTTTTTTTTTAATGCAAAGTTGTTTACAAATAGTGTGAGGATGCAGATTTTAACGGTTTAATCAGATGATGCTTTTAAAGTGCAAACTTGAAATAGACTATTACAGTAGCAAGTTTGGTCTGTGATGTGAGTTTTTTTTTTGATCGGTTTCTAAAATAATTAAACATGGATTCTGTTGCTAGTAGTATGTAAAATTTGGGATGATTGTTTTTCATTGAAAATATTAAGTGTATAGATAATTTTGAAGCCAGTAAATGCAATGTATTTGATCACAGCCAAAAAAAAAAAAACAATATAGTCAAAAAATTTTTTTTTACAAAGTTTTAAAAATTTAGGACTGTTTTTAAAAGGTTTACTTTCAGACTTTATTCTGTTGACTCCTTTTTCTAAGAAAATCTTACATCAACCAATTATTCTGAAACATCCTGTAAAGTAATTTTCTTAAAATTCACAATTTATATAGCCTTGGAAATTACTTTTAAGGGAAAAAAAATTGTTGCGATAGCTTCACGTGTTCAAAAGTTATGATTTTTGCAACGAAAAAAGTCATTTTGGACCACAGTGCGGCGTCTAGAATTTTGATAATTTTTTTTTCTTTCAATTAATTTTTATGTTCTTTAATTTAATAAAAAAAATTGAAATTAAGATATTACAGCTTGTACCTACCATACAACCATTTTTTCGAATTTTGAATTTCTCATTATCCACATTACGGATCTTAGTAACATTTTCTATAGAAAAGCTTCTTAAAAGTCTTAAACACGTTGCATTTCAAAACTTTAAAATAAATATTTTTGAAGTTTTGAAAAAAAAAAAAAAAAAAAAAATATTTTTGTTTTGTTTTTTTTTTTTTTTAATTCGATACCTCAGAAACGGCTCAATAATTTTTTTTTGTAAATTTAATTTTTATTCGAACAATAATAAAAACTTTCAATTGGCGGAAAAGTACCGGTAGGCGCGTTTAGTACAAATTATTGACTGGATATTTTCAAAAAATCATTTAAAAATTCAAGTTAAATCTCCCAAGCCTTATGACTGAAAATAAAATAAAAAGAAAGTTTGTTGTTTGAAAAAATGAATTAACTCTTTAGTTAAAGATCGCGGCAACCCTGTTAAGCATTGATGACCTTCAGAAGAGAAGTTTAACCATGACATAGAAAAGTATTGGTGCCCAATTATTTATACTATCTTAGGAATCTGATTGACTATAATGCTAACTTTAAAATAAAATTAACTTTGTAAAGCTTGGATATCAAAAATCGTAATAGTAAGAATCAACGAAACTTTTCCAGTTAGGTCGAAATAATTGGTGAACACCAACGTGAGCTTCTCTATTAACACATTTTTACTGACATCACTAATTACTAGAACCATGTTGCTTAAAAAGAGAAAGTGGCGCATAAATCCTTTATGTGCCTTGAGGTGCTCTTATCCGACATCTATTGTATAACAGGTAAAATATTGGGCATGTTTGAATGTTGATTCTTCGTGGGAAATTAGCTAAGAAGTAAAGTTAGTGGCTTTCAGTCGATAACTGCTCGTCCGACTGTGTTGTCTATCGGAAGTAGGTTATAAAAGTTGTGCTCAGGAACTTCAATACTTAATTAGAAAAGGTAGACAGCTTCGGATTTGAAGACGGAGTCGGCTTCCGGCTAATATACTTTGCAGCAGTTTGTCATACGGTGATATGAAACACTAGGTTTTCAAGCATTCGTAAAGAAGCTCTTCACAAACTATTTCGACCATGTGCTAATCCACTTGAGGCACTTAACCGATATCTTAGTTTTGCGTAAATCAAGCTTGAATGTTAACTTTTCTATGTGCGGCAAAAATCGGAGCGAGATTTTCGAATAGAAAGAATTTGCGAATGGCACAGAAGAGAAAAATCGACGTTGGTAGAATTTTTATACGAGTAGTTGAAGAGCCTATAGAGTGCACCTGAGCGATGCGTATGATTTTCGTTATGCTTTCGCGTACCACTGGCCAACAGTCTGTTGTCACAGTATCGGGATAAAATCAAAGAAGCAACCGAAAACAAACACCACCCCAAGTGAAGAACCCGACACAAGCCGAAACAAGTAACTGAACGAACATGCACATGCGAAAATTCCGAGCGCAAAAAAGAGCAACACGATAAGAGTAAAGAATGAGGAGTAGGCAACAATATTCTACGAGGGAAGAGAAAGAAACAATATTCTATAGGAGTACTTTCGCACACCCCTCATTTAAAGAAGATCAAACAATCCATCGGATGAGTAGCTTAATGCGGATCTTGTAAAAAGAATAATAAGAAAAGAAGACAACCCACTTCCAATCAATAAAGAACCAGTTCATCCTCCAGTATGGAAGAGCCAAGCTTAAGAACAATTAGCCCGAAGTATCTGATGGCTTACCAAAAGAGATCTTCAAATCAACGAAGTATAAGTGGAAGAAGGCATGAGCAATGTTCGTCTATCTGGTCCATATGCCCCATCTACAAAAAAATCGATCCTATGTCCTTCAACAGCTATCAAACATATCCCTGCTTAATGTTACATTCAATGTAATTTATGACTTTTATGACATTCTACATCACTATAACGGCAAGCTTTGATTCCAATGCCACTATTTTCAACTGGGCTGTCCAACTGGCTGTTCTTTACGTTCCCTAATAGACACCATCAAAACTATTGAATGAATAACAGGCCTTGAAAATACCAAGTAGATTCAATCAAAAAACAAACGTTCAACTGTGCAACAACTTAGAGAAATCATCAGTATTGATAGCACCAACTTCAACGTAATTAAAAAATTCTTTTACCTCGGAGTAAACATCAACTCCACACACGACACCTTAGTTAAGATGTGTGGAGGAATTATCTTCGGAAACAAATGCCTCTTCGGTATGGCGAGAGAATAAGTTCGAAACTCCTCAGGCCATAGACGAAAAATGCACACTCTAAAAAAGCCTTATACTACCAGTTTTTCTTTTGCGGGATTGCGTCGAATGTTGGAGGATAAGCAGAAAGATAAATCTACTGCTGGGTTTTCCGAAAGAAAAACCATAGGTTTTCCGAAGTGTTAAATGAGAATTATAGTCCGCAAAAGATTTCTTGAAATACAAGTTCAACGGCCTTACCTGTATTCACAGTTTTTGCTTAGCATTGTGGCATCAGGGATATTCGACACAATTCTTTGACGACGCCTATAGTGTGAGCTCAATAGAGAGTGCCAATTTGGTAATGAAACAGTTAAGTATCAATTCCGCGCTGCCCTCCTGTACATCAGAATGTAAATTATTTCATCGCACAAAACTTCTAACGCGCTCATGCAGTAAGTTCTGAACGATCCATATGTAGTATATTTAACCAATCGTGAAGAGGTGATCTCCTACGCGGGGGAAGCACCTGTGTACGCTTTTCCATCTGCCATTCTTTGCTTGTCTCCGAGGGGATGTAAAACACCATTTTTTCAGCAAGAAAAGCAAATATTCTTCACCTGAAAACTATCAATTGCACTTACAATCACTTTTAGAAATATCTTGAAAAACAAAATCTTCTTAATAGTCGATAGTACGGTTTTTGTAGGAAAAAGTCAGTGATATATACGTATCTTACCGAACAGTGGCACAAATCTTTACATAATTTTGAAAAAAAAGTGAGATTATTTGACTCGATACTTCAAAAGCGTTTGATAAAGTTTCCTAACGAAAATGCCTGTGTAAGATACTCGTATTGCCGAATCTCTTCTTCGTTATATTTAAAATGATTTGTTGAACCGCTCAAGACAAGTGGAATTTGATGGTTTGAAGTCCGTAATTCACAAAATAAATTCTGGTGTACCACAGGGCTCCGCTTTGTGTCCGACTCTCTTCCTAATATTCGTAGATGGTCTTGGTGGGAATTGAATGTAAATTATACTATTTTGCAGACTTTCAGACTTTCAGATTTTCATATTTATGTTTTCTAAGTTCACATACTTATCCTAAAGATTTGAATTTTTAACAACAACATTTGATAAACTCATGAAATTCTGATCTTGACAACAATGTTCAATGGGATATCAACCTTCGAGAAAATATCCGACAAACAATCAGGTTATTTTTCCTTTTACATTTTGAAGTGGTAATGTTAACTTGACAGACATTACCTCTTCTGATTCCAACATTATTGAAAGTCCCGATAATCTATATGTATATACAAGGAAAATTCGGTAATCTTTTGGATCAAAATGAAAAAAATGTGTCAAATTTCTATGCGCGTCTTCCAACATGGAAGGTAGAAGTTACAATACCGTCACTAAAAGAAGTTTAATTAGTCCATTATTCTGCATTCACGATCGCTCTTCAGAGACATTAGAATCGCAGTTGACCTTTCAAGGTTTTTTGTTCGAAAAAGCTTGCAACAATTTTGAAAAACCCTACCTACTTTTTTCTGAATGTGTTGGATATGGCTTGGTGCAATTTCTAAATATTAAAGTGCAGTTCAAGTTGCAGAAAATGTCCGTCCTTTCGACATCTTGTAACCTTTACATTTACATAATACCAAATAATGATTATAAATATAAAAGCTACATTTACAACTCTACGGCCATTAAAAGTCATTATCCAGAAATTTCATTACTCTATTAGTTTTGGGGAGAAAATAAGCTCATGTAGTTTACCTTTATGGCGGAGAGCGAAGACTCCTTCCATCCTACCGGAACTGATGAAGATTAAAGTAATAATAATTATTATTACCAAACTACCATATCTGTGTTGTTCCAAAAAAAAAAAAAAATAGAATAAGAAAAAGAATATAAGATAAGAAGCCATTTTTGCTTAATGTAGAGTTTGATGTTGTTTTTGTTCTTCTAATGGCCACATGTGGCCATCATAACTTTTGCAATTTCCTCATCTTTATGGGATGTTCTCACATGAAAACATTTATCTAATGACAAAGTTAGAGTTCCTCTGAGGGAATATTATTTTTTTTATCCCTGTCGGAATGTTGGAAGCTGTCCATAATAGTTTACCAACTGGCTGGGAATAATGGTTCTTTGTGACACACTTATTTATAAAACCATCAGAGTATCTGTGTTGTAGAACGATTTGTATTAAGAAGAGTAGAAATTGGTCTATACCAGTTTAGTGCGTTTGTTTTATTTTCTTTTCTCGGCCTTAGGTTTTTTTTTATGAAGCTTACATGACATGGATTCCTGTGGACCTTGTCGCAATCTATGGTTAATTACATTTTGCCAGAAGTTTATAGGTTTGATTACAAATATTATACATAATTATTTTTTGTTATCATCTTCCCATCAAAAAAGGTTAACTAGCAGTCTGCCCTCGACAAAACATGTTTTTTCAATTTGAAAAATCTTATTGGTTACAATATACGATATAGTTGAAGCCTTTAATCACGGTGAAATATTTCTGAAGGCATAATACAAATCACAATGGGTACCTAAATGTTTGTCTCAAGTAAGACTAATCTATTGAAATTCGTCTGAGAATGCCAATGGTGACTTTGATAGATTAAGGGTTCAGCAAAATTTTGTGTTTCATGAAAAGTTTGAATTAATACCCACCGAAAGCAATTTGATGAGCTCGAAAGCTTATCAAGATTATTTTTTTGTTTAGTTTGTTGAAGATGTTCGGTTGTTTTTGTGATGTGGCAAAAAGTGTTAGAAATTCTTTCAGCACACAGAACTGGATATAGGACACTACCTTGAGGGATACCACAGTAGAGATGCAATCTTCAGAGATACATCTTCCGTTCATTATCAGAAGAAGTTGTTGACTTGAGTTGTCTAATTTTTTGATTGGAAATGCAGTTTTAGATGTGCTGTCATTGTCCTAAGAGTCTTATACGTCTTGAAATACAACTATCATAAGCAATTAATAGTACAGAAAATAATACGGACGGGGTGGCCCTTCACAGTCGACCCAGAACATCTGCGCTGTACGTAAAAATCTAATGTAGTCGATAATTCGTCATGCGCAAGAACACATCACTTAAAAAATTTGATTTTTTTCGAATTGAAAATGGTTTTCAAAATAAGTTAGGAAACTTAAAACTGAAATTCAAAACTGTTTCAATTATTCAATTGAAGCAATTAGTTTTGGAATGACAGCTTGGTTTATCTGGAACTTTCTTGCATTTATTGAGAAAATAAAGAAAGTCATCTATAATTCTGGAAATTGTATTTTTGTTACCAAAAGGTTGAACAAAACAGATTGGCGCTTTATAAATGCACATGATTATCAGATGTTGACATTAAAACCTAATTGAAAACGACAGACAAAAGTTTTTATAGTTATGCAGGTGAATATAATTGAATATAAAATTGCGTACTGATTTTAGACAATCCTTTTAGTTTCTGTCAAAAGAATTTATTTTTTATTTGCTCGAATCGAGTTTCTATATGTGCGCTGATTCTCATATAAGCCCATGTATCATTTTAGCAACCAAAGAGTTGCGAAACTTAAAATTGAATGTGCGCGACTGTCCTTACTTTATTTGTTAATTAATTAACATAACGTTTGTATAACCTCGTCTGGTCTCATAGTTTGAAACTGATTTTACAACAACGACGAGGTTTCATCACAATCACAACTCGTTTTTCTTATCGCATTCATTGTGTTCGAGCCAAAGAATTCTTCTAATGGTATGGCAACGTTCATTTAAATTTAACACCAAAAATAAAATTCTTCGCATATGGCATTGCTGGTTTATATTTAACAACAGAAATTATAAAATTCATTAACAAGTGTTTTTTTTATATTTTGCATGAATTATTTTTCAAATTTTAGTACTTAGTTTTTAAGATAAATAGTATCAGACCAAAAAACATAAATGTTAAAAAAAGAGTCAAGTTCTTCTATACAAAAACCTTTGTGTAACAAGTCAGCCGTGAAAAGTACTGAGATCTAAAAGTACGCCAAGTTCTTATTACTTCATGAAGGTTTAACACCGAATACTTAAAGTAGAATAATATTGAAACAGCTACAATGTAATAGAGAAGTTTTATTATTTAATGATTACTGACTAAAATTTGATAGGTTCACTGGTCAAGTTTTTAAAACCTCTCGAATTGGGCATAAGAAAAAACTTGCCAAGTGAGCCCATCAAATTTTAGTCAGTAATCATTAAATAATAAAACTTCTCTATTACATTGTAGCTGTTTCAATATTATTCTACTTTAAATATTCGGTATTAAACCTTCATGAAGTAAGAACTTGGCATACTTTTAGATCTCAGTACTTTTCACGGCTGACTTGTTACACAAAGGTTTTTGTATAGAAGAACTTGGCTCTTTTTTTAACATTTATGTTTTTTGGTCTGATCTCACTCCTTTTTGCAAAGATTTTAATATTTTGCCATGTCAAAATCTCGAAAGATACGGAAGGATAGAAGGGTGGACCCTACCTAATAAAATCAACTTAGTTTATAGCTTCCTATTTCTTTTGATATATTTTCTTTTTGTTAATGGTTGTTTTGATTTGCGCTTCAATTATTTCTTCTTATCCTGGCAAGATACCTAACACTAACAAACCTACCTTAATTACAGCAATCGGAAGTGTTCCATATAAATTAAACATTTTCTCAGAAAGTGGGCGGATACCACGCCCCTGAATGGAAAACCTCGATTTTTATTTTTGGTCCTTTATATGCGATTTGAGCCCTACCATTCTACCAAATTTCATTGGTCTACTCCAATCGGAAGTGCGCCATATATAATTTACATCAGCTCTGTGGAAGTGGGCGGATACCACGCCCCTGAATGGAAAGCCGCTAATTTTATATTTTTTTCTTTGTATGCAATTTAAGCCCTATCACTTTACCAAATTTCATCGTTTTACAGCAGTCCAAAGTGCTCCATTCAAACAACACCAATTCGGAGAAAGTGGGCGGATACCACGCCCTCTGAAAGGAAAACCTTGGTGTTTATTTTTGGTTCTTTATATGCAATATAAGCCCTACCGGTTCACCAAATTTTATCGTTTTTCAGCAGTCGGAAGTGCTCCATTCAACCAACGCCAATTCGGAGAAAGTGGGCGGATCCTACGCCCCCTGAATGGAAAATTTCAAATTTTCGATTTTTTCCTCTGGTTGCATGACAAGACCTACCGTTGTGCAAAATTACAAGATTCTACGATGTCGGGAAGTGCTCCATAATTTTGATGATCTGTCAGTCAGTCAGTCAGTTACGGTTTTTGTGATTTTTGAGGTCTTATATCTCAGGAACCGATTATGCCAGAAAATTGATATTTGGTGAGGCGCCTGTGCCTGATTAGCTTAGCATATATTCGGAGTTTTAAGTTTCTGACTTCATTGGCACTAAAGATAGGAAGGGGTCAAAAATCGCCTGAGTTTGTTCCTGTAAAAAGGGTGTAGTGCCAGAACTTGATTATAATAAGTATAATGGTATTATAAGTATTCAATGTTGTGTAGGATTAAGTGTTTAATATTTTTTAATAAATAAAATCACAAAGGGAAGAAGGAACTTCTATTGTGTGTTTTTTATAATGAAATTGTGTTTTTAATTGTTTTGTTGTAAGTTGTTGTGTTTTTTTTTTATTAAAAGAACATTCTTTCATGGCGAACAAAATATGTTTTTAAAGTGTTTTAAACAACCTCGAATACGGTTCGCACAATAATTCTAAAAACATGTCGCTGACTAATAACGTATCGTTTTGACATCTCACTGATAACTGCATAGAAATTTAGAAACCCTAACGCCATAAGACTTTACTTCAAAAAACCTGCCTGGCAGTCTGCGCTTTCTGTATTTATGTCTTTTTGACGGGTTGAGTACGAAATCCCGCATCACAATATCCCGAATCACAAAATTCCGAATCACAAAATCCCGAATCACGAAATCCCGCCGTTTCAATACTAAATTGACAGTACAGTATGGATTTTCATTTCCGTAGTAATGGTGACTCGAATCAATGAGAAGCAACGGGAACGAAATACCCTACTTTTCTACTGGAATATTCAATACGAAGATGACCGTTCTGTTTTCGTTAATTTTTTAATGAGCTCTGATTGGCTTAAATATGAATACAAGTCCAAAAAAAAGTATAAGTATGAAGTCTTGAAAGTATCTTGAGTCAAAAAAAAATAAAAAAATTACAAAAAAATGTACCCAAAAAAATAAAAAAAAAAAAATAATCATGTGATACATCACTCCCTACATCACGAATTTGTAATTTTTAACTCTCTAAGATGCCTAGTTTAGCCAGAAATCACGCTTGAAAATGTCTACTTTGGGGGGTCTACGAAGCTCCGTTTAGACGCAAATCGTGTTTAAAGATAACAATTTCTTTTTCGTTTCATGATTTAGATTGAAAGGTGGCACTCCCTAGATCACGAATATGCAATATTTAATTCTCTAAGATGATTGGTTTAGCCACAAATCACATTTAAAAAAAGGTTTCAGCTGTGATAGGTTTACGGTACTTAGTTTGCCAAAAACTAAGTCCGCGGGACTTTAGGATTTTTAACTCCTTTTTTTTGGGGACACACCCGCTCACGCGACTCCGTCTAGGGTATGTTAAGTCACCTGGCAGGCGATTTTTTTGATTAAAAGTACCTTGGGTGGCAAATTTTTGTCAAAAAATATTTTTGAAAAAAAATGTCCAGAAAAAAATGTATGAAAAATCAAAATTTCTTCAAAAAAAAATTATTGAAAAAGAAATTGTTGAAAAAAAAATTCTTAAAAAAAAATTGTTGAAAAAAAGTTTGTTAAAAAAATATTTTTGACAAAATGTGCAAAAATATTTTGGACAAATGTCCAAAAATAATTGGCCAAACCATTGAAATTTGAAAATCATCTTATCTTTTTAACCCTAGAAAGGTAATCATATTTTTTAGTACGTTAAAGGTAATCATTCGTCGAATCGACGAAGTAAAATTTAAATGCAATTTTTTGGAAAAGTTATTAACAAATTCTTGTAGATGTTAATAATTTATTTTTATCAAACCTTTCTTTTAATAAAAACACACTTTTCATTTTATTTTTTTAGATTTGTGACTTTTTATTCTCCTTAAAGATCTATGAAGAATCTATGAGAAATTTTAAAAAGTAAAAATGATGTTCGTCTAATCGACAAAGATTACCTTTCTAGGGTTAAAGATGGTGGAAGTCTTACCTCCTCGGAGTTCTAACAAGAACAGAATTTTTCCGAACCAACAGTTCGTTAAATAATTTCCATTTGTTTAAAAATAAATCAAAATAAAATATTTTTTAATAGTACTAAAATAGTATTGAAAATCCCGCCAAATATTTCCAAAAATATCTGGGATTTTTATTTTCGGCTGGATTTCGTAATTCGGGATTTTGTGCGGCGGGATTTCGTTGCTCTCCCCTTTTTGACAACTGTTTTTTTTTTTTTTTTTTTTTTTTTTTTTTTTTTTTTTTTTTTTTTTTTTTTTTTTTTTTTTTTTTTTTTTTTTTTTTTTTTCATTCCCATTTTGAATTATTCCCATTCGACACAATTTTTAAGACCAAAAATAATGCTACCTGCGATTTTAAACTGGGTAACGGATTTTTATTTATTTATTTTTATTTTATTTAATAAAATTAGAACTTAATATTATCAATATAGTTTGAAACGAGTTTCATAGTTCTTACTATTTTATATATGAAATATTTTTATTCATTGGTATTCTTTTTATCTCCAACTATTAAACAAGTTTTCATACATTTGCTTATTTTTCGCTAATAACTTCCATATTCAAAATTCTTCATAATAGTATCTTGAGCATAAAAGAGTTCGACCCAGTCGTGCATTTTATTTAAAAAAAAAGTCTATTCAAATGAAATTATAAATGATAACATCACCAACCACCTTTTCGAAACAAGCCGGCTCAAAATCTACAACCAACAATAATTATTTGAGGATGCATTGTAAACTTGTGAATATCGTGCGGGTTGGAGTCGTGCTATATACGAAAATTTTGCTTGTTATCACAACCATTCATCCAAATGCACCCCGTCGGCGTCGCTAAAGATGATTTTTCCGCCAAAATTGGAATCCTCTTTCAAATGCTTTGAAGCCCAGTCAGCGGACAATAGGCGTTGTCTACGGTCTGGTCATGAAGTTTGAGTTCCTGGGTCAGTTGAATCTTGTACGAGTGTATGCCCAAGTCCCGACGCAAAATTTTCCAAGTTAAGGTTTGTGAAAGCCCGTGTTCATCTTTCAATTTTCGAATTAATTTTAAATGAAAATTTTGTTTGATGTTTTCGAAAAGCACTGAAAGCTAATGTCAAAAACCAACGAAAAGTAAATTTTCGTATCTTAAACTACTAAAGATTGTTTTTTGTGAAGACAAACAAATTTAGCATCTTTCAACATAAAACCAACCTCGAACTCATGTTCAATGTAAATGGATCATTTAAATAGGTTATGAAATAAAATTTCAATAAAAAAAAAAAAACAACAAAATAATTATTATGATAATAAAAAAAAGGACGTATACGCCACAGTGACTGACTTTTGTGATGCAAATTCTAACGAATGTCTACATGAATTATTTTCGATTTTTTTCAATATGTATTTTGGAAAAGCAAGTACGTCTTTAGGTAGGTAGTGGTGAGTGCGTTGGACTGTCATGCAGTAGTTCTTGGGTTCGATTCTCAGCCGCTGCAAAAAAAATTTTTTCAGGGATGTACTGCTTCTTGCAAGGAATTGACAAATCCTCTAAGAGTATCTCTTGTCATGAAAAGTGCTGCTCATTAACTAATGAATCGGCAGAAAATTGTAGGTCCCCTCCATTCCTGGTAACTCGCACACAAAATTGGTTGAGAAATTTTGTACACCACAAGATTTATTTATTTATATTTCATAAAACTTTAAAGTTTTTCATGTTAATTTAAAAAAAATATCATTTATTTCTTCTTTTTATTTCAGATATTTCGGGGACTAAACGATTCAAACTAAAATCGTAAGTAAACCTATTTTTTCGATTGATTTTTTCCTAAATAAAGTTTTTCAATTACATCAATTGAAAGTTTTTGCGACCTTTAGTCCAAATGCGTTTCGCAAATTCAGGTCAGTTGGGCTCATCAATTAAATGCTGTCCTACTCTTTTAAGACGCAATATATTAAATATTCAATTTCCATAAGAATTTTCGAAACAACTTTCCAATAAAGGATTTTCTAAAAAAACATTTAAATCTTTTGCTGTTTGTTTCATTTTCTCTTTTTAAAATGTAAAATTTTGTCCTCTGAACTTGGGCTTTCAGTTCAATCGTCCTGTTTTTTTTCAAGTTCAATGAAGAGAATCCCAAATATTTGAGCCTTAGAAAATGTGTTAGTTCAATACCTCATTAACTTTGAATTGTTAATTTACCATTTTCTAAACTTTTGCCCATCTAAAATGGGAATCCATTTAAGTGCTTCCAAAGGTTGAATCCATTTTACTTAGTTTTAATTATTCACTATAGAATACCTTTTTTGAATACCTACATTCTATATCATCAATTACCCTTTTTTTATATACATAAGACCCTGGTGTGACGGTAGTCACCTTCCTCAATAAGCTTCATCATTTCAAAAAAAGAAAAATCCCTTTTTTTTTGTTTAAGTATTATTAGTTAGGTAGGTAAACCCTGTGCTTGGATCTACAATGGCAATCCTCACTCTTTATTGTTGTCATCGCGACGAGAGCACAGGAAGAACACAAAAGGATATCAAAATGCAGATGGAATCCCTTTTGACTGGCAAATGAACAAATAATCTTAAATGTGCGAGAGGACCAAAGATAAGAAGGATTGGGTTGGGGTTAGGGTTGAAACAGAAAGAATGATTTGCTTCGGGCTAAAAGTAAAAACAAAAGATAAAAAAAAAACAAATCTAAACCTTTCGTAGAGAATGTTATTCTTTTTTCGTGTTATTGTTTTTGTTTTTAATATATTCTAGTTTCTCTAGCAAAACCCTGGAAACGCAAACGAGTCACCTTTTATTTCATACTTTTACGAGTATATTATACTTTTTCGAGCTTATTCCAGATTTCAATATACGAGTACGTATGTATAAATATGTATGTATGTATCCACATAGATATTCGCACAGATACCTACCTACATGTAAATGCAGGACGAACCCCTCTTAAAACTAGGTCAAGAACAAAGAAGTTTCTCTGTGTAGATATCTACTAATACGAGTATCTCTGACAGAGGAAAAAAGGATTTGCATTACTGCTGCTGCATAGAAAATGTTGCGCCACTAAAAGGCAAATGCACTCAACTTTGTCAGAAGTCTTTTCCTCTAGTATTCAGGGGCGTATCTGATTTTTTTTTGCACTCAGTGGAGAGGGTATGATCTTCTTTAGGAATTCTTAGTATTAAAAATTGGTAATTTTAACTTAGGACCTAAAACACAGACATGCATGTGTCTCTAAGCTGGTAAATCAAATGTTGAAAAAGGTGAAAATCATGCGACTTATGACATTGCCATTGGCGCGATTCAAATTCGACAGTTAAATAAGGTTCTACTTTGGTACCATCTTACATATGCGGAGTAGCTATGTACCTTATTGAACTGCTTGAATTAATAAAAATCGACAAAAAGAATTGGTGTTAAAATTGCGCAAATAGTGATTAAAATAACGCGCTTGACGCGATTCAAACTGGAAATTGTAACTTCCTTTAGCTAAGTCCACAGTAAAGGATCATGATGTATTGGCATGCATAATTCTAGGAATAATATGTTAGCAAAATGTATTAGCTTTTAGCCGTATAATATATTATTCGCTTTACGCGCTTTGCGCGATTGAAAAACAATTTAGCCATATGCCATTGTTCACCATTCTAACCACATCAGATACCGATATACAAATTTAGAGCCTTCTCCCAAAACTTATATGGCAGAAAAACCGTATGGAAGCAAAACTTGTGGCTTTCAAAATTAGACCCACCAGTTAAATATGAATTGTGAGTCGGTTAGAAAAAGATCTTCGGCTCTTTAACATTAGTATCAACGTTTCAATGCTTATTCCTTAAAAGAGGATTACCTTGAAGTAAACCGAGCCTACAGAACTTTATGTAGATCAAAAGAAGCAAGCTTCTCGGGAGACCTACCTCCATCAGAGTCAGATTGGGTCCTGACCATTAACCCCGACATAGCCGAAGCCATCTCGGTCGCAAATTTGTGACATGTTGCAGGAATGAACACACCTCTTGCTTAGGAGGCGAGGTCTATCTAACACCTCTTGAATCCAGGCACGCCTGAAAACCATATGTCTCCGCATTCGGAATAAACCAAGCCGACACGATACTCCCACTAGGGGGCCTACCTCATAGATAGCCTGAAAAAGAGAGCACGCACGCGACAGCTGCACCTCTATCCGAATATAGAATAGGAGAACCTGAAGACGTACGCATATAGCTTCCGGTCGAGCTTCGCCACCATAGGGTCACTTACAGATAAAGTTCCTGCAAAACTTCAGGGCCTGTCAGCCCAAGATATACATACACCCAGCTATGATCGAGGTAGAAACCATCAACCAAGAATATGCAACCCTCTGGTGAGTGGTTACACACTCCTTAGCGAATTCCTACCTTAGGGCCACCGTCCAGAATGTTCCCATCACGAGGAGGTCGATAGGTACCTGGAGTGCAGATTTGTCGAATAGTAGCAATACCGGCCCACAGAAGTGGACGAGCTCGTTGGAGTCAAGACTATGAACCATGCATTTACCACCTCACCACCATCCAACAACCATGGCCTTATGCTAGCTGCCACCCATTATGATCGTGGAATTACGCATGTTGTACGCGGACTGGCATGCCACCATGCCATGCATAATCATGGACTTACGTTCGCTGCCATGTTCCGATGTATGGTTTTTTAGCAACACAAGTCCATTGGTCAAGTCTCTCAGAGCCCCGGACATGCCTTAAACTACTACCGACTCTACACCCCCACCTGCAAACAAACGAAAGGTTTAACTTTCTAAAAATAACTCCTTTGATTTTTAGAATACATTTTTGGATAAAAGGAAGCAAATTTGCAACAAAAACACCTTTAGCTGCGTCAAAATTGATAAATAATGTTGAAAAGCAATTGAATGCTGAACTTTTTGCTTAATCGATCCAACAAGCTAGATCGAATATTGATATTCTAGATATTGATATAATACTTTCAGAAGTTGTAGCGAAATTATGAGAAATAAGGCTCTTGCAGTTGATCGGATCCCAAATGAATTTTTTCAAGTTCGCAACACAAATGTTCCTGAAACGTCTTAAAAAGATATTAAGAGTGGGCCAAATACAAGTTTCTTTTTCAAAATCTAATAATATGAACAACATTAAATTTTTTACATCCATTATGGTTTTATTAGTAAGAGCAAACATTCCCATTAATTATGAAACACATCGTGGTTCAAGTGGCTGCCTCAGCTGGCTTTGCAGTAGCGCATTCTGTCACTTCAATTCTAATTTCCAAAAAAAATACTAAGCCGTTCTTGAGATATCGAATTTTCCAAAAAAAAAAAAATGACTTTTTTTCTAAAAATTGAAAAAATATTTTTTCTTAAGTTTTTAAATGCAATGTTTTTTAAACTTTTTAGGAGCTTCTTTATAAAAAATTTCGTTAAAATCCGTTATGCCGATAATGAGAAATTCAAAATTCGAAAAAATCGTTCTATGGTAGGTACAGTCAGTAATGTCTAGATTTCAAATTTTTTTCATTAAATTATAGATCGTAAGGATGGAAAAATGTCTAGAATTTAACATCCCAACATACCATCTGTTTATAGACTTTAAGGCCGCCTATGATAGCATAGCCAGGGTAGAACTTTACAAAGCCATGAGAGAATTCGGCATCCCAAATAAATTGACACGATTATGTAGGTTGACCATGACCAACGTAACAAGCCAAGTAAAAATAGCCGGATTGCTATCCAGACCAATCAAAATCTTTAATGGACTCCGACAAGGGGACGGTTTGGCCTGCCTCCTCTTCAACCTGGCGTTGGAGAAAGCAATCCGTGACTCTGGCACGGCAACAAGAGGGACCATCGTCAACAGGTCCAGCCAGTTACTAGCTTACGCAGACGACATTGACATCATCGGAAGATCCGAACAAGCTGTACACGATTCCTTCATCCAGATCGAGCAGGCGGCACAAAATCTGGGGCTGCACATTAGTGAAGGTAAAACAAAGTACATGGTGGCGTCGAATGCGAGAGGAACAGTTGGTCAAACAATCAAGGTAGCGGAGCACGAATTTGAAGTGGTGCAATCCTTTAAATACCTTGGGTCAATAGTAGCAGCCGATAACAATATAGAAGAAGAAATACGCGGGCGGCTTCTCAAATCCAACAGAGCCTACTATAGTCTGTCAAAGCTCTTCAAATCCAGAAATCTCACCATAACTTCAAAACTGCTGCTGTACAGGACCATGGTCCTGCCAGTACTCACATATGGATCCGAGACTTGGGTGCTTAGCAAAAGGCACTCCGACCTCTTAGCTGCGTTCGAGAGAAAAGTCTTAAGGAGAATTGTTGGCCCCGTATGTGAGGAAGGACGATTCCGGAGACGGTACAATCATGAACTGTACGCAATCTACCTTGAAGCAGATATCGTGACAAAAATTAAGCTCGGTAGACTCCGGTGGGCAGGGCACCTAGCTCGCATGAGCGAAGAGGAACCTGCTCGGAAAGTTCTTTGTGGTACATTCTATGGTAGACGACAGCGTGGTAGACCATGCTTGCGCTGGAGAGATGGCGTAGACCAGGACGCCCGAAGCCTTGGGGTGCGCAACTGGATGGCGTCGTCTAGAGACCGGGATAGGTGGAGAGACTTGTTGAAAGAGGCCAGGACCGGAACCCGGTTGTCGAGCCGATGATGATGATGAAGGATTAATCAAAAAAAAAAATTTTTTGCAAAATTCTCGAAACCGTTTTCAAGAAAAATACGATTTTCGAAAACCATTTTTTAAAATTTGTATGGAAGGTACCGTTAGTTTTAGATAGAACAAATTTTTTTTCTCAAATCTTGTAGATTATGTTAAGAAACTTTTATTTGTCAAGTTTGAAAAAAATCGAGCATGGGGTTTTCGAAATATTGATTTTCCAAACAAAATAAATAAAAAATTGAAAATTTGAATATGTAATAATATTCAAACTTTGGAGGAGCTTTGGCATAAAAAAAATGATTTAAATCGGCTGTACCGTTTTAGAGAAAATCAAAAACAAAAAAAATTGACCCAGGGGGGCTACCAAAAATAACAATTTTTTGTAAAATTTTTTTCAACCATTAGCTAGTTTTAACGAAATGAAATTTTTCAATTTTTTTTTTTAAATTCTGTGGGACAGTTTTTGAGAAAAAAACTATTTATAAATTTTCGAAAAAAAAATCGTATGGCAGGTACCGTTATTTTTGGTCTTAAAAAAAACAGAAAAAAACTTGTGGGGGGAAAAAATTAAAACCCATATCTACCAAGTTTGAAGAAAATCGGCCGAGCCGTTTAGGCTGTAGTCGAACCGACAGACAGACAGACAGACAGAGTTGTGAGACCCACTTTTTTGGTCTTCGCTATCATCGTAATGTCAACTTTGATCAAAATCTCGGGTTCGGTTTTTTTTACGAATGCATAACTTGCCTTATAGTACCTATAAGTCGCAAGTAAAAAGGGGTCAAATCGCATCTCCTATGTGGCCAATTGACATCACCAAAATGGCTGATAAAAAGATTTGGGAATTGGTTCGCAAATGGTCTGTGTGGCTCAGCAGCGCGCCATCCTGCATGAACCAGAGGTAATCCAAATCAGTAAAAAAACGTCGGTTAACATAGCTCTATAACGCCCACCGTTGACCGAAAAGTTATTCCCAGGCTCATTTTCGAAGAAAAATGGTCCAATGATGTTACCATTCCACAATCCGTCACTCTCTGTGGATGCATTGGCTTCTGCAGCTCTGCGCCTTGTCAGAAAAGATGATTGTTCGCCCAAAATCTTTGTCCAATTCAAACTGCTCAAAGGACCAAACTGCGAAGTGATAACGAAGCGGATGCTCGTGCGCCTTCAATTGCTGAGTCGATTTAACCTTGTAAGCGAATAATGCGAGAGCTTTGTGCAGAATTCTCCTCAGGCTAGTGCGCGTGAAATGTTGAGCTGTTGAGATCGATGGCGTGTTGTTCTTCGTAAATTGAGTCTCACACTCCCGGCTAGAGCAGCCACATTCTCGTCTGTGCGCACCGTGCAACGAAGAGCGCCATGAGTGTTGTCCACTAGCATACCAGTCTCACGAGCTTTTTGCACAAATTGGCATACAGCAGTCGTGGTAGGTGCTACCTTTCGGCCAAAACTTCTTTTAAAAAAACGCACTGTTCGCCGTTCAGGCTACATAGCACTCACTCTGGAAATAACTTTTCAATATTTCCCAACGTTGTGCAAGCGTAAAACGACTCATTTTGTTCTGCGGAGGTATGATACTGACTATCTGTCAAAATTTCGAGCGAGAAACAGCTGTGAGTGTCAAAATAACATTTGTTTTAATTTTTACGCACTAAAGGACTACCCTTAAAATGTTTTAGCACAGTGCGAAGGTTTTAGGAAAGTGAGAGAGGATTTAAAAAGACACTACTATATGGCCTACCGTGTACTTATTTACATAACCGGCTCCCGATCCATGAAGGGGCTCTGCTTGAGACACTTGATCTTTAAACCGGATGTTGGGTCTTCCTTATCACCGCGATCCTGGAGCTGGGATCCGAAGACCCTCAGCTGGATCATTGATGTCCATTCTCTCAATGTGGCCGAACCAATGCAATCGACGTGTTTTGGCTTTCTGAACTACAGCTGATAGTTTTCACGGTTATATCTTCTCCTCTATTCGCCCTCCTCGAACACAGAACCAAACACTCAGTTTTCCCGGGACCCCGAGATCGGCCATCGCCATAAGAGCTCCTGACAATGAATGGTATGATATGCAGCTTTGAATTTGATAAGTGGATGGTCAGTCTCGGCTTGAAATTCGCTGGTCTTTTCCAGGATTTGTCTCAATGTGGATATTTGGTCTATGGTCGATCTGCCGGGTCGGAAGCCACACTGGTACTTGCTGACAAAATTTTTACAAAACGGTTTAACACGCTTACAAAGCACGTTGGATAGGATAGGATCTAGGGATATGTCTCGATATTTCAAAGGAACACCTTTTTTGTAGATTGGACATATGGAGCTGATGGTCCAGTCATCGGTCAGACACCCCACTTAAAATCCCAATATTAACAATATAGAAGTTCTTTTATGATGTTCAATACAGGTGATTGAAAATAATTCAATTCCCCCTTCTGTGTACGCCACTGTCATCTTCTGACTGGAACCAAAAGGACCACCATTTCAAACAGTTACTCGTCAAGAGCAGTAGCAAAAAGCAAAGCCGAACGAGTTTCTCCAAACTTGTTCAATTGAATTTGCTCATTGAATAAGCAAGAGATACTCGTACCTCTACACAAGGCACAACCAACATCCTTTGCAAGGACATGCATCTCAAATTATTAAATTTTCTAAAGGAACTCTCTCCAAAGACTAAAAATCATTTGGATCTTGAATAATCTGGCTTTTTTTCCTGTAGTGGGCGTGTGATTATGGGAAATTGAATCTAGGACGACGACATCGAGCACGGCGCGGTTCGGCGATAGAAAGAGAATGACCTAAAAAGGAGTCGACTATGTATGGCTATCTTGGGGGAATCTTAATGGAATTCAAATTCATTTAGCTATGGCTGGACTTTAACTTCTGCAGATACACACTCACCGAGAATGTATATTTTCTTTTTGCTTTTTAACGGAACAAAGAGATTCGTTCTCCTTGTGGGAATAAAAAAGATAAAATTTACTTAATTAAAAGAAAAATTCCACTCCCTTGGTGATATATATTTTTTTTTTTTTTAGATATTCTGCTTTTATTTTTGTTTTTGAAAAAAAAACGTGTGATTGATTGGATCAAATTTTACTTAATTAAATATTTTCCAAGAATCGAGAGGCAAAAAGAAACACCTACAACTATTAGTGCTGTCAGAATGGCGAAATGATTGAAGAGGAGTGTTTTTTGTTTTTTTAATATTTATATGTTTGTCAGCTCGACGGACTGAAGTGGAATTTATTTGTTAGATTTTTGATAACCCTGGGGAATTCTTTTCAGGGACTTAGACAAGTTTATTGGACCAATCCTTTATGGCGTGATGGTGATGGTGGTTTTTATTGCAGAATTATATTTTTGGGTTTATATTGTTTTGCATATCTTGATGGGTTTTGGTCTTTTTTTTTTTCATTTTGTATTTCGTTTAATTTAATTGGAATTCATGTTTCCTCGATTAAGACGAAATTGGAATTTTTGACGATCAGGTTAAGAGGGATTTTACATAATAAAGTGGAATAAATTTAAATAAATGACATAGGGTATTTGAAAGGTTTATCGAAGAACCCTATTGTTTTTGTAAATTAAGGGCGTAGCCGTTAGTGTGGACGATATTGATTTTGACAACTTTTCTTACATTTTGCGAGTAAGATGGCTATAATAAAAAAAATAGATAAGACAAAAAAAAAACGGTCTCCCAATTCAGTCCTTCTGTCTTGTACAGCACTACAGCTATTGAATTTTCGTAAACAAAAACCTACAATATATTTTTTTTTTAAATTTATTTATTTTTTTATATATTTTTTATATTTTTTTTATGTTTTTTATATTTTTTTATATTTTTTCATATTTTTTTATATTTTTTTATATTTTTTTATATTTTTTTATATTTTTTTATATTTTTTTATATTTTTTTATTTTTTTTTATATTTTTTATATTTTTTATATTTTTTTATATTTTTTCTTTTGTATTTTTTTTTATATTTTTTTTTTATGTTTTTTTTTATATAATTTGTTTTTTTCATATTAACTTTTTTATATTAGTTATTTTTGCATTTAATTTATATTTTTATTTCTGTATTATTGTTATTTTTTGTTATGTTTAAATTGTTTGCATTATTATTTTTTTATTTTTAGCTCCGCGAAATTAGGTCTCGGGAAATAAGGCAAACAAAAATTAAATAAATCCCCGAATTGGGATATTTTTTATAATGAAACTATGCTTCAATGAAATAAAGCCCCAACGAATTTAAAAGTTTTTAGAAAAATGAAAAAAGCCCCAATTTGTCTTTCATATTGAAGTTTATTTTTGAAAATGAAATAACACCCAAAACTGTTAAACAAATATGTACTTGGATACTCCTTAATGGATTTCAGCACGATCTTTGCATTGAACATCATTAGATAACTGAAAAAATCGCTCGTTTTTGCTCCTCATTTCCTCATGTAAAGATTTTTTTTTTCTGGGGCTTTATTTCGCGCAGCCTTTATTTATGACTTTGTCGTTACCGATTAAGCAGATTTCGCAGTGTCGTCTCGATTTTTTTACGAAAAAGGATTGGTGAAATATTATAGTAACAATATGTAGTCTAAAGGCCGACATCAAATTTTGGCTTTGGAGGCATAATCAAATTTAATTTAAATTTTTGTTTCGGGAATGTAATCACTTTCGAAGTTATTGCGCCTATGTTTCAATTTTTGTTTTATTGAACATACTATTTACAATTTGGCTTACAACTAATAAGATACATATGGATGAAAGTTTACATTTGTTGGCTCATAGGGGGCCTAACTATATACAGTGACTTAAGTTTAATTATTTTTATATAAAATTTACATGACGAAAAAAAAATTAAATTTAAAATGTCGGTTGTATTGTCCTCAGGGTGTTCATTCCTGGTTGTCAGTGGTGATTTTTGTGGGTTGTGGGCAGGGATGGCGTTTTAGCTGCGGTGGTAGGCTGACCCAATGTCAGCGTAGAACGAGACTACTTCCTCGTTGTCCATGATTACGTTGTCATCCAGAGTTTCCATCACACTGAGATACCTCGGTTCGGGATGTCGTTGTTCTGTGGTCATCCTTCTCATAAGCTGATTCGTGTGGTCGATGATGTTCCCCATTAGTTTCTTCGTTGAAAGAACTAGATATTTGTCCAGCGGGATTAAATTGGCTTCTGTGTAGAGATGCTCGTTCCTGTAGTGTTTCTGTCGTTGACGGTCGAAGTAGAGTCCAGTTCAGATCCTCAGTATCTTCCTTTCGAATAGTTGAAGTTCCTTCATAGCTGTTTTCGAGATGGAAAACCAGACTGGGAAGGAATAGCTGATCACTGGTCGCAGGAGCTGCTTGTAGATTAATATCTTTGTCGGTTGGCTAAGACCTGATCTTCTTTTCAGCAATGAGTGCAAACGGCTGAAGGCCCAGCTGGCCTTTTTCAGAACATTTCTTGAGTGCAGGTTAAACCTTAGCAACTCATTGAAGTGCACTCCCAGGTACTTGACATTTGGCTTTGCCACTATGGAGGATCCGTCAGGGAGTCTTAGGACCAGATTTCTGCAAATTGTTGCGGTGCGAAGGCCTCTACCAGTTGAAGGTCTCCTGAAGCAGACAAGTTCCGATTTGGAAGTATTGATTCGGATGCCCCATTTCTGGTAGAATTGGAAGAGTCTGTTAATGTGGGTTTCTACTTTTTGGACAGCGATTAGAGGTGACATTGATGTGGCGTAGATGAGCGAGTCATCAGCATATAGAAGGTTCTCGCATCCAATTGGTGAAGGTTGGTCTGAAATCATCAAGTTGTAGAGGAAGGGGCCTAGTTGAGTTGTCATCAACACAACTCAACTCCAAGACAACCAAACAAATTTTTCGTATTATGCAAGTCAACTAAAATCAGTTGTAATGAAAAAATACGTTGCCGTCTTTAAGGAGTCGATTTGCTGTTAAAACCAGCTGCTCAACATGAAATACAAAAGCAAAAATAAGAAATTGTATGATGGAAAGTTCTTTCGATTTGTTTTTCGGTGATTTGAAAGAGAATTCCTTAATGTAGCAAAATAAAAAACGTATATTTAATAAACTTATGTACACTTCTATTTCTAAAGTATGCATTTTTTTGGTTGAAAATAAAGTTTTCCTAAAATAACCAATGTTCCTCAGCGATTCCACCGATTGTTATACTTGCTACTGCTCTTCGTTTCATGACCGAAGGAAGTTACCATAAGTGGAGTGGCAATGATTTTAATTTATGTTGTTTAACTTATTGTTTTGTGTCCATATTTTTTATCCGAATGCAGATTCTTTCATTAAAATGTTCTACACAACTGCTTCGAACCAGTTGTTTGATTTTGACGCTTATTACAACCGAGACACAACTCAACTTAGTTACATAATACAAGGAGACAACTGAAAAGTCGGCCATTTTATTAGTTGTCTTCTAAATGACAACTGGTTGTGCTTTGACAGACAACTAGTTGTGATCGATAATACCAATTCTAAGAATTACAAATAAACTATAGTTGAGTTGTCTTCCATAATAAGGGGGGTTAAAAGAAAATGTTGCTTTTTTTTCTAGGGCATCTGGCTAAATTTGGCGACACTCAAATTTCAAAAATAAATGTTGACCCGTTTTTGAGATGTTAGATTGTTTTTTTATAAATTAAAAAAATATTCAATTTTTAAGTTTTGAAATGCAATGTTTTTCAAACTTTTTACAAGCTTTTCTATAAAAATTTCATTAAAATCCATTCTGCCGATAATAATAAATTGTAAAATCGAAAAAATTGGTTATATGGTGGGTTAATTCAGTGATAACCTAATTTCAATATTTTTACTTGCGACTTATAAGTATTATAAGACAAGTTATGCATTCGAAAAAAAAATTGAACTCGAGATTTTTATCAAAGTTGACATTACGATGAAAGCGAAGACTAAAAAAGTTGGTCCCGCAATTCTGTCTGTCTGTCTCTTCGACTACAGCCTAAACGGCCCGCCCGATTTTCTTCAAACTTGGTAGATATGGGTTTAATTTTTTTTCCTGCACACGTTTGTTTCTTTTTTTTTTAAGACCGAAAATAACGGTACCTGCCATACGAATTTTTTCGATATTTTATAAATATTTTTTTTTCTCAAAAACTGTCCCACAGATCTTTAAAAAAAAAAAATTGAAAAATTTTATTTAGTTAAAACTAGGTAATGGTTGAAAAAAAATTCCAAAAAATTGTTATTTTTGGTAGTCGCCCTGGGTCCATTTTTTTGTTTTTGATTTTCTCGAAAACGGATTTAAATCATTTTATTTTATGCTAAAGCTCCTCCAAAGCTTGAATATTATTACATATTCAAATTTTCAATTTTTTATTTTTTGGATTTAAAAAAAATTCAAAATTTCTTTTTGGAAACTCAATATTTCGAAAACGTAATGCTCGATTTTTTTTCAAACTAGATGAATAAAAGTTTCTTAGCATAATCTACAATATTTGAGAAAAAATTTTTGTTTTATCTAAAACTAACGGTAGATACTCGTACCTTGCATACAAATGTTAAAAATGGTTTTCGAAGATCGTATTATTCTCGAAAATAGTTCTGAGAATTTTGGTAAATTTTTTTTCTTTTGATTAATTTTTACGATCTATAATTTACCATAGAACGATTTTTTCGAATTTTCAATTTCTCATTATAAAGGAATTGAAAAAAGTTTAAAAAACATTGCGTATCAAAATTTCAAAACTTAAAAAAAAAAAATATTTTTTGAATTAAAAAAAAACTATTTTTCATTTTTTAAAATTCGATATCTCAAAAACCGTTATTTTTAGATAAAATACATTTTCTTGTCACATTTTATAGATTGTCTTAAAAAAAAACTTTTAGCAGTCAAGTTTTAAAAAATCGGGCATGTGGTTTTCGAAATACTGAGTTTGAAAAAAACAAAAATTTAATTTTTTTTTTAAATTAAAAACAAAAAAACAAAAAAAAAATAGTATATATATATACTATCCTAACTTTTAAGGAGATTAGGCATTCAAAAATTATCCAAATCGGTTGTACTGTTTTTGAGAAAAAATTTAAAAAATAGTTCTAAAGTGGGAACCATTAATAGCAATTGTTCAAAAATTGTTTTTTTTTTTTTTTTTTTCAAGCATTACCTAGCTTTAATTAAATGAAAAAAAAATTGAAAACAAACTCTGGAACAATTTTAGAGGAAAAAAAGAAATAATAAAATTTCGAAAAAATATCGTATCAGAATCTTTAGTTCGATTTTTTACGCAAGCCCTTGCAACTCAATCGCTTATTTTATTTTTTAAGTTTCAAGATTCATTTAATTGTCGAAATCAAATAACTTGAACGTTTTCTTATAGACAGAAAATTATTCACTTTTAGACAACAAAGTGAAGCAATTCACTTTTTTTTATCAACAAAATAATTAATCAGCATCTAAGGTGACTTGGCTGTTATTGTTTTCAAAACAATTTTAAGATGCCAATGTCGTCATTGTCATGGTAGCCCCAAAAAATACCACACAAATCAAAACGATATTCTTTGTGTATTTTCTGTCTTCTAAATCCAGGTATCTTAATATATGCCTACAATGAAAACACTGAGAAAAACTTGTTTTTCACATCGTAGGTCAATTGGTAAATCTATATTCTGATTGAATTTTAGTATCAGATTTCAATGTCAGTGTACTAATCGTGCAAAAATCCACAATCACTAATTAATTACATTTCTTCACTTTTATAGACTTGAGTAAAGTTTTTGGCAAGTAAAGTCTTGAAATACTCTTAAATATATTAAAAAAAAAAAAAAAACGATTTAACGATCATGTTATTTTGTGGATATCTTCATATCTTAAAGAAAGATAGTATAAAGTGATCTTCATGTCAATTTAAAGTTAATTCTGGTGTACCTCAGGGGAGTCATCTTTGTCCTTTGCTGTTTGTTTTATTCATAAATGAGCTTCCTTCTATATTACAACATTCAATGGCATTAATTTGTGCGGATGACATTGAAAAATTTCGATCGCGAATTGTGAAAAACTGCAAAAAATTTCTTCACAGATTTTGGGACTGGTGCAATAATAACATGCACTGAAACATTTCTGGCAACGTCGAAGGAACCCTTGACACTTAGCATCGTTTTTGGCGACGTTCAATATGTGGTCATTTCACTCAAGGTGTTCTGTGCCGCAAATACCTAGAACTTAAAGCTCAATGCAAGTGCTGCTTATCTATAGCGGCATGAGGGGTGGGTTCTGCTTTAATGACAGAAGACAGAATTGAGTTTTTGAAGCATTACATTCTAAACGATTTGTTGTTCCCCATTTGACAATGTTATCGAGATCAGAATTAAGTGAGTATATCATTAGATGTCGTTGTCGGTCAACAAGTCAAATTTCTCTAAAAACGTCAATGTCTCTAATTTATTTATTGGCCTAGCCACGCCTACTTTTCTTTTATCTGAGTTTTTGTATTTAAAATTTCTAAAAAGATAAATTTTATAAATAAACATAATTTAAGAGCTATAATCAGGAAACCTCATATTAATGTCTAGCGAAGCAATGACCTTGGTGGCCAATTAATATCACCTCTACTAAAGATAACCTTATCCTCAAAAGGTTCATGCAGACTGTCAACTGTGGCGTCCTCTGTATCGCATGTAGCGCCGTCCTGCTGGAACAAATGTGGTCTAGGTCCATATGGTTCAACATGGGCCATCAAATTTTGATTATCATGGTTATGTAGCGCTCGCAATTGAGACCGATGCAGATTGTTTTCAAAAAATGACGTCGCGAGTCCAAAATCCACACCAAATAGTAACTTTTTAGAATGCATTGTCACCTGTTGAACCTCTTGTGGGTTGGTGTCGCCCCATATATGGCAATGTCGAGTGTTGATTGAGCCATTCATCCGGAAATACGCCTCATTTCTATAGACGATTTTTCGACCAAAATTCGGGCCCTCTTCCAAACGCACCGAAGCCCAATCAGCGAACAACTGGCGTTGTCTATGGTCATCAACTTTGAACCCCTGGGTCAGTTGAAACTTATATGGTTGTAAGCTTAAAATACGTCAAGTTGCAGTCTGCGAAAGACCGAGTTCTTGTGGAATTGACTGCCTCGGGTTCTGCTGTAAACTTCTAGCATGTAATTGTTGTATTCATAAATCAACTCCTTACATCTTCACGCCAACGCAAGTTCACTTTAAAGCCTTGGATAGGGAAAGAAGATGCAATCCTTACATTAATATTTCATTTTCTCTGAGTGTATATCTGCAATTTGGTCTGCCATGTCGAGCTATTGTTCTCTTATCATCAATCTAGGTGTTCGTACATTCCTATCTTTGTGTATTTATCCACACCAAACAATCTTTCAATATTCGTTTTATCAGTTTTTCTTTTTTGTATTTCTATTTGAAAAAAGAAACCATTTGATTCGAATGAAATGGCAAGACAACAAAGCCATTCAGTTAGGTAGTGTCTTTAGTAGTGTGTCGTGATTCGTGTATATCATCTACTTTCAGATAAAAGTGAGATATGCCTCCTCCCCCAACTCAATATTCGTCTTTTCAAATAAAACGTGATAAATTCCCTGTGGCCACGAAGTAACAACCCCCAGCAGAAGGTGGCGTGTCTTCAATAAGTGAATCTCTGGACACATGATCTGGGGCTAATAAAACTATATCTGGTGCGTGACCTTTTTGACCAATAAATTTGGCAGAGTTCCCTAGTTGTGGTGCTTTGGTCTTGTGTGTCGTTTGTTCTGCTTCTTAATTGCCCCTTATAACTTTTCCCATGAAAAACCAAAAGACTTGTTTGTGGGTATGTATCGAAGACATAAGTATCTACATAAAGGCACGATTGCATATGACTGGTTTCGCAACAACAACAACAAAAAATGCCAAACGCCATATGTGTCGAAATTAACTTTGTGCACAGATAATTTGATTTTCGTACATCTCATGCGGCGTGACGTTTTATTTTGAATATTAGATGAAAACAAAATTACAATTCACAGCCTTATGTTTATCTATCAGCTTGTTGGTATAAACTGGTCTATGTATTTATATACTGGGTGCATGTTTGTGTATCTATTAAAATTGTTTATTTAAAGATACAAATCCTATGAATAAAATAAAAGTAATTTAAACCTTGAAGCATTTGTAATCCTAAACTGATATAAGATTGTATTCTTTAGCACTGCAAGATTTATACCAATTGTTTTTATTGAAAACAAATAGTAAAGATTTGTTTTTTTTTTTTTTATTTTAAGCTTAAGCTTATAACTTTAAGATCAAAACTTTTAAAAAAATATTTTAATTTAATAAAAATACCAAATTATCGAAGCTTCGGCTTCCCTATTTGTTTCCATAAATTCGGTAAAGTATCTTAAATAAATGTTAACGACTTTGACTGGATCTGGTTTAGTAACCGATAAGCTAATAAAGTCCTTCGTTTAACACACCCAAATGTACACCCTAAACAAATCAGTTACTGGTGCTAGAATTACCATAAAGCTTCTACTCCATAGCAACTGTCTCTGAAACAGAGGTTTGCACTACTTTTTTTCCTCGCACCTGGGGGCTGGGAATTAAAGACTCTCTTTCCTTAAGCATTGTTGTACATTTGCTCGTTGCAGTGGCGTGGCGTCCATATAACACGATTCCTATCGTCTTCCCTTTTAGAAAATTCACAAGTAACACAATGTACCAAATAAACATCGAATAAGTTTAAGTTTTCCATTCTGCTTCTCGTTTGTATCTTATACTTTATCCAAACACATTCCACAATCCACAACCAACATTAATCAAGAGAGTCACGAAAATACTCTGACGTAAACTTTTCAATCACCTTCACCGTCTTATTTATTTGTTTTATATCCCTTTCTTCCCCAAGCAGTGAGTTTCGGATCCTCTTTGTTCAACATCCGCAAAAAATAAGACGCTACATTCCGTCTTATAAAATTTTCGATGTATACCAGTAGGAGTTGGAATTATTTGTATTTTATTCTCCCTTTAGCAATTAGCGTTGCATTTCAGTAGGAAGATAATACATTGCAGGAGTTCAGGTGCTTGCCTTTTTTCAAGCTTGTGTAAGAAATAAAACGGTGTTCTTCGACTTATTTGTTTTTTTTTTAATATGACATATAAAAATAAATATGGTATGTGGGTATTGTTGATTCTTGATTTTGAATTTGATGTTGGTTTGCATGCTTATGTAAAATGCTTTCATTTTTCTCTCTCGTGATAGTTTGTAATATACACGATTGATATTTTTGCAAATTTACTGTGATAATTTTAAATTATGAAATAAATCATGGTCAGCATGGTCATTGTCAGCAGTGTAAACTTACCATATCGCTGAAGAACACTTCTGGTCAAATAAAATGCATTTGTTTTTTTTTTTTAATAGGAATTTAAATTTAGATTCAATTAGCATTTAATAAAAGACTGTGTTGCGCAGGTTCAATAACTTCAAATAAATTGAAAATCCAATTTGAACTTAATTAAAAATAGTGAAAAGTTAGATGTTAAAGTGAAGATTTAATTCCTTTTATTATCCACTATAGTGATAAAAAAAATTGGCTTCTTAATTTTAGTGCAGTTCTAGATTTTGTTTTTTGTCTTTGATAAATGTAGATTGCTGTTTAACAGATTACCTATCGGAGAAACCAAATAATTTTAGTAAGGATAGTTGATGATTTATATTTTATCCTTTTTTCGTTTACACACCAGGGATTTCGATCCCAGATCGAAATTTTTTGTTTAGTGTGCGTGTTTCATGAATACATGTAAATCCCTCTTGATACATAGTATCGCAGCTGTTATTAAATCTGAAATTAAAACAGAAATCATAGAAGCCCGGTTCGTGTCGATTATGATCGACGAAACATCAGATTTGAATCATAGGGGACAACTAAGTGCCATATTTCGGTTCTTGTCAGAGAATGGAATACAAGAAAGATATCTTGTATTTTTTAATGTTAGGGCGAGTCTTAATGCAGATGAGTTGTCCCATCATATATCCAATATTCTTGACACATATGATTGCAAGGAAAAATTAATAGAACATTCCTAGAAAGGTGCCGCAGTTAGTCCGACGAAGGGGGTGTCGTCTAAAAGGAGGTCCTTTTTTATTATGTTTTAAGCTCATTGTTGATTGAAATATTAGTGTCTTGAAGTATAAAAAATATAGCTACACATTTTTTGCTAAGTCAATGTGGAATGCATTTGTAGATACCATGTCCCTACTAGAAATGTTGTTTTTAAGGTTCTAAGATTTTTTTTTTCATTTTTACAGGTGACAAAATTTTATAACGTCTTCCCATTTAAAATTATCCACGCCACGCCACTGGCTCGTTGTAAGAAAAAAACAAAAAAACAAATGCATGGGTCGCACGAACTTGCTCCTATATAATATACTAAGAAATTCACAAATGAATCTTATTAGAGAAAAACTATTCATAAGCATAAAATTAATTTTTTAAATGACTTTTAAACCACTTCTCTAGTAGTTGGAGGTAAAAATAGGATGCCATGTAATTCAAGCAAGGTTTATGCAAGAACAAAAATTATAAGTCTTTGTCGTTTTTTTTTTCTTTTTAAATAAGCTTTTATATAAAATTTTTTTAAAACATTTTTAAGAAAAAATTTTGGTACGCCAATTTAAAGTTTTTTTTATTGTTCGAATAAAAATTAAATTTACAAAAAAAATATTGAGCCATTTTCGAGATATTGAATTTTCCAAAAAAAAAGATTTATTTTTCCAAAATTAAAATAAATATTTTTCTTAAAGTTTTGAAATGCAATGTTTTTTAAACTTTTTAGAATCTTCTCTCTAAAAAAAATTCATTAAAATCGGTTGTGTCGATAACGAGAAATTCAAAATTTAAAAAAAATGGTTCTATGGTAGGTAGTCAGTAATATCTTGTTTTCAATTTTTGTTTGTATTTAATTATAGAACTTAAAATTAATCTTAAGAAAAAAAATGTAAGCAAAATTCTCGGAACCGTTTTCGAGAAAAATACGATTTTCGAAAACCATTTTTTAACGTTTGTGTGGAGGGTACCGTTATTTTTAAGTAAAACCATTTATTTTTCTCATATCTTGTAGATTAATTTAAGAAACTTTTATTTATCGAGTTTTAAGAAACTCGAGCATGAGGTTTTCGAAATATTGAGTTTTCAAAAAAAAATTTTGAAATTTAATTTTTTAAATCTAAAAAAAATTTGTTTTGAAAATTTGAATACACAATAATATTGAAACTGCTGAGGAGCCTTTACAAAAAATGATCAAAATCGGTCATACCGTTTTTGAGAAAATCAAAAACAAAAAAATGGTTCCAAAGGGGTCTTCGGTCTTGTCAACATTATCATCGTAATGTCAACTTTGATCAAAATCTCGAGTTCGATTTTTTTTACGAATGCATAACTTGCCTTATAGTACCTATAAGTTGCAAGTAAAAATATTTAAGAGGCAACAGCTTGCTCGAAAATGAGGGCTTAGTGTCTTTCAACTCTCATGCACTCTTGTGAATGAAAGAGACCTTCAATTTTCTGCCAAATGGCAACGATTGAGTTTAAAATCACATTCCATGACAAGAGATACTCTAAGAAGACTTGATTGAAGTGATTGTCCAACGCTTCATTACTAAAACATACTTGAGAAAAAAAAATAATCAGTTTGAGGCTGAGCATTAGTAATTGGACTCTGGGTATACTCGTAGACCGAGAAAAGTCCTCATTGATCCGTGGGCAGTAAAGAGAGATCAAAGTTCATGAAAACGAGTTTTTTTTTTTTGGAAAAATGGTTTATTTATGGGAAAAAAATTGTCCCACAAACTTTTAACCGAGGCAATTTTCCACAACAAGTCGTCAACTTATTTTCCCTAACATTAAGGATTCACAAGGGTTTTGAAATTAATTTTATTTCAATTATTGCATTTATTATGCCCAAAAACATTATTACAAAAATTTCACCAATCTTGTTGATGGTTATAAAGATTAACAAAACAAAATAAAACCCTCAGAACAGCATCTTCGGTAAACTCTAGCTTCGTCATCCGCTGATATTTTGTTCGATGCATCAATGACGGTACCATTTTTTCAAACAAATTTTTGCCAATGCAAACAACACAAATCGATTTAATCTTCCCGGAAAGATCAAGCCTGCTTACGTCATCCTAGTTAGGCTAGTTAAACTAAGGTCACGTTTGCGTGGTTGCCATATTGAAAGCTGATACAGTTAGAGTTGGCCCATCATGATACCACATTGAATCTAGGGAATCCCTTATCGTTAAACCACTTGGATCTCATGCCAGACCCAGACTAACTATATCTTTATTTACCAGATCGCTGCGAGTATTGTAGTAGAAATTTCCCAAATGATATAACTTTGGCATATAACAGGACATCTACAGAGAAGGTGAGCAATCGATTCCTCTTGTTCTTCGTGCATGAGCTCCTGCAGAAGTCGTTCGAATAAACATAAAATCCTTTACGTGCTTGCCTATTAGACAGTGTCCTGTCTTATACGCATTACGGAGCCGATATTCGATTTGCTTAAATATGTTAAACACTTAGAGAACTTGAGATCTAGTGCTGGCCAAATCTGTTTTATCCCCAAACTAGCGGTTATTTTGTTCAGCTAGGTTTGATCTTTGTCTAGCCTCTTGCTTTATCATTAGGGGGATGTAGGGATGAGAATATCTTTATTAACCCTGTCTGTTAAAATTGTTAGGATTGTTAAATTTTTGGCGGGTTCGTCAGTGTTCTAATTTCCTGCACACAAGTCAAAATTGATGCTGATATTTCGATTATCGAAAGAGCCATAGAAATTGCTGAGCAAAACACGAAAATTTTTGAAGGTGACTTCCTTGAAAAACTGAAGCCGCCTGCTCGGGAAAAAAATATTTACTCTCGAAATCCAGGTAAAACTATAATCAAAACTAAATTATACTCTAGGTTTAACAACTTTCCAAAAATTTTAATCCCACAGCTTATTTTTGCTCACGTTTTAACTGATTGTGATTCAACAACAACTTAACACTTAACAATAAAGGCAAATTAAAATTCTTCTTCTTTTTTAAAGAGTTCCACTAGAAGTTTGTTAAACAAATTTGTTCTCTAAAACACACTGTCCACGAGCAAAGTCTATCTGTCAGGACCGGAGCCACACTGATCTTTTTCGACTAGTTTATTCCAAAATGGCTTTAGAAGCTCAAACATCACATTAGTTAAGATATGTTAGTTAAGGGATGTTCCTCAATATTTCTTGTGGGATATCATTTCGCCTGCTTTGTAAATGGGTCCAATTGAGGTAATAATCTAGTCCTCAGGTATGCTTCCTTCCAATCATACTTAGTTGATGATTTGATGCATGCATCCTAACAAAACATCACCTCATTCGCTTGAATAACTCTGTTGGTAAGTCATAAAGTTCACCAGTCTTGTTGTTCTTAGGATTTATTTATATCCAGGGTGCCGGAACTTGTTCATTAGAATTTGCAGAATTTAACTAGAGACTTACATCATTTCTCTTATAATCTCGCACTACAAATACTTAGTTTTTTAGGTAAAAGTCTAAAAGCAGTAGACCACGGTAAGTTCAGTTTTTTCAAGACCAAAAATAACAGTACCTGCCATACGGATTTTTTGAAATTTTACAAAATCTTTTGTTTTTTTAAAACTGATTTTAAAAAAATCACAAAATTTCATTTAAATTTTTCAGTTGAAAAATAATTCCGAAAAATTTGTTATTAATGGTACGTTTTTGATTTTCGCAAAAACAGCACAACCGATTTTGATAAGTTTTTTTTTTATGCTAAAGCTCCCCAAAAGTTTAAATAGTATGGTGTATTCAAAATTTCCAAACCATTTTTTTGTATTTAAAAACAAATCAATGTATTTTTTTCAAAACTCAATATGTATTTCGAAAATCCCATGCTCAAATTCTTTAAAACTTGACAATTAAAAGTTTTTTTTCAATAAAATCTACAAAATGTAAGAACAAAATTTTTTATTTTATCTAAAAGTAACGGTAGCCACCATACAAATGTTCAAAAATGGTTTTTGAAAATCGTGTTTTTTGATAATATTTTTTTTTCGATTAATTTTTTTGATCAATAAAAAAAAAATTGAAATTAAGATGTTACTCAATGCACCTATCATAGATCCATTTCTTGCGAATTTTGAATTTCTCATTATCGTCATAACTGGTTTTAATAATTTTTTTTTCAGAGAAAAATATTTCTTGAATTTAAAAAATCAAAAATCTCATAAGCAGTTCAATATAGTTTTTTTAATTTAGTTTTTTACTTGCGACTTATAGGTACTATAATCTATAAGGCAAGTTATGCATTCGTAAAAAAAATCGAACTCGAGATTTTGATCAAAGTTGACATTACGATAATAGCGAAGACCAAAAAAATGGGTCTCGCAATTCTGTCTGTCTGTCGGTTCGACTACAGCCTAAACGGCTCGGCCGATTTTCTTCAAACTTGGTTTATGTGGGTTTTAATTTTTCCCCCCTACGTTTTTTTCTTTTTTTTTTAAGACCAAAAATAACGGTACCTGCCATACGGTTTTTTTCGAAATCTTATAAATATTTTTTTTTCTCAAAAACTGTCCCACAGAATTTAAAAAAAAAATTTTTGAAAAATTTCATTTAGTTAAAACTAGGTAATGGTTGAAAAAAAATTTTCCAAGAAATTGTTATTTTTGGTAGCCCCCCTGGCTCCATTTTTTTTTGTTTTTGATTTTCTCGAAAACGGTACAGCCAATTTCGATCATTTTTTTTATGGTAAAGCTCCTCCACAGTTTGAATATTATTACATATTCAAATTTTCAATTTTATATTTTTGGATTTAAAAAAAAAATCAATTTTTTTTTTTGGAAACTCAATATTTCGAAAACCCCAAGATCGATTTTTTTCAAACTTGATAAATAAAAGTTTTTTAAACTAATCTACAAGATTTGAGAAAAAAAAATTTGTTTTATCTAAAACTAACGGTACCTTCCATACAAATTTTAAAAAATGGTTTTAGAAAATCGTATTTTTCTCGAAAACGGTTCCGAGAATTTTGCTAAAATTCTTTTTTTTTGATTAATTTTAACGATCTATAATTTAATTAAAAAAAATTGAAATCTAGATATTACTGACTGTACCTACCATAGAACGATTTTTTCGAATTTTGAATTTCTCATTATCGGCATAACGGATTTTAATGAAATTTTTTATAAAGAAGCTCCTAAAAAGTTTAAAAAACATTGCATTTCAATACTTAAAAAAAATATTTTTTTCAATTTTTAGAAAAAAAAGTCATTTTTTTTTTTTTTTTTTTTTGAAAAATTCGATATCTCAAGAACGACTTAATATTTTTTTTTGTAAATTAGACTCTTATTCGAACAATAATAAAAACTTAAGATTGGCGTACCAAAATGTTTTCTTAAAAATGTTTTAAAAATTTTGTACATAAAAGCTTATTTTTTTAAGGAACCACTACGACTTATAATTTTTGTTCTTGCATACATTTATACTTGCATAGCATTCTGTTTTCGTCTCTTACTACTAAAAGAATTTCAAAAATTCATTTTATCCTTATCAACAGTTTTCTTTAATAACATCCGTTTTTAAAATTCCTAGTCTATTACATTGGAGCAAGTTCGTGCGACCCAGTGGTGCATTTTATTTTCGTAAAATAATAAAAATTTAAAGTTCGTGTTTCAAATTTTTTTTTTTAAATTAAACAAAAAAAATCTGTTAAAAATGTTTTAAAAAATGTTTATGAAAAAGCTTAATTAACAAAAAAGCTATAACGATTTATAGATTATGTCTATTTCTAATCTCAGCTCTTCACCATTTTTCTGACTTGAATTTATTCACATGCAATCTAATAATAAGCTACAATATATTTGTTTGCTAAGATTGTCCTCTTACAAGATATTCACGAAAAAGGTTTTTTGAACGATTTTGGACATCCTCTAAAAGCTTAGCAGCATCCCACATACATCAGTCTTTATCTCGTGTTTTTTTGTTTTGTGTTCAAAACTGTAACACCGCAATAGAAATGTTTGTTTACATTTTTTCGTCAGACTTTTGGGTAAAATTCTAATGTCAAACATCCCAGTGTTCGTCGATAAAAGTGTCGATGTTGAGGTATAAATTTAAAACAAATATTATTCTCAGTGTTTGTTGTTATTTTTTGTGGTTTTTTTGTTGGGTTTTTCTTATCTGTGGTGTCGAATTCTTTGCAGACTCTGTGAAGTGAATCACCCTTAATTTATCAACACAAATTGCGACAGCACTGCTTCGCAACGTCCTTCATCGTTAGCGGCAATAATTGATTCTAATTAAGTGTCTGTACTAGATTCGGTCGTGTTGGGTGTGTTTTTCTGTTTTTCCGTTTTTCTGTATTTTTGTTTTTGATTTAAATAATAAAAAATCGCTTTCATCAATTTCGAAAGGGAAGGCGGGGATAAATATTTTGAATGATTGAAACGGCAATTGATTGTTCTACTTTTTTTTCATTTTTATTAATTTCCCTTCACAGGAAAACAAAATTCGATTTTCCCCACTTTCCTGAGTGTTCATTTTTTGTTTCTATTTATTTCGGAAAATTGAATTAAATTAATTGATTTTGTTTGAAATGTTTTCGTGAGTGGTGATTGAATTTACCTTGATTTCAATTTAAAGGCTTTTTTTCAATGCAAAAATTTGTGCTCATCGAATGAGAAAACCTAATTTATTCTACATCAGTTAATAAAATATTAAGCCGATTGTATATCCAAAATGAAACTACAGTGCAGCACTTTAATGCTGAATAATTAATATCTGTTGGATTCTGTACTGGAAGGTAAATATTTGAGTTGAATTCTGATAAAGTTCTTATTTTTGTTTGAAGATTACAATTTATTGGATACATTTCCAAATAAGTGTAGATACATATGCTATCGGGTTTTCTTCTTATACTTTTATCGGTGACAAAGTACCTTTATCAAAAGAAATATTAATCATCAATAGATAAAGTGTGATACTGAAATTGAAATTGAAAGTTGTTCGATTCGAAGATCGTTTATTAACAGGCACGAAGTCAGAAGATAAATTTGATGAGGTCATAAGTGTGCGCAAGCCTCACCCTCTAAATTAAGTAATACTAAATGAAATCAAGAATTGTGCGTACAAATTTAAATATATTTGCTCTTATAGTTCAATGTTATCAACATGGACTATCCGAGAGTGCCTAGCGCCAGTTTACCTGTTTTAAATTTTTGATTATTAAAAAATCCCTTTTTGTTGCTTTATGGCTAGTGGCAATCCTGGTTTTATAAAAAATCGTGCGCCTAAATTTCTTTCTACAAGTTTTTCATAAAACCGAGAACTTGAGCGCTTTCCATGCTCTTGCATATTGGTTCTATAGAACCTTTGAAACCACACCTAGGGCTAGGCAAATTAAACCGAGCGCTCAATTGCCTTCGGTGCTCTTGCGCATTGGTTCTATGACAAGACTTGGCTAGACCGGTGCAAATCATTGAAGGAATTTAGTATTAGGTCTTTAATAATATCGGAGCCCCCAAGCTGAGATTTGTGTAGTCGGGGCGACTTCCTGACTAGTTCAAGTTCCTTCTTCTTTTTTTTTTTTTTTGAAGCTCCGGGTTTTAAAGGATTTATTTTTGACGTACCAAGCAAACAAAATAAAGACAACGAACTTCGGATGTGTACGTGAAATATTAGATATCTTAATAGGCCACGTGCATCCTCCGTATGCCCACGACTGTTAAATAGTAGGTATCATAACCATCCATACGCGGGATTTAAGTTAAGTATCAAATTTTGTGAACCATCAGAACTTTATTCATCAACATAAGCCTCATCTATGAAGTTGGGAATCAGTACAAACATTGCCAAAAAACCATAATAGAAGCTACCTACGGACAGAACAAGGATAATAAAAAGTGGTAGAGCTACTCGGAAACCACGAGCAGAAGATGAGGGCTTAACACCGGCTTCGCAGACGGAAAAAATAAACGGTAGAAAAAGCATGATAGTGAAGAAAAAACAAAGGAATGTCATAGCAAGTTCGGAAGTTTTAGAAAAGATAAAAAAAAAATATAACAAGTATATTAATCCCGATTAACCAAAAATCGTAGTACTCGTATAATCATATTTCTGAGAATATGAAAAAATCGTTCCTGCAAAGTTGTATTACTGCGATGATGAACCGAATTACGTTGTTAGGCGAATTTTATAATACATTATATAGTTGACCCAGTCGCCAAATTTCTCCAAAACAACTTCTAGCCTGGCGTCACTTATATGGCATGTAGTGCCATTTTGTTGGATGTATCGAGCTCTGGCCACAAAAAGCCGGGTAACATTGCCCCACACCCGAAACCATTGACGGTACCATTATCTCCTTCCTTAAAGAACTAAGGTCCACTGATACCGCCATGTCGTAGACCGTACAAAAATATTCTTGTATGCATTTCATAATTTTTCGAACTAAATGAATTGTGACTACCCTTAAAATTTTTGAGAACAGTGCGAACGTTTAGGAAAGTTTGAGAGAATTTAAAAGGAGATATTGAATATCTATCTCGTAATGGGAGAGAAATATTGATCCAGGTCAAGCATTACACATTCGTGAAGTGCCGCTTAAGATAGAATCTCTGAATTCAACAGTACGTCCGAAGTTGGGCTCAATGGTAAACTGATGGGCATTCTCTGAGTATTATGGTTGAGTTGCTTAAGGGGAGGAATGCAACTGGCTATTTTAGTAGAACACTGTTTATAAAAATAAGGGGAATATAACGGAAGACAAGAGAGATACCAACGTGTCTATTATACTTCTATCACCTATCATTTTTAAAGCCTTAATTTGGGAATTGTCTCGAGCTTTGGACGAAATTCTTGGAACACTTAGCAGTGGTTTTGGCAACGTCGAAACAGAGGCTTGTGATGCACATATCGAGATGAGAAAGCTGTTGAGTCTCCTAATGCAAGTTCTGCTATAGGCATGGGGCGTTGGTTGTGCTTTAACGACAGAAGACAAGAGTTATTGAACATTAAACGTGAACGTGATTTATGTTTCCCTATTTGACAATTCTTTCGAGATCAGAATCTAATGAACTTATCATACGCTACCGTTCTAAATCTACATCCAAAGAACAGGGACATGCATATGAAAACTGTCGTAAACAAAACAATTTAATGGATTTCAAGTTTCAGAAAAAATATCATTAATGAATATGAGAAAGAGAATAGGAGACAAAACATAGCCCTGTGGCATACCAGCATTTATGTAATGAACTTCAGACTTAAAATCGTTCAACACAACTTGTATTAAACAGGTCGGAAGGTAGTCTCTAATCCAACGAAGAAGAAGTTCTTCAATACCGAATACACGCATTTTTAATAAAAGAAACTATCAAATGCTTTAGAAATAGTCAGTGCAATTATCTTACTTTCTCCAAAACGATTTAAAGATTTGTGCCACTATTTGGTGAGACTAAAATACCATCAGATCACCAGTAGACCTATTGCTCCGAATGCAATTCTGCCGGTCATTGAGAAGCTTTCATTCTTCAAGAGATTTCTTCATCTGATAATTTATCAGCGTTTCGATGATCATTGAAAGAATTTACATAAGTGCAAGTTGGACAACAAGCTTTACTTAATGGTTAGACCAGCGTTGAAGAATAGATCTTCGTATTTTTAGCGGGGATACTATCCGGGCCAAGGGATTTGTATACATCGAGATCTTTCAGTACGCTTACAACTGTAAGAGTGTGGAAGAAAATTTGTCCCATGAAATTACAGGAGGACTCATGATGCTTTCTTTCAGCGTAGAATTAACAGCAAACAATGCTGCAATCAACATGGCTTTTTCTTATAGGCTGAGAAAATGAGTATCATTGAAAACGAGCGTTGGAAACTTCCTTGCTTGAACTTATTCCTGTTTTCCTCAGTAGGGTTGGCTTAATACCACCGAAAACAAACTTCTTTGACCCTAATAACCTCTTTTCAGCTCTAACCAATCCATGAATTCTCTTTCTCTTTGATAGCTTTTTCTCTATTCGGGATAAGATTTATCATTCCCAAAAGAATGAGTATGAGAATGTAATTTTAACAATGGAATTGTGTTCGCAACAATAATGACAATTTCACTTGTTGCCATTATTTCCAGCGCCCAAATTCGCATGAAATAGCAGACCTTCGCCAATATTTTGTCATCTGGATGCCATTGATAACCTTGACCGCTGCTAAAAAAAATTAACAAATGGAAAGACTATTTTTGATATCTGGTCATCCTATATATCTTTATACATATACAAAATTTTGATGAGTTCGTTTTTCATCTCCTCCTAAACGGCTTGACCAATTTGTATAAAATTATTTTTTGCATTTATGGGATCACCTGCATGGTTCTTAGCTAAGGTTGGAGCGAATAAATTGCGCTGTTGTCGAATTTTTGATTTTTTTTTTAATTTTTCGAATAAATATGCAGATCGGCCAATTCTCGATTATACCCTTGCAAAATATTGATATTAATTTAACAAAACAAAAATACAGAAACATAGTTTTCTAAAGACTAAAATCATTTCGAAATACCCAATGTTTTCAAATGCAAAAACCTCTTAACAATTCTTCAAATTTGAGTACTCAATTAACAACAATTAAATTTGCTATCACTAATTTATCATTTCTGATTGATACGAAATTCCACACTTTTGTAGGTGCTAATTTCATTGATAAGTATTATTTCCTGTTTCGATAGATTGTAAAATGTTATTTCGTAGTATATTACATACTTAAAATATTACATACTCAGAAGTTCAATTAATTTTCAAGTGGGTACTTCACTGTGATCTGATAGTATCACGAATGCTTTTTTAAACAAAATTAAATTTATGACTTGATGAATCAGACCATTTGATTGAAGAGTCTAGTCGTATTTTCTAATTACGAGTACTGCATTTATTTGCTTGGGAAGATAATAACATTTAATTGTGATTTATTTTGTGTGATAAAATAATTTCAATTGCATATTTTCAACAAAGAACTCATTAAGTTCTTTACTCGGATAAGAAGGTGTTGAAGGTTCGTGTTCAAATAACTCCATATTTTCGAATGTTGATAAAATGACAAAAAGTGAATTGTTGGTTAAAATAAAATATTTGTTATTAGATTTGTCTGCTTCTTCCATTTTTTTTTTTTTTTTTTTTTTTTTTTTTTTTTTTTTGTGAAAATGAATAGAGATTTCGTTCGTATCATAATGCACTCAAATTTCAAGGTACCAACTGTTACATTTCAATACAAATATTTAAACATTTTCTAAGCAAATTCTTCGTTTACGACTCAAATCTCCAACACCTTGTTGTCGTTATTAATGTTTGCCTAATCAAAGTTTATGTGTTTTTTAAATTTAGAGTCAATTCAGCTGCATTTTTATAACACCAAATAATGAGAGATTTTTTTTTTTTTGAATTACTTGAACATTAGACAGATATTCCCATAAAAAGTTTTCGGTTTTGGTTCATGGTCTGAAAGCTTCAATTATTAAATATTTTAGAAATATGTGAAGAAAACTACAATTTTTAAAATTCTAACAATTTAAACGTTCCAGACTTCTTAGTACTCCTTGGCATAGTGGTTAGTGCGTTGGACTGTAATACAGAAGGTCGTGAGTTCGATTGTCAGGCGTTGCAAAAAAGTTTATTAGGAGTGTACTGCCTTTTCGCGAGGAATTTTGTGGGTCTCTTGGAGCCAATTAAAGAGAGTATCCGTCAAGGATTTGGGTACTTATTGCAGTAAGTTCTAGTAACAGTGATATTTAATTTCATAAATCAATCTCAAATGGTCATCAATTCTGGCAACGACCACTTAACCGATATCTTCTTCTTGACTTAGGGACAAAATATTAAGGCATCAAATACACATAATCCAAAAGCAGAACCTAAGTTTTTCATTCATACGAGTAAAAAAAAATTATTGCCGAAAAGCATTTGCGCAAACCTTGTAAAACAGGTTACCCATTCCGAGGCTTTAAACTTCGTAAGATAGTTTTTTTTTTTTTCCTTTTTTAATTTTATTGACGTAAAGCTTACTCGGATACTTGAACTTGAGGACTTATACAATGTCAAATCGTTGAAATGTAGCCCAAAGTTTTTGGCGATCTGTCAAAACTAAAATCTTTATTCAAGATTTTACACTATGTCATATAAATACCAAGTTAAAAACTTTGTTTTGGGTTATTTAGAAGTTGAAAGATTTTACATGGTTCTTGCAAGTCTAGTTGGTCCATAGTAGACGTCTGAGTTCGTTGGCATATGTTCCTTAGGAGATCATGTCCAGCGTATTTATACTTGAACAGCTCTACCTGTAGATCATTTTATTGCTCTTTAATAGTTAATACTCCTCTTAAAAAGCCAAAGTTTTATTCATCCGTTTAAAAAATTTAACCGAAAATGTCGTACTTTTAGCAAACTATCATTTTACCTTCAGGTCCAAATTTTGAAGAATGTAGAATTCTCCGACCAATTTAGATTTTCCTTCTTATTTCCTCGAACCTCAGAACCGAGACTTAATTTCATTTAACGTTAGAGCTGATTTTTAATAGCAGAATAATTCCCATGGTGTCCGATTTGTTTGATTGAACACTGATTATGGCTAAACGAAAGAATTTTTTGCATAGATGTGCAGAATGCCAAAATTATTTAAATATTACACAGAAATTGTTTAAAACAATAAATAAAAATTGAAAAAAAAAAATGCTCGCAAAACAAAAACAAAAACAATTAGAAATGTCAAATCGACTAGCGACATCTGTTGCTGAATAGAGCTTACATTTACACTATACAGTCATACAGTTTAAGTTTAGTAAAAGTTAGAACCATTTCAACTTTTACTTTTTGTGTTTTTCGAGATTGAAGAACGCCACTGCAACGACGTGGGTTCGAGTCCCAATAGAATGATAAATATTTTTGAAGTACATAAAACTTCTTTTCCGGCGTTGAGGGTAACAAATTTTCTATGCCGCTGTCAGCTGTCAGTGACATGTCAAAAGGACACGCTATCAGCTACATGCTTTTAAAATACAAAATGTTTGTACGTTTGAAGGGTAGAATCTTATGGAGACTGAGGGAAAAAAAGTTTTACTTCTACCGCGCGTAAGTCAGTACACACAACCTTTTTTTTATTAAAAAAATGATGAGAGTAAAAGTTTTAGATGTAACACAAAATTCACAGGTTGACGCCACTCCGGCGACGTGGGTTCGATTCCATTATGGCCATAACAACAGCTGAAGGACAATGACATGAAAGAATCGAAGCAAAAATTGTTAATGTGTCAAAAATGTGTATAGGTTTGAAAGTTTGTTTACCATTAACTGCTTTCCTTTGGATTCCAGGATTAAGTGCTTTGTAGGGAGGGTTGCGAATTTTTGAATTAAAAAAAATCATAAGTCATAAGTCTGTAGATGATTTGTGAATTAAAAAAATTTAAGTTACAAGTTAGTTAGTGACTTATGATTTTAAAAAAATTTTAATTCATAAGCTACTAAGTGACTTATGAATTAAAAAAAAAAATAATTCACAACCTATAAGTGACTTAAGAATTAAAAAAATTTATTCATAAGCTAGTTGGTAAATTGTAAATGTTTTAGATTGTTTTGACTACATAATTATTTAATTATTAACGAAGGTAGATTTCAAGCTTTTGTGTGTCATAAAATTATCATGCTGGCTTATAAATTTTCCAAATAATAATTTTTTAATCCATTAGCTTATGAATTAAATTTTTTTTTATTCTTAAGGCACTTACTTGCTCATGACTTAAATTTTTTTACTTCATAAATCACTTGGTAGGTTGTGAATTATTTTTTTTTAATTCATAAGTCACTTACTGGCTCATGACTTAATTTTTTTTAATTCATAAGTCACTTAGTGGGTTCTGAATTAATTTTTTTTAATTCATAAGTCAGTAACTAGCTGCTGAATTACATTTTTATTCATAAGTCACCTACTAGCTTGTGAATTAAAGCCAAGCTTAAGCTAAAAACTGCTAAAAAGTGACTTAAGCTTTTGCAACCCTGTTTGTAGGTACTTCTCATTACATTCAACAATTTAAAAAAATCATGAATTCTTTGTTTTTTATGGAATTATAATGAATTTAATAAATAAATTGACACTCGAATTTCGAGAGCTGGGTCGGCTAGATTGTAAAAAAATCGAACGCGAGGTTTTGCTCAAAGTTGATATTACGATTATAGAAAACACGAAAAAAGTGGGTCCGACGATAGGTATCTGGCATAGAACCGTTTTTTTTTTTTTTTTTTCTCTCTCTCGACTTTCTCATTAAGTGCTCTAATGCTAGCTACACACGAGGCAACCGTTGCAGCAACACAGCCACGTTGAAGCAACCGTTGCTTCGTGTGTAGCTATGTTGCCAATTGATTTTGTGTTGCTGCAACCGTTGCCAGAAATATCAAAAAGTTTTGATATTTTCGGTCGGTTGCTCCAACAGTACTGTGGTTGCGGCAACAGTTGCTGCAACGGTTGCCTCGTGTGTAGATAGCATAACAATTGTAACGAAAATTCGCTTGGATTTGAAAAATATTGTACGTACAAATTCGAGAAAAAATCATTTTTTTTTGTTGAAAATCAATATCTTCCAACGTGTTAACGATCATTTTTTTAAATTATTTCCTAAAATTACTAATTACTTAAAATTGATATCCCAAATTTTTGTCTTGAAAAATTAAAAAAAAATTGTTGTTGTTTTTATAAAAAAAATAATTTGATAATAAAACGATTCTTAAACTTTGTTTGCCTAGATTCATATTTTTCCGGAAATCAGACAACAATTCCATGCATTTGAACATTTTTATCTCATTAAATACATGTTTTATATTTATAAAATGTATTTTAAATTCCATAGAACTTTTACATAAGAACAAGTTCGTGTGATCCAGTCGTGCATTTTATTTTTACTAAGATTAAGATTTAAATTTATATTAAGATTAGGATTTTGATTAATATATAGATTTTGATTTGGATTTACGTCTCTTTAACACCGTCGTATTGTTACCTATATTTTGTTTTTATTGCTCTTTAATAGTTAATACTCCTCTTAAAAAGCCAAAGTATTATTCATCCGTTTAAAAAATTTAACCGAAAATGTCGTACTTTTAGCAAACTATCATTTTACCTTCAGGTCCAAATTTTGAAGAATGTGGAATTCTCCGACCAATTTAGATTTTCCTTCTCATTTCCTCGAACCTCAGAACCGAGACTTAATTTCATTTAACGTTAGAGCTGATTTTTAATAGCAGAATAATTCTGATCCTTGATTATCACAGATCTGTTGTGATAATAATTTTGATTCTGTGTAATTAAAAAGACTAAAACCAATTATTTCACATTCATTAAATGGCGCTTTTCAACCAAATTCGGTCAAACAGTGGTTTATAGAAATGAATAATTATCACTGACTAAAGGTAATTAAGTGTGACTTTGATTACTCTCAGTTTTCTCCAAATTTCGAATATTTACCATACATTTTGATTTCGTTAATTTTGTTTTATCTTCGACTAATATAATATAATAACAAATCAAACTAATCAGTAATCATACCTACATAGCGCTGAACGCACTCATTCGTTACCACTTGACAGAAATGTACTACTCATTCATAGGAAACAAATTAAACAGCATTTGTTTTTTGACAACTGCTGTCAAAATTAATGTATCTGTTAATAATTTTGAACTGTCAAAACACAACACAGATTAAATTAATCTTAATCAAGATTAAGTACGAAAAATTCATATAGACATTTTTTTCGGATTAAAGGATTATGCCCCAGTTTCACAGTGAAAGTTTAAATCCCACTTTTGGGTTAAACTTTAGTCCAACAATAAATTTGGTTTCACTGTGTCATTTCAACCTTGAACAGGGTTAATTCTGTAGTTCAAGTTAAACGACCACTATTCTGCCGTTTAAACCTCAGTTCAACAACTAATTCACACATTTGCAAATAGAATTTACATATTTTAATTTGTTTTCCTGCCACAGTTCACAACTGAAACAAAGCATACTATACTTAATTGTTTGTTCTTTGAGTCAGATAAAAAGAGAAAACAACTGTTTTTATAACATTATATAGTAACGTTATATAGTAACTACGTTCAATTCTGCCAATTTGTATTCATAAAATATATTCAATTAAACTGACGTTCAGACAAGATTGTGAAACCGGCTGATTTGAACTTCAAATTTAAACTCCAGTTCAGGTTCAGCTGAACTTAACTTTAAACTTCCCCTGTGAAACTGGGAGAATGTGTTAAAGAATAATGATAATGATTTGTATTCTTAAAATTATTTTAGAGTAAAGTAGCTATTAAATATTAAGTTAAACAAAATGGCTTTGTAATTTCAAATTGATAGATACTGACATTGACATTGACTTTAGAATGACAGCTTGTTGGAACATCTTATGGGTGGATTACACTTAGGTTCCAACACAAGTTAAGATTTTATTGAATTTCGGAGTCGAACAAAAGTTTTCTGGAAGGTTTTGATAATCCTTACAAATCTTTTACAATATGTTTTAAGATTGCTGCTAAAACTGTCAGTTGGTTTTTGACTTCACCTTATTAAAAAAAGGTTTCGCACAAGTTATATTGAAACTTGGTCGGAATACGTCTTCCTACCATAATTAAATTTCATCATTCATGTTGTTTTTACTTGCGACTTATAGGTACTATGTATAAGGCAAGTTATGCATTCGTAAAAAAATCGAACTCGAGATTTTGATCAAAGTTGACATTAAGATGATAGCGAAGACCAAAAAAGTGGGTCTCGCAATTCTGTCTGTCTGTCGGTTCGACTACAGCCTAAACGGCTCGCCTGATTTTCTGCAAACTTGATTTCATTTTTTTTTTCATTTTTTTTAAGACCAAAAATAACGGTACCTACCATACGAATTTTTTCCCGAAATTTTATAAATATCTTTTTTCTCAAAAACTGTCCCACAGATTAAAAAAAAAAAACTTAAAAAAATTTCATTTAGTTAAAGCTAGGTAATGGTTGAAAATTTTTTTTCCAAAAAATGATTATTTTTGGTACCCCCCTTGGAACCATCTTTTTTGTTTTTGATTTTCTCAAAAACGGTTCAACCGATTTTGATCATTTTTTATGTTAAGGGTCCGCAGCAGTTTCAATAGTATTGTGTCTTTAAATTTTCAAAAAAATTGTTTTTGGATTTTTTAAAAAAATTTCAAATTTTTTTTTTTTTGAAAACTCAATATTTCGAAAAACCCATGTTCGATTTTTTTAAAACTCGATAAATAAAAGTTTCTTAAAATAATCTACAAGATATGAGAAAATAAATTTATTTTACCTTAAAATAACGGTACCCTCCATACAAATGTAAAAAAATCGTTTTCGAAAATCGTATTTTTCTCGAAAACGGTTTCGAGAATTTTGCTTAAATTTTTTTTCTTTCAATTAATTTTTAGGATCTATAGTTTAATAAAAAATTGAAAACAAGATATTACTGACTGTACCTACCATAGAACGATTTTTTTAAATTTTGAATTTCTCATAATGGACATAACGGATTCTAATAAAATTTTTTAGAGAGAAACTTCTAAAAAGTTTTAAAAACATTGCATTTCAAAACTTTAAGAAAAATATTTTTTTTTTTATTTAGAAAAAAAAAATTTTTTTTTCTTGGAAAATTCAATATCTCGAAAAAGGCTCAATATTTTTTTTTGTAAATTTAATTTTTATTCGAACAATAATAAAAAACTTTAAATTGGCGTACCAAAATTCTTTCTTGTAAAAGCTTATTTTTTAAGAAACCACTACAAAGACATAATTTTTGTCCTTGCATAAACCTATATTTGCTTATATCACATGGCATCCTATTTTTACCTCCAACTATTAAAGAAGTTGTTTAAGTCTATTAAAAAATTGATTTTATGCTTATGAAGAGTTATTCTCTAATAACATTAATTTTGGAAATTCTTAGTCTATTAAATAGGATCAAGTTCGTGCTACCCAGTAGTGCATTTTATTTTATTTTCTTACGGTACTAAGCACGCGTTCCAAATGAACGTCAAGTTCTTCCAATAGTACGCATTTTCTCAGCATTTCTGAGATCGCTATAAGCAGACTTATTTGGTCCCGTTACCTACATGTACATATGTTAAATGTATATAAATTGCTGTTAGCTTCGATTTCCAGTGACTATATTTTGAAAATCAAAGCTAAAAGCAATCTATTGCCAGACGGGTGTGTTCATTAAGATCTACCGTTGAATTCAATAAGTTTTATATGCCTGTCTCCAATCGTACATATAACAACAGGACACACATCTTGTTGGAGTATTCAGCTAAGTCATTTAAGTATAAAAAATGCATGCGTTGCTGCATGCAGTATTGGAGGTTTGTTATTTTTGAGGTATACTTTTTGTATGAACAGATGAGAGAGATTTTGCATAGGTTACTTAATGTATAGAAAGCGATATATGTATAAAGAACTATTGAAAAATCTTACATATATATAAGTACCTACATAGTTTCCCAGGGTTCTATGAATTTAAAAGTATTATTACGGTATTATTCAAAAAAATGTGATGTCCAAAAATAAATAGTAAAATTGTTTATCTTAATTTGTTCTTTGTGAATTGCTCCACAAAGTGTGCTTAAATTTTATTACCTTCTCGGTCTTTCTTAATGACGACGTAGAATTTGTATATTAAAATTCCAACTGGCATCTCGCTCTGCAGCTGACCCATAAAATAATAATTATTCAGCTTAAAAATAAGCAACGTTATTATTTTCGTTTCATTTTGTTTTTTTCATATTAAGTACGAAATATGCATGTGTATGCGAACGAAACAGGAAACAATGAATCTGGGTCACTTGACCAGCACACAGCCCTCAGCACCAACTCCATGTACAATTAAATGTGGGTTTCGTGCTTCATCATCATCACCATCATCATATCATTGGGCCATCCAAGAGTCACCATCTCTCTCTTCAGGAAATCACCAAGGCATATCGTTGTTAATTCTCATCAGAACTATAGTTTGCTCTTGTACTTAATTCCAAGTTTGCAAGTTTGTGTAATCCGACAGGGCTTCTGCAACAGTACGGCACATGCAACCTGCAGTGTACTTCAGATGCAGACCCTCTTTAAATTTCCACAATTGAAAGAAGTAATTATTTTCAGATTTGCCATATATACGTATGGTTTATTTCGAAAGTATTTTCGGTTCGCCAGCCATGCGCTCCAGATGATTGCACTTTCAGCACAAAATCAAAACATTTCCTCTTTAAAAAGCTTTGACACTTGAAGTCTGAATTTCAAAGTGCAACATTTTAGGGGAGAATGGAGTAATTTCGATTTCCTGATTGCAGAAGTTCATATCGAAAGTTTTGTTACAATACTTTTAATAATGTACAGGGTGATTCATATTTATGAAATGTCACAAGCTTAGAACTTGAAAATATTTGGTTGACACAAAAGAACATGGAGAGGAGACGTCTATTGAAAAGTAATTCCCTCGTGTAGTTTTAAGTTGCAATCTTCTAAATAAAATTATACAATTTTAAATTTCAATAAATTTAATAAAATTTTCAAATCTTCTTTGTCATTTCAGGACTATCAGCGTTTCCTTAATAATTTAATTCGAAGGCCTTCCATTGGCAACATGGGAGTGCCAATAAATACCACCACGAAAAAGTCAACGACGGCGACGATGACTGATGCTGCATTAGTAACAAGAACCACCGCCAGGTTACAACATAATCCAATGCTGCCAACAAGACAAACAAATAACACAACATCAACAACAACAAGCACACCCACAAACAAAAAGACTACACACAGCACATCACATTCCAATGAGCCACTAGTTGGTGATATGTCACCACCAATTTCGTCATCCATTAATGTTGCATCTGCCGAAGATGTCAAATCCCACCGATGGCGTCGTTCGACATCGCCATCCTCATCGTCATTATCGGCAGCTGCAGCCTCACATTTCATGACAACACTAATGACAATGTGCGTGCTGTTAGCTGTCATGTGCTCACTGCCAATTCTGACAACGGCGACTGATGATATTGAAATGAAATTAGATTTAACAAAAACCGAATATTCGGTGTGGAATAAGAACACCACGTATGTGAGTTCGACAAAATTCAATGCACGCGGCATGAGCCCATTTTACAACATTACACACGAGATTATGAAGTTGTTCATTGGACAGGAGGCTATTCCCAATGGTGAGTTTGATTTGATGTTTTTAATTTGCCCTTTTGATCTTATCCGGAATGTCTGATTAGTTTTGTACGAACCACGTTTCGTTTTAGCAATTTGATCTGTAGATCAAGATATTAACGCAGTGTTTTCGGCGGATTGGCTGAGGTTTAACCAAGCTTCCGTATATGTGAAATGCTATTATCTCACTTGAACCCTGGTTGAACTTCAATTCAACCCGCCGAAATCGGTGAGTTTAACTTTAAATCCGTGTATCAACTGGTTTTTTTTTTGTGGTGCCACAACAACTCCACACCTCTACGGTCGACGTGGTAAATCAGCGGAACCGCTTCTCTATCCTGTATCAACCCTTGTCTAAATAGAGGAATCTATTAGATGGTATATAGCCACTTAAACGCACATTCTCAAAGCCCCAAAGTTTAAGCTATTAACTGAGGATATAGCTCTTGCAATGTGATCCCGAATAAGCTTTAGTAAGAAATTATCTATTCTGTTTATTTCTGACTCTGGTGTTCTGTATAAATCTGTATAATAATAAGGCAGCGGATGTGAGCATTGCCTCTTGAATACCTGAATCTTTTCTATTTGAGACGGGGCAACGTTGAACCACACCGGGCTTCCATAAATAATCATCGACCTGATGAGGGCCATGTAGAGAATTTGTATCTCTGTCAAAATACAAATACTGATCATACCAGATGCCAAATTACTTAACTATACAATTTTACTCGCCAGTGGATGTCCATATGGCCTTACGATTATTAGCTTGCACCAGTTCTTTTTCGTTTCCCTTCGGGCTCTAGCCAACGGACTCCTAAACAGAGTGGTTTCTGATTTCTGAAAGTTGATTTTCAGCTTCCAGTCATCACAGTATCGCTGAATCTTGTCGAAGTCTCGCTGCAAGAGAATTCTGATGACTTTTGGAACCGTTAATTTCCTCATCCGACATCCTTAATGCCGTTTTTTTTTTTTTTGCCGAAATCAAGTGGATTAAATCCACTCTTGATTCTTACCATTCTCCTCTCACTCTGACTATTAAATATGATCCTAAAATTCTGATCACTTTCTTAACTTTCTTTAGCCTATCTTTAATCAATCATGCACAAAAACCCTACCCTTGTAATTTTAACTGTCTGAACAACCTGCTTGACACAACAAGATCAATAAGCTTAAATATAATTTTTTTCCTGGCCCGATCGCTTGCTTATAATATTCGAAAAAAATGTATGTATTTTTATGAACACTGTCAGCCCTTAACGACTCTATTTAAACTTTCCCTCTCTCAAGCCGTCTTTTCGATGCAACTAAAATAACATCTCGATTTGCCGTCACAACTCTTAACTCTGCAGTCGGTTGCCGTAAATGTAAAGGCTTTGAGTGTATGCATATTTTTAGGAGACGCTATAAAATTTTTAAGATTCGAAAACGGGGTTCAGACTTAGGTTTTAAATTTTCCAAATAAATACGGAAAAAAAAAACTGAAGTAGATCGAAAATTTTCGAAGTAGTTTTAGCAAATAAAAAAAAACACAAATTTTTCTAAACAAAGTTCTTAACAAAAGTTTATTCAGTATTATTTGATTATTTTTCATTAAAAATAAATGACTAATTGCGTACAAGTACTATCCGTAACTATAAGGTACAAGAAATTCAGACTTACGTTTAAAATATTCCTAAACTTGTTTTTTATGTAATACGGAATGATCAGCTCTGCCTTTAAATATGTTGGTTAGAAATTTTTTCAAAGAGAATTAGATCATAAAAAAGAGAAGTAGAGAAGTAGGTTACATTTTTTTTTCTCAAAACCAAAGTAAATCTACTTCGATCGAAGTAAAGTCCGAACCCTGTTCGAAAGTGTTTGTCTTGAGCCCAACGGGTACACTTAACATTTCTTCACAAATAAAAAGCTTTTGAAAAGGAATTTCCGAATTTTGAGAGGTAATTGCGGCCATATTTCAAATCTGTCTTGTAAAATCAACATTAAAGCGTTCAATAACATACTCATATGCAAATGATTAAATTCTTATATGAAAGTGCGTCTTTCCAGCAATATTTCGGACATTTCGCCCATAATCATTCTTCCAAGAGTGACGTGTGTATAAATTTGAATCGGGCGGTCGACGAAATGCAAGATCTGTCAAAAATAACTTGACATTTCGCAGACCACAATTTGGCGAAAAATTTAACTGATCCAAGAGCTCAGAAGTTGACCCCCATTTCGGTGGAAAAATCATATTCAGCCTCGAGGCCCATTTGTGGATGGGTTCGCTAATGAGTAAATTGTCGACAACAATGATATATGGTTTCGAGCGATTTTTGAACATGGTTATCTCACTTGGAGACGATGTGACCGTTAGACTTCTTATTGTAGGGTTTTCTTAAGGGACTGGTCTAAATCAAACTTCCGTTGGATGGAAAATCGTATGTTTTGAATTAGAACATATATTTTGAATTAGAAGTTTTTCTTTAAACAAATATTTTCAATATGGGTATTTTGTCATTAGCACACCAAAACAGTTGATGTTTTTATAATCAAAGTAACGTCAGAAATGTAAATCAAGTCGTTACTAAAATCCATCAATGCATCAAAAATTAATTGATAAAAATATGTCGAGTTTCTACACAGGTGCACAAAAAAATAGAAAAGTAGTTAATTTCAAAAACCCAACCTACATATATCCTTATGTATTTTAACTCGCGCTGAATTTGAATTTCAAGTTAGAATTGGTCCATCACCCTCCAGTTTTTTTCAAATCGTAAAAAACTTACGTTAAGTTCATCGACCATTTTTTTTTCTCATGCATGTATAAAAAATGATACTTAATGCAGTTTCTTTTTCAGCACTCACTCTCTGGATAACTTCAGGTTTCTAGGCATTTCTAAGCTTTTTTTGAGTGTGCTCTTTAATATTCTACATCTAAAATAAAAATTACGCTATTGAACATTTTTTTAATTCCTCAATAAGTTTGTAAATTTTTGAGGCACATTAAATTTTCTGGGCTGAATTTCTTCGTTTTTCTATATAGAATGCACAAAAAATTTTATTACGATATATAAATGCATCAAAAAGTAATGAAAGGAAAAGTGTAACGATCTAATTTTCAAAAAGAGCGAGGGACGTGTTTTTCTTAGTTAAATATTATTAGTGGCACACCCAAATATCAACATAGATTATACTTAGTGAAGTAACTACAATAATTATTTTAATTTTCAGGTGGATCAAACATTGCATCAAAAAGTTACAAAGTTTTGAAATAAAAAAACATTGAAATGGACAAATTAAATTATTAAATTTCGTTGTTTTCACGTAATAAAATAGCTGTATATTCAAAATTAAAACATTTTGTGTTGAAATATACATATAGATCATCTTTCTATTTAAGTCCTATTTAAAAAATTACACCAATAACAACTATTTTAATGAATAATAAGGTTTTACGGAGTTTTTGAAATAAATTGTTTTGAATAAACGCAGATTCAGAAATATGTTTTTTGAAGTAAAAAGGTGTGCTTTTTTTTTTTTTTAAGGTGGATTTCGTCCGAAATCTTCGACAAAATGGTTTATAATCTAAAATGACCTCATCGAAAAAAAAGCAGTTGAGGTGTCTAAAGTATTGGAAAAAGCATGCAGATTTTCTAAAATCAGATACCAGTCTAGAACCATCTAACATTTTCATTTCTTATTTAGATATTTTTTTATTTTTTTTTTGTTACCTCTTTTAAGCTCTGTAGTTTTTTTTTTTTTTTTTTTTGTTTTTGTTTTTTGTGTACTTCACTTTTGTACTTTTTCGTCAAGTTCTGAAACATAATGGATTATGGCTTTTATGTACTTCAATGTTTCGGATTTTAAACTCTCTTAGCGAAGTCTATGACAAGTTGATGTTATCAAAACATTAAAAATGAAATAGGTATTACATATATCGTTTTGCCAAATAGAACTGGTAATTTCTTGCCTTAAATGTTTTAAAAAATATAAGGCCCATAGATTCCCCATGATATCATCATCATATAAGATCGCAACATGCTACATAAGGTAAAATTTTCAAGATATTCTCGTTTGAATATACATATAGGGTTGGTGAAGTCTATTAACTAACTTAACATATCTCAGAAAGTAAGAGATCGAAAAGTTTAAAGAAGATATGGAACAAATTAGAAACTCTCTAGAATCGGTGCGAATTTAACAGTAAAAAATTACGTCGTCATTTTAAATAACTCACCCCCAAAAATTTAGAGAATTTGTTTTTTCGGATCTCTTCGAGTTTAACATATAAGACGCAAAACTCTAAAAGAATTCAGACAAATCTGAATTTTTGATGGAGAGCTTTAAGTGCAATTCTTTAAAAGTGCTATTTTAAAAAAGTATACCACTTTTCGTTTTTCCTTGAACATCTTATTCAAATATCATTATACAGCAATATCTCTGTTAAACCTTTGAAAAGCTATAATCAAGCTCTGTCAGTTAATTTTTTTCAAGTTATATCGGTCCAAAGTTTGCTTGTACAACGTCCAATCCAATCGCTATGAAAACTCTTAACTGAAAAGCCATTTTTTGAATTTAAAAACTGATAGTTTTAGAGAAAATTTCAAAAAATCTTTATTTCATCCCATTTTATCCCAAAAAACTTAAGCCCCGTCCCAAATTTGGTGTACTTTTTAAGAAATGTTGAAAACATTAAAATAAACTTCTCTACTAAAAGTAAGCTCTATCGGAATTTTTTCGAAGTAAAAGTCTAATTTTCCTGGGCTATATACGACAATCTTTGCAGAAGTTTTGTCTGGTTAGTGTAGTTACAAGCAAATAGTGCAAAATTTCGCAACTTGAAAAATAAAGAATCTTTTAATTTCTCTAAGCTTTCAAATAATCAAATCTAACCTACAAAATTTATAACAAAAAAGAAAAAGAATTAAATTTCGTATTGACAATGTTCCTGTACGATTTAGTTGTTCTCAAGATATTGGTTAAAACACGTTTCTCGGAATGGAACAGTACTGAAAGTAGCGCCATTTTTTTTAATATCTTAACTGGAATTTCGAAAAACTTACCTTTTGATTCAAAACATAAAATCCCTTCGTTTTTCAAGAAATCAATCTCTACCGAGACTAGGCTACAACTAGAATGTATAGTCCGGTTTGCAACTAGATTCGAATCAATAAGTGTTCAAATATTTAGTTTTTCCTACTTTTCTATGCCTTTAAATTAAATGAAAGGTGTTACGAGTCCAATGAGTCTCCAAAGGACTGCACTGTTTTGACAAATTTCTTTCTTTCTTTAAAACTCCTAAACTTATATTAAAGAAATCATTATAATTTGGTCATTTGCTTTCTTGAAAGAAATGCTCCAGGCTCATCAGTGACATCAGTGAAAGTGAGATAACTTTTTTAATAGAACAATTGCCACTGCTTGTATATGGGGCACATGCGGTGGTGTAACTCACGCCATTTTTATATTAAATTCGGCAAATGATAAATCAATCCCATAAATAACACCCATCTCATGATTATTGGCGATTCTTTATCGTGCAATAAGCTGAGCTAGATGTTGTCGAAAGATTCATGGGCCATGACCCTTTTTATTTGTGAACAAAATATACAGAACATGGGATATCGATACTTCCCTAAAACTTTTTAGAAAAGTATGACAACTTAAACCCTTTACTCTAAAAAGTTCATCCAGGCGCCAGAGTTTGATTCCAAAACCTTGGTTGTTGCTACAATTACGAAGTGAATTACACTCGTGTATAAATATTTCAGTCCCAGAATATGGCTCATTGTTATTGTTCCGGGGGTATTGATCAACCCCCTGTCATGCTCTGAACGTAGGATGGTAGCGTCGCCCAGCATTGATATGAGCCGCAATGACAAATCCGGCTCGAAGGACCAAAATATTTCTAGATAGAATATTTTAAATCGCCCAATCGCACTCTAAAAAAATTGCTCTTAGAATAAAGCACATCTACAGCATTAAACTCAAACTTCGACTTCCAATTCAAAAATGGTTCTAATGTCCATATTTGCATTCTTGGAGTTTCCATATTGACATTTGGAGTTTCGAAAAAGAAGGCATGCTACTTATTTAACGCACCCCATTTTAAGACTTCTGCTATACATTAAGCCAAATCGTTTACTAGTCTCCTTCATTCATTCCTATTTCACATTGAAAACAAATTTTGAAGCCATAATTTAAAAAAAAAACTTTTGTTCTTTCAAGAGCTTCCACAGGAACAAGTCACAACCATTTAAAATCATTAAGTACCCTTACTGCATTTTATGATTTACGTTGTTTTTCTCAAAAAATACCATTTCCAAAATAGTGATGGGAGAGGGAAAGAATTTGACATTCAATTCCTCTTGCAACTAGGGGTTTACCTATCCAAGGACTTTTCCGCAAGTACAACTTTCGTAGTAAATCTAACAAATCATTCCAGCAAAAGTTGTCTCTTGTTTTCCAATTTTTTTTTTTTTGTACAATTTCCATCTACCTATACGCCCTCTAGATATACAGCAACAACCTTACCATGGCTCGTAAATCTCTCAACTTTCTAACTTTAAGGACAAATATCTCCGTCATGCCAAAACCAGAACAATGCCCTCTAACTGTTATTCGTCGTTCTGAATATTATACTGCTTTATATACAAACATGCATTTTATATTTCTCTTGCAGGGTATCTTGTTGTTTCCGAGAAGAGTGTGAGTCCAGGGCCAAAGATTGAACACAACGAATGGGGTGATTTAATAAAACATTACTGGCCAATACTCCTGGTTGTTATTCTAACTGCATTGCTAGTCATTTTGATGCCAATAATTGGGTAAGTACCGTAAAAACCATTACACACAGCCCTTGACTGACCCTCGAAGGGTTACTCTGGCACGATGAACTTCTGCTCTTCCGGTGCATACCTTTGTGTATCGTGTAGGGAAAATCTCTAATTACCAAATATCCTGTATATATTTCAGATTATGCTTCTGCTGTTGTCGTTGTGCGGGTGCTTGTGGTGGACGCTCTCAGCCATTCGATAAGAAACACGATACTTGTCGCCGGGTATTCCTAGGTTTTCTATTGATTTGCGCCGCTACTGGAATTCTGTAAGTTTGTGTAGAAGTAGATATTGGATTACTCGTGGGAACAAGTCGCCTCTCATTTTCGTTACATTGTTTTTATTTGATTTTGCTTTTACTAATCGGTTTTCTTATTTATTTGCAAGGTTTGGTGTTATAATCGCCTTCACAACAAACGCCTACATGCAGGAGGGTGTTGATGAAGCCACTACTGCGGTGCGTCATGGTAGCAAAGATACCGGGGCATTCCTTAAAGCTACATCACAACAAATCAACCATTTACTTGTTGAGAACTACCACCAGTTATCGCAACAGCTTGAATATATTTTGAAGAGTAAGTACGAGTTTGTTATACAGGGGTGTATTGTGTACATATATGTATTTGGTAAAGGCGCATGCCCAGAAATTACGGTTTCAGTCTGAATGTCTGTGCTTCCGTGCTTTCGGGCTAGAGCCTGACAGGGGGGGACCGATTTAGTTCATATTTTGTACAAAGCGTGTCTAAAACGAGAAATTCGACAAGCCATGGATCGCGAAATCCTTTTGACTATAAAATTATTTCGTTTCATTTTAGAGAAAAACAATTTCGGTTGAGTGTTGCGTCTCGCCATTCTTTCGTTTTCTAGAACCGAAAACACAAGCACGTTTAATGCAATTATTGTAACCGTCAGGAATATCTAATATTTCTCGAAATTGCTTGTTTCATTTGTACAGAGATTTTCAGCTAACTTTTAGTAATAATTGTTTTTAAAAAACCGGTTACTAAAATTATCGAACATTGCACCAGTTTTTTAATCAAAGACTTTTTCTAGATGTGTTTTGATTATATTTTGTAAGCAGACGGTTCTAGAAAGTTCAATTATTATTGTAGTCCCGATTCCGAACGGCTAATGAGCAAAACTTTTAATGAGAAGAATAGTCTTGAAGGATTTTTCAATTCCTCGCAATAGTAGTACATCCCCGAAAAACTTTAATGCAGTGGCTGAGAATCGAACCAAAAAAAAACTACCAGTCAGGGTGCGCCCTATTTTGGTCAGTATGCGACTGTTTGGCCGTATTCCAGGCGACGTGGATGGTCTATTGGCAGTATTATTTGAATCAATTGGACTTTATTCAGAAACGAAAGCATATCATCCTTCAAAAATGCGCCGAATCGTAGTTTCACTGTGACTATACGGCACAAGTATGTAGGACACTATCATACCGCTTCAATCAGTTCAATGGAACATCTTGGGCATGTCGAATATCGGTTTTATTCGGTGTGAAGCGATTCACTGTTTAAAATAAATTATACTGAATTGACGTTTCGAATACATGTCTACTCAAGGCAAACGGATTGTAAATGTCAAAGACTGCTCACCCTTTATATTTGTTAAAAACTGTTGAAGAAAATACTATTTTTCTCATAAAATCGGTTTCAAAACAAAATCGATGGAAAACAATTTTAATAAAAATTGTTATTAACAGTACTTCAACCTTTCACGAAGAAGACTTAACTGATTTGTATTAAACATTTTATACAGATGCTTAAAAAACTAAGAAATATTGAATACTTGCCAAGATCTGCGAATGTTCTGGTGCCCTGAAATTCAGTTGTTGGTGAAAGACTTGACAGATTTTAAACAAACTTCACAGAAACACTGTCATGAGAAGATTGTCCCTTTGAGCTCAATCGGTTTGGGAGGTTCAGGAGGGAACAAACAAGTCATACAAACATAGATAGGTATCTACATACATTCTTATACAATGTACATATGTATTTTCAGTATTTTTAAGTGAGATCTTAAGCATTTTTTAAGTTAGCTGTAATACCAGAATTCTTTTTTGGGAATTTTGTACAAGTTTTATACATAAACAACATTATTTTTTAAATCGTATCGAACAGTTCAGATCACATATGTACATTTGTTTGGGGTCAACAGAATTTTATAGACAGATAAATCAATGCAAGGAACGATTTTCATGTTTCGACTGAATTATCTAAGCATGGTCTAACACAAGTCACCAGAGATAAAAAAAGATACAATTGACCCAAACAGAGAGTTAAAATCATTCGAAAACGGCCACCCAAAGAATTGTTGCACAAGAAAACTTTTGACATAGGGTTCTGTGTCCCCTATAAAATTCGGTACATACTCGTACTATTCGTGTTTGGAAATAATTTCAACATATTTTTAAATCTTCAAAAAAAAAAAAAAGGAAACAAGTGGTAAAGTAATTCCCCGTGTGAATTTAGTTCCCGTGAAATTAGATCCCGTCAACTACAGTGTAATATTCCAAAAAAAAAAAAACTGCACCGAAGTATTACTTAGATGGAGCTCTTGTAATTATAAAAATTTTTATAAAAATCGGTGGATCCGTTATTAAGAAAGTTGACAGTAAAAAAAAGTTTTCAACAACAACTAACAACATTTTTTGTTATACTTTTTTAAAAAAAAAAGCTTAGACCATCCCTACAATAGTAAACATATTTTTTTTTTCTTATCAAATCGTTTGAGTCGTTTTCGAGATAAGAAAATATTATCCGTATCTAGGATAAGCAGTTACCATCACGTTTAGTGCTACCACGAAAACTTTCATTAATTCAAAAATTTTGTTCGCTAAAATTCGGCCAATGCTGCATTACAATAGCTCAATAAAACGTTACAGAGGATATTCGGAAAGCTATGAACCTTGAAAATGTATTTTTTATAACACTTCTGGACCTTCTCTTTTATCGAACTTTTCTCCCAGTTCAGTCCTTCTGACCTCTGATTCATTCTTAGTTAACCGATTAAAATTCTGCTCAATTTTCTAATAAACACTAGTTGAGTCCCTCAGGAATCCATTCGTGGACCTTTACTTTTTTCAATCTATGTCAATTAGCTTCCTTCAATGGTAAAACACTGTTCAATTCGTTGATGATGATGCTCAGTTATTAGTTATATTAGCTGTTCACTGGGGCTTATTGAACATTCTGCAGATTTTTTAAATGAAGATTTGACAAAAATCAATCGCTAGTCAAACAATAATGGTTTAATGCTCAACCCGAAGAAATCAGAATATGTTGTTATTTCAAACAGTAAGTTACACCTGTCATATTTCCTCCCTATTATCTAAAATACTTTTCAATATGAAAAGTGCATTAAAACTGCAAATAACTTACATAGGTGTTATTTTCAACCGAACTCTGAGTTGAAAAAATCACAAAAGTTATATTTTTGCCAAGACACGGTACTATATACCCGTAAAAATAAGAGTATTACATCTTGTGAAAACGCTTATAAATATACCTTTAGTAATTTACTGTTGTGGAATTTTTTGTAATATTGACCACGAAAGTATTTAATAGTGCTGTACGATACGTGTATGGAATAGTGCGTTTTTATCGTTTTTCACACTATACAAGAAACCTCTTGGGAATGTCTTTAAAAAGCCTTCTTAGTTTTCCAACTTTAACCTTATTTTTGGCTACACTTTTAACTCATCAACCAGCTGATAAGTCTTTTGGTCAATTAAGATTTTTTTCATTGAGTCAACTGACTCATTCAAATATAAACCTCAAGCTCAAAATTAGACAATAGTTAGCTAGAAAGACTATCACAATTCGCACAATATTTGTTGTATTTTCTATTAAGAAAATCTTTTTGAAATAATCTTTCTTCATGGCTTCTAGTATGCGGTAGCATTAATCATTCATCGACTTGATTGAGTGTGAACTGTACAGTATTCAATTTAATTCCAACGGATTGATTTCCTGAATATGGCTTTCGTTTTCTTTTTATTTGATAAAAAATTTTTTGTCTAAGATTTTTAAATCATCTTTATTGCGATTTTTTCAAAATCTTGAAATTGAATTATCTTAACGCCAAGAGCTATTATGAACGAAAAAAATACTAAAATCGTTTTGTACGAAGAAATCAGTTTTCAAGATTGTTTCTAAAAAAATAACACCTAGCTAAATATTAATAAAAATAACTGCTTTGGAAACCTTTGACCCCTCTGCAAAGTTGTAATCACTGTTCATATCGATATGAAAATCTTACAGTATCTTAAAAACACCCAAAAAAGCTTTACAGCAAAATTAAGATTTCTCCTAATTTTTCTATCTTATTCTTAAATCATTGTCTTAAATGACTGTCCTGCAATTATGTTTAAAAGTCCATTGTAGATTTTTGAACCGAGGTATTCTACTTCCTCATCTTCGTATGACATCGACCAAATAATAGTCAAAGTTAGCATTGCTCATAGATTCGAACTTTTTATAATTGTGTGCTACATTCCTCCTAAAAGTTCAATTGATATTTATAAATTACATGTTAAAAATTGTCAATATTATTTATCAAAATTAAATGAGAATCAGCATGTTATTATACTTGGAGATTTTAACTTACCCACCATTGATTGGGTTTATGACCTTGAAGACTTACAACTTTTTCCTTTTAATGTTAAAAATAATTACGAAATGGAAGTGATTGATTCATTTATGAGTTATGATTTAGTTCAAACTAATAGTTGTAGAAATAACTTAAATCGCATTTTAGATCTTGTTTATGTAGATAAAGAACTAAAAATACAAGTTGAAGAAAGTTTATACCCGATTGTTCCTAACTCTATTCACCATATTGCTTTGGACATAAATTTTGAATTTTACGAATATACCAAATACAATTGTAAAAATTTTATATTTAACTTTAAAAAAGCTAATTTTCAAAACATAGCGAGTTATATGTTGAGTATTCCATGGCATCTTAAACTTAATCAGTCCGATTTACTCAATTCTTATAATTTTTTTATTGATTCATTGAAGTGTGCAGTTGATATGTATGTGCCTAAAACAAAAATTAACAGCAATTCAAAACCCCCGTGGTTCAACAAAAGGCTTTGCAATTTAAGTAACAAAAAAAAATAAAGCCTATAAACTTCTTCGTAAATCGTTCAATAATTCTTCAATTAAGGACAAATATATTAAATTTGAAAAGGAATTCAATGTTCTAAACAAATTTCTTTTTAAGAATTATGTTATTTCAGTTGAAAATAGTTTAAAAAATAATAGTAAAAGCTTTTGGAAATACATAAAAAACAAAAAGAAGAACAGTGGAATTCCTAAAAATATGCAATATAAGGGTGAAACTTATTGTGATATGCCAACAATTTGCAATGTTTTTGCTGAATACTTTAAATCCAACTATTCAAGTCCCTTTCAAGAACAGTCAGTTGATATTAACGATATTAACGATAGTGTGATTAATGTCGGACGTTTAGTTATCAGTAGTTCTGAAGTAGAAAAAGCCCTTTTGAATTTGAACTGCGATAAACAGCCTGGTCCAGATGGAGTGCCTCCAATAGTTTTAAAAATGTGTGCTGCATCACTTTCAGAACCTCTTTCCTACATTTTTAATTGCTCTCTTTCTAAAGGAGAGTTTCTTTCTGATTGGAAAAAAACTTTTATAATTCCAATTCACAAATCAGGTCCCAAGCAGGAAATATCCAACTATCGCCCGATTTGTAAGTTGTCAGCAATTCCAAAACTTTTTGAAAAGCTTGTTTGCAATAAATTTTCATTTATGCTCAAGGAAATAATATCACCTTTCCAACATGGCTTTATTTCTGGTAGGTCAACAACTACCAACCTTTCTATTTTTTCTAATTTTGTTCTTAAAGAACTTGAAGAAGGGCATCAAGTTGACGTGATCTATACCGACTTCGCAAAAGCTTTCGATAGAGTCAGCCACGCAATTTTATTGAACAAACTTTTAAGAATCGGATTCCATTCTAATATTTTGAATTGGCTATCATCTTACCTTACTGGACGCACTCAGTTCGTAACTATTGACAATTTTCTTTCTTCTCCCATATGTGTGTCATCAGGTGTCCCTCAAGGTAGTCACCTTGGACCGCTTCTTTTTCTTGTTTTCATCAACGACCTGCCAAATGTTTTTTTAAATTCTTTTCGTCTATTGTTCGCGGACGATCTAAAGTTTTTTAGATGCATTAGACAAAAAGATGATTGCCTTCGTTTGCAAGATGACCTTAACAGCCTTACCGAATGGTGTAGGATTAATCAATTGTTCTTAAATGTTGCCAAATGTCAATGTTTTTCTTTCTGTCGATCCTACTCCCCAATTTCCTTCGAATACAAAATTGGCATTACTGTTCTTGAAAGAGTCAATGAAAAGAAAGATCTCGGTGTGGTTTTTGACCATAAACTTAATTTTATTAAGCATGTTGAATATATTGCGGCCAAAGCTAATTCCATGCTAGGTTTTATCAAACGTAATTCAACAGATTTCACAGACCCTTACACTCTTAAATCTCTGTTTTGTGCATATGTTAGGTCTATCTTGGAATATTGCTGTGTGGTTTGGAACCCATACTACAACACTCATTCAAATAGATTAGAAAGTATCCAAAAAAAATTCACTAGGTTCGTCGTATGGAAACTTGGTTGGAACATTGAAATGCCCTCGTATATTACAAGATGCCGACTTATCGGCATTGAGTTACTTGAGAATCGACGCAAGATCTTTTCTGTTCTGTTTATTTGTGATATTTTGTCACATCATATCAACTGTTCTCACCTTTTATCTCTAATTGATATAAATATACCATCTCGCCAACTAAGAGAGACAAATTTTTTGCGTGCAAGTTACCATAGGGTGAACTATGCACTTAATGAGCCAATAACTCGCTGTGTTAGAGAAACTAATTCCATCTCCAATGTAGTTGATTTTAACTTTCATGAGAGTAGAGACACTTTAAAAAGAAAACTTGTATTTCATTTTTTAAATAACTAATTAAACGCATTGCATTTTTATTATAAATTTATGTAAACAAATATTTGTACTTAATTTTTACTTATATCTTTATTTGTAGGTAGTCTGCAAGATGATTATTGTAATCTCTGATTGATGATGTAACTAATAAAACTAATAAAACTAATTACGACTGTGCTAAAATACATTTTTCATAATTTGTTTTTTCTTTCATAATTTTACCTTTTAAAATATTTTTTTTTCAAGAACTTTGTCATTCGGAACTAATTTTTGTTTTCTAAACATTCGTTTTTATTTAAGCAAAAATGTCCAAAATGTAGACTTCCATAAAAAATAACATGTGTATTTTTTTCGCTAAGATGAATATGGCAACAAAATATTTGTTAAAAATCTTAATTCCAAGAATCCGATAGTCTTTGCACTTTTTAGAAAAAAGAATTGTTCAACAAAAAAAAAAAAATTGTACAAAAATACGACTCTACTACGAATAGATGCCTAGAAAATAGTATAAATCATTAAAACGCCTTATTGTTCAAAATTGCGAATAACGCAGACATATTTTCTGTTCGACTTTGTGTATTTAGAATTTCCAAGAGGCACTTACAAAAAATGGAAACAGTAGTTTTTGTAGATTTTTCAATTTATTTTGTTTAATTTTACTGAACCTTAATATCTAATAGTACCCCTTGGCATAATGGTTAATGCGTTGCACTATCATGCGGAAGGTCTCGAGTTCGATTCTCAGCCGCGGCAGAAAATTGTAGGTCCCCTCCCTTCCTGGTAACACGCACACAGGATTGGTTGAGAGTTGTAAGTCACCAGGTCCTGTCGCACCACCAAATTTATTAAATATCTAATAAACCTCCATCTAGACTTGAATGAGATTACTCATCTTGCAGCTGTTCCTGTAAATTGAATCCTAAGTCTTCTATTACATGATGACTATTTGTCACTGACTTCTTTCGAAATTCAAAGCTTTCAGACGAAAAAAAGATCAGATCTAACTTTCGCACTTATTGAGTTTCGAGTTAGAAGTTAGTAAGGTTCTTTATCTACTAATATTCTTGCTTTGGCTTAACTCTCTACTTTAATAAATAGAACTTCAGAAATGCCTACTAAATTATAAAAATATTCGTTTTCGAACTCAAAGACCCCATGCCAGGTTTGTTTCTCTTGAGAAATTAAAGGAAAGTTTAAATTGAAACGGTGCCGTACCTCTGTAAGGGAATAGAATGTTTCATTTTTATCGGGATTCCTGAGACCCATATTTTGTCTTAATACCTACAAAACCCATAATCAAAATATTTGATCAAGCACCAGGCGTGCTCGTCACTGATTTTTCGAAGTTGTTTGCTTTAAAACAGCGTACTGCGCCTTAAACCTTCGCCAAACTCAAAAACCGGCCCTGGAAAAACACACAGGCATCTAGTAATTTCCTTATGCCGATATACTCTTTTTGTATCTGCAGTAAACAGTATCGTTAGACACAACATTTAACCGTGCACTGATTGACTTAAATCCCGACTAAAAAGGAAGTCAGAGTTATTAGGTTTTATTAAGAAGATTGGCCAAACAACAACCCCTTTCTGACGGGTTGGAATCGTGCGGGTGGGATTAGACTCTGGGTTTTTAGTATTCCCATGTTTTGATGTTGCGGTGAATAGTTGTAAGCAATAGCAAAAGCAGAGGCACTTAAGAGATTTTATGAAAATGGTGATAATATCGCAAGGATACCAGGAAAAGGATGTCTGTCTATAGACATATAGACTTACATCCATCATGATTAAGAGTATGCAATTAAAATTGTATCACATGGAAGTGTGTGTGTTGTTTTGGAAGGAGCTCAGTTTTGAATTTAATACTCTTCAGATTTGATGATTATTAGAGCTGTGATGTGGTCTTATTGGAATTAAGCAATTAAGGTAGTAGCAAGTGAGCTGGAAATATTAATTGGCTTCGATAGTGGTATAAGGGAAGAATGTTGGTTCTAAGAATTTAATTATGTTTCAAGGATCCTTGCTTTCAGCGGTTACGTTATTACGTCAGACAGATATTTGCATCGACTTCGACACTTTGTAGCTTTTGAGATTATGTAACACACTATTACAAAGTTTCCTTCTAATTAAATTCGGTCTAATGGCTTAAGACGGCTATTATTCTGGCTTCTTAATATATCAAACTATGCTCTTAATTCTAAATTTTTATTTATATTTTTAATCCCTCCAAACACAGATACATCTAGCAGTCTTATTCATAAACTCGAAGAAACATCCAAAGCGGTTTCGTTGAATCATCTGGTGAACTTCTTAGCAGACTTGCCCAAAATAAATAATAAGTTGCATCGAATGAAAAATATCACCAATGAACTTCGAGTCTATGCTTCTCAATTAAGCGATGGTAAATTAATCAATATCCAAATTTCATCATAACATTTAATACTTTGCTCTTTATTTCAGGACTTCGGGGTGTTAAACGTGATCTTTTGGTTATGTTGACTAAATGTCAAACGCAAGAATGCAAAAATGTTTTAGAAAACTACGAAATCGGTAAATTGGATACCAATGGATTTGATTATAATCAGGTGGGTTTGTTTTTTTTTTCAGTTTTATTTAAGTGTAAAAATATAATTCATAAATTTATATATTTAAAATTCCATTTGTGTAACTAATAAATAATATTTAAATTCATTATTCTCATTATTCATGCTAACGAAAAAAAAATTCATTTTGGATTGAAACATTGTCAAATTTTTTTGAACTCAAAAATTGAAATATTGCTCGCATTTGTAAAATAGATGCTAGACCGATACTTCCCAAGGGTATGTTTTAAATTAGTGTGTTCATTTTTAGTAAATTTTAGTTTTTGTTGTTACAGATTTCTCTTAGTTATTGATTAAGAATATAGTTTACTTTATTTTCGTTTGATCCTTATTAAGAAATAAATTTGATTTAATTTATCATTATCAAATATAAAGTGAAACATATTTTCATGAATTTAAAATACATTCATTGCCAAAGAACATAAAATTGATGATAAGATTCTAAACTGTTTTATCTTCTG